>OY727107.1:28121537-28136537 GCA_963402855.1 Ormia ochracea | reverse complement strand
TTATGTTTGTTTTCAATAAACTTATTTCTATAATAATTATTTTTCACATTATATATTTTCTTATTTAAATAATTTCTATATTGTTTATATTGGTTTTCAAAGTTTTTGTTGTTTGGATTATGTTTCCATTTTTTAAAAAGTTTATCCCTTACATTGCAATTTTCAATTAATTCCTCACTTATCCATGGGTTATTAGATCTTGCTTTCTTATTTTTTATTGTTTTAGTTGAGTTATTATAAATATTGGTAAAAGTTTCGATTAATTTGTTGTATAAATCATTACTATTTTGATGTATGAAATCTTTCCAATTTATTTCTCTTATCTTTTTATTTACTTCTTTGGTAACTATTTTACTGGCGCACTGCTTTGTACTTTTTTCCCTTCCCTGATCAATTTCTTTATTTATACTGCAGAAGAGTGAGTAGTGATCCGAAGTTGTAGTTGTTATTATAAACGCTGTGGTATCTACTCGACGTTTTTTATTACTTCTTATAAAAATATGATCGATACACGTACCTGTTTGCGTACTGACATTCTCTCTTGTGCTTTCATTAACTAAGCATTCAAAACCGTTTGATGAGAGCATTTCCATGTATTTAGTTGTTGTGATATTTTGCTTATTTATGTCAATGTTCATGTCGCCAACAATAATCATCTCCTTTTTATTTTTTGTTTTTTTTATTGTGTGATCAATTTCTTCTATAAAATTATTAACGTTTTGAGAAGGGGGTCGATATATTGCTAAGAGAGTCACGTTTATGTCTTCTATATTAATATTTATTTTTGCTGACTCGAAATTAGTATTACTTGAAGAGATATCAGCAAAAGCTATATTCTCTTTTATATAAATTGCTATTCCACCTCCTGATTGGTGGTTGCCATGTTTGTCTTTTCTATTAAAGAAAATAGATTTAAAGCCTTTTATTTCATATAACGTAATCTCTTCATCAGTAATGCTTGTTTCAACTAATATTATAACTTTTATTCTTTCCAAAACTTTATGTATATCAACTAAAAATTTTGGAAAATTTTTCCTCAATGATCTTATATTCATGAAAATAAATGTTAATGGATAACTTAAAATTTTTTTGTTTATTTCACTAAAGTTTTTTAATTTTTGTCTTTCCACATCCATATTTTGCAAAAAAATATTTTTAAAGTTTATTAATTAAAAAATTATTGTAGTAATTGCATATCTTCATCATTCTTTATAACTTGAGCTTTTGAGTTTTCATTTTTGCGTACATAAAGGTTTCCATTTCGAAACCATACAAATTTCCAATCATTCTCTCTAGCTTTATTTTTGGCTTTCCAAAATAGTTGTCGGTTGAAACTAGAAAGCTCATCATTGACATATATGTAGTGTTTTTTTTTGTCATTTGTTGATGATTTTTTTTTTACCACGGTCATCATATTCGAATCAATTTTTTTTCCTTTAATTTTTCCCATTAGTTCTAGTTTTTTATTTAAATTAGAAAACTCTACTATGATTTTATGACCCTTTTTTACTTTGTACGCTTTATATATATCAAACTTCTCTAATGAGATTTCCAGTAATGATGAAATTTTTTTTATTATTTCACTGGCACTCATTTCATCATTTGGTACGTTTGTAATTTCAATGTTTCTTTTTAGGGCGTTTTGTTCTAGTTTATGTACACGTATTTCCGTTTCACTTATTTTGTTATTGTTTTCTTTATCCTTATTAAAAATTTCACCGACCTTTGCTTCCAAAAATTGTATACGGTTCTCTTTTTTTTCAATATCTTTTTTTAGGTCATTGACTTGCGCTGATAGGTTTTTAATGGTTTCCGTTAAATTTGAGAACGCCGTTATCATTTCTTCTCTTAATGATTTGTTTGTGTCTATAATATTACTGTTTAGCTTACTTATGCTGGCGATTATATCTCCTAAGCTAGTTGAGCCTGTGTCCTCTTTCATTTCCGACACATTCCTATCCTCCAAATGGGGACCCCTTCGATTCACCACAACATGGTTATTTACACATTGTGCATGCGCCTGTTCTCCTAGATCTTCCTGTTCTACATGAACTAATTCTTGGTACATGTTGTTTGGTGACTTACTTCTAACTTTATCCCCTCTACACAGATGACATTTCCATGACTGTTTCTTCTCCGCGGTCATGGTTGTGTAGGTGGACTCAGATAGCGTCGCGCATGGCGAGTAGTGGTATTTACGACCACAGTTGTGACACTTAATGTGATCTCCTGTTCCTGGTAATGATTTTCCACATACCGTACATGCACTAACAGAGAGGTATCCACAGTTTTTACTCATTTTTTATTAGTTAATTTAATATTTGTATATACTTTATCAATATTTAATTTAATCTTTAATTTAAAAATTAAATTTTCTCCGCGCACTTGGAAACACGTCCGTTCACAATGAAAGCACAAATAATAATAATAATAATAATAATAATAATAATAATAATAATAATAATAATAATAATAATAATAATAATAATAATAATAATAATAATAATAATAAAAATAATAATAATAATAATAATAATAATAATAATAATAATAATAATAATAATAATAAAAATATTAATAATAATAATAATAATAATAATAATAATAATAATAATAATAATAAAAATAATAATAATAATAATAATAATAATAATAATAATAATAATAATAATAATAATAATAATAATAATAATAATAATAATAATATTAATAATAATAATAATAAAAATATTAATAATAATAATAATAATAATAATAATAATAATAATAATAATAATAATAATAATAATAATAATAATAAAAATAATAATAATAATAATAATATTAATAATAATAATAATAATAATAAAAATAATAATAATAATAATAATAATAATAATAATAATAATATTAATAATAATAATAATAATATTAATAATAATAATAATAATATTAATAATAATAATAATATTAATAATAATAATAATAATAATAATAATAATAATAATAACAATAATAATAATAATAATAATAATAATAATAATAATAATAATAATAATAATAATAATAATAATAATAATAATAATAATAATAATAAAAATAATAATAATAATAATAATAATAATAATATTAATAATAATAATAATAATAATAAAAATATTAATAATAATAATAATAATAATAATAATAATAATAATAATATTAATAATAATAATAATAATAAAAATAATAATAATAATAATAATAATAATAATAATAATAATATTAATAATAATAATAATAATAATAAAAATAATAATAATAATAATAATAATAATAATAATAATAATAATAATATTAATAATAATAATAATAATATTAATAATAATAATAATAATATTAATAATAATAATAATAATAATAATAATAATAATAATAATAATAATAATATTAATAATAATAATAATAATAATAATAATAATAATAATAATAATAATAATAATAATAATAATAATAATAATAATAATAATATTAATAATAATAATAATAATATTAATAATAATAATAATAATAATAATAATAATAATATTAATAATAATAATAATAATAATAATAATAATAATAATAATAATAATAATAATAATATTTTTTTTTTTTTTTTTTTTTTTTTTTTTTTTTTTTTTTTTTTTTTCTTTTTTTTCATTCTGTTCTTTATTTATTCATTCTGTAAATTGGGAACATAGAAAAAAAAAAACCCCGCGAAGCCCATTGGCTTGTCTGCAGGTATATTAATGTTAACAAATATTTAAATATTTTTCTTATAGTACTACACATTTCTCCTTAAACTCTAACTTATAATAAAAGTTGCATGTGTTTAAAGATACTTGTCTTTCCTTCTTTTTTTTTTTTTTTTTTTTTTTTTTTTTTTTTTTTTTTTTTTTTTTTTTTTTTTTTTTTTTTTTTTTTTTTTTTTTTTTTTGTATTTTGTTTTTCTTATATTAATATATACATTTCAGAAGTTATTCAAAATCTTAATCTATTTAAATATCTAACATATGTTTTAATATTTCATTTGTTGCTTTCATGTTGATATGTATTATGTATGGTAATGGTTGTAAGGCTTTTGTTTCTACTTGTTTGCATCCGCTTGTAGAGTAATGATATAAATATAATTTAAATATATTGTGTATTGTTTTTATTTGTTTATTGTGATCTTATAAAATGTTGTTTTATTAATTTTTTTCTTTTACTCGTGTTGGGCATATTAAATATATACGTTGGTAGCTTATTTAAAATTGTTGGTAGTGAGACCGAGAGTTTATTTTTTTCATAGTTGTTTCTGAATTTTGCTATTTGAAGTCTACTTGAAGTTTTTAATCTTGTGTTGTGTCTGTGATTAATGAGCTTTATAAATCGGTTATCATCGATAAACTCGGCTATTATTGAAGTCTCGTAAATGCTTCTTACATTCAATATGTTGAGGCATTTAGCCAGGTTTGTGTCGTATATATTGTGGTTGTATCGATCTGTAAAGTTCATAAGACTATCTGTATCATTTCCAATATGATTTGTTCTATTCAAGTTATTCTGGTTCTTTTTCATTAGTTTTTTCAGTAATCTATTTTGGCTAGTTTGCAAATCTTTACAGGAAGTTGCTCCACCCCATGCTGTAATGCCATGTCTTATATACGATTCTGCAAGCGAATAATACACTTGTCGCAAGACTTCCGTTGTAGCACAGTAGCTTAAATGATGTAGTATATAAGCCGTTTTACGTAATTTTTTTTGTACTGCAATTATTTGTGACTTCCACTTAAAATTATGGTCTATATACACTCCTAAATATTTGTAAGTATTCACCATCTCTATATATGTACTACAGTTATCTTCACTATCTTGGCTGCTCGTGTGCAGACATTCAGTGTCATGAAATTTAATTTTAATGTCTGTGTGAATTATATGCGGTGGTTTTATATGCATAATCTTGGTCTTAGATGCATTAATGATTAACCCATTATCGTGGCACCATTTCGCTACGGTATCCAGTTGCGTTTGCATTATCTGAGTTGCCATATTTAAATCTTTGTGTGTGACTACAAGCGCAGTATCGTCTGCATAAGCAAAAGGTTGACAATTTGATAAGATTTTTAATAAGTCATTTGTAAACATTATATACAGTATTGGGCCCAGTTTTGATCCTTGCGGTACTCCGTACTCTAATGTGTTTTCTTCACCAATGCTGTTGTCTATCTTGACTCTGTATGTTCTGACATTTAAATAACTTTCGAACCATTGAATGCATTTGCCTCTGACACCTATTCTTTCCATTGCCGCTATTAGTTTTTCGTGCGACAATGTATCAAATGCTTTTCTAAAGTCTATAAAGATCACTAGACAATGTAACTTATTGCTTATGGACTCATTTATGTGATTTGCGAAGTTTCCTAACAATTTATTGATATTTTTTCTTTTTTGAAACCCGAATTGATTTTTATTTATTATTTTGTACTTTTCTATATATTCCTTCAATCTTTTTACAACAACTTCTTCCATGACTTTTTCAATGGCCGGCAAGAGAGAAATTGGTCTATAATTATTATATTCCGATTTTACTCCTTGTTTATATACTGGGCGTACAATTGATGTTTTTAATTGTTGCGGCACAATGCTGCTTTCCAGACTTAAGTTAATCAAAGCGGATATAACTGGTGCCATTACAAGCGCGTTATTCTTTAAGTCTTTTGGTCTAATTCCATCATACCCAGGGCCTTTTTTATCGTTTAAACTGCTTAATATAAGGAATATCTCTTCCTCATTAGTAGGATATAAGTATATTGAGTTTTCTACTGTTTCCATATTCCAATTTAGAGTTTTTATATTACAATTATGAATAATTTTCTTGACATTTTCTTTAAAGTTTATAGCGAAATTTTTTACAATATCTGCTATATTTACGTTTTTAAAGTTTTGCAAAATCACACTGTCTATGTTACTATTCTTTTTGCCTACAATTTCATTTACCAGTTTCCACGTTACCCGAATGTTATGTTTGTTTTCAATAAACTTATTTCTATAATAATTATTTTTCACATTATATATTTTCTTATTTAAATAATTTCTATATTGTTTATATTGGTTTTCAAAGTTTTTGTTGTTTGGATTATGTTTCCATTTTTTAAAAAGTTTATCCCTTACATTGCAATTTTCAATTAATTCCTCACTTATCCATGGGTTATTAGATCTTGCTTTCTTATTTTTTATTGTTTTAGTTGAGTTATTATAAATATTGGTAAAAGTTTCGATTAATTTGTTGTATAAATCATTACTATTTTGATGTATGAAATCTTTCCAATTTATTTCTCTTATCTTTTTATTTACTTCTTTGGTAACTATTTTACTGGCGCACTGCTTTGTACTTTTTTCCCTTCCCTGATCAATTTCTTTATTTATACTGCAGAAGAGTGAGTAGTGATCCGAAGTTGTAGTTGTTATTATAAACGCTGTGGTATCTACTCGACGTTTTTTATTACTTCTTATAAAAATATGATCGATACACGTACCTGTTTGCGTACTGACATTCTCTCTTGTGCTTTCATTAACTAAGCATTCAAAACCGTTTGATGAGAGCATTTCCATGTATTTAGTTGTTGTGATATTTTGCTTATTTATGTCAATGTTCATGTCGCCAACAATAATCATCTCCTTTTTATTTTTTGTTTTTTTTATTGTGTGATCAATTTCTTCTATAAAATTATTAACGTTTTGAGAAGGGGGTCGATATATTGCTAAGAGAGTCACGTTTATGTCTTCTATATTAATATTTATTTTTGCTGACTCGAAATTAGTATTACTTGAAGAGATATCAGCAAAAGCTATATTCTCTTTTATATAAATTGCTATTCCACCTCCTGATTGGTGGTTGCCATGTTTGTCTTTTCTATTAAAGAAAATAGATTTAAAGCCTTTTATTTCATATAACGTAATCTCTTCATCAGTAATGCTTGTTTCAACTAATATTATAACTTTTATTCTTTCCAAAACTTTATGTATATCAACTAAAAATTTTGGAAAATTTTTCCTCAATGATCTTATATTCATGAAAATAAATGTTAATGGATAACTTAAAATTTTTTTGTTTATTTCACTAAAGTTTTTTAATTTTTGTCTTTCCACATCCATATTTTGCAAAAAAATATTTTTAAAGTTTATTAATTAAAAAATTATTGTAGTAATTGCATATCTTCATCATTCTTTATAACTTGAGCTTTTGAGTTTTCATTTTTGCGTACATAAAGGTTTCCATTTCGAAACCATACAAATTTCCAATCATTCTCTCTAGCTTTATTTTTGGCTTTCCAAAATAGTTGTCGGTTGAAACTAGAAAGCTCATCATTGACATATATGTAGTGTTTTTTTTTGTCATTTGTTGATGATTTTTTTTTTACCACGGTCATCATATTCGAATCAATTTTTTTTCCTTTAATTTTTCCCATTAGTTCTAGTTTTTTATTTAAATTAGAAAACTCTACTATGATTTTATGACCCTTTTTTACTTTGTACGCTTTATATATATCAAACTTCTCTAATGAGATTTCCAGTAATGATGAAATTTTTTTTATTATTTCACTGGCACTCATTTCATCATTTGGTACGTTTGTAATTTCAATGTTTCTTTTTAGGGCGTTTTGTTCTAGTTTATGTACACGTATTTCCGTTTCACTTATTTTGTTATTGTTTTCTTTATCCTTATTAAAAATTTCACCGACCTTTGCTTCCAAAAATTGTATACGGTTCTCTTTTTTTTCAATATCTTTTTTTAGGTCATTGACTTGCGCTGATAGGTTTTTAATGGTTTCCGTTAAATTTGAGAACGCCGTTATCATTTCTTCTCTTAATGATTTGTTTGTGTCTATAATATTACTGTTTAGCTTACTTATGCTGGCGATTATATCTCCTAAGCTAGTTGAGCCTGTGTCCTCTTTCATTTCCGACACATTCCTATCCTCCAAATGGGGACCCCTTCGATTCACCACAACATGGTTATTTACACATTGTGCATGCGCCTGTTCTCCTAGATCTTCCTGTTCTACATGAACTAATTCTTGGTACATGTTGTTTGGTGACTTACTTCTAACTTTATCCCCTCTACACAGATGACATTTCCATGACTGTTTCTTCTCCGCGGTCATGGTTGTGTAGGTGGACTCAGATAGCGTCGCGCATGGCGAGTAGTGGTATTTACGACCACAGTTGTGACACTTAATGTGATCTCCTGTTCCTGGTAATGATTTTCCACATACCGTACATGCACTAACAGAGAGGTATCCACAGTTTTTACTCATTTTTTATTAGTTAATTTAATATTTGTATATACTTTATCAATATTTAATTTAATCTTTAATTTAAAAATTAAATTTTCTCCGCGCACTTGGAAACACGTCCGTTCACAATGAAAGCACAAATAATAATAATAATAATAATAATAATAATAATAATAATAATAATAATAATAATAATAATAATAATAATAATAATAATAATAATAATAATAATAAAAATAATAATAATAATAATAATAATAATAATAATAATAATAATAATAATAATAATAAAAATATTAATAATAATAATAATAATAATAATAATAATAATAATAATAATAATAAAAATAATAATAATAATAATAATAATAATAATAATAATAATAATAATAATAATAATAATAATAATATTAATAATAATAATAATAAAAATATTAATAATAATAATAATAATAATAATAATAATAATAATAATAATAATAATAATAATAATAATAATAATAATAAAAATAATAATAATAATAATAATATTAATAATAATAATAATAATAATAAAAATAATAATAATAATAATAATAATAATAATAATAATAATATTAATAATAATAATAATAATATTAATAATAATAATAATAATATTAATAATAATAATAATATTAATAATAATAATAATAATAATAATAATAATAATAATAACAATAATAATAATAATAATAATAATAATAATAATAATAATAATAATAATAATAATAATAATAATAATAATAATAATAATAATAATAAAAATAATAATAATAATAATAATAATAATAATATTAATAATAATAATAATAATAATAAAAATATTAATAATAATAATAATAATAATAATAATAATAATAATAATAATAATATTAATAATAATAATAATAATAAAAATAATAATAATAATAATAATAATAATAATAATAATAATATTAATAATAATAATAATAATAATAAAAATAATAATAATAATAATAATAATAATAATAATAATAATAATAATATTAATAATAATAATAATAATATTAATAATAATAATAATAATATTAATAATAATAATAATAATAATAATAATAATAATAATAATAATAATAATATTAATAATAATAATAATAATAATAATAATAATAATAATAATAATAATAATAATAATAATAATAATAATAATAATAATAATATTAATAATAATAATAATAATATTAATAATAATAATAATAATAATAATAATAATAATATTAATAATAATAATAATAATAATAATAATAATAATAATAATAATAATAATAATAATAATTTTTTTTTTTTTTTTTTTTTTTTTTTTTTTTTTTTTTTTTTTCTTTTTTTTCATTCTGTTCTTTATTTATTCATTCTGTAAATTGGGAACATAGAAAAAAAAAAACCCCGCGAAGCCCATTGGCTTGTCTGCAGGTATATTAATGTTAACAAATATTTAAATATTTTTCTTATAGTACTACACATTTCTCCTTAAACTCTAACTTATAATAAAAGTTGCATGTGTTTAAAGATACTTGTCTTTCCTTCTTTTTTTTTTTTTTTTTTTTTTTTTTTTTTTTTGTATTTTGTTTTTCTTATATTAATATATACATTTCAGAAGTTATTCAAAATCTTAATCTATTTAAATATCTAACATATGTTTTAATATTTCATTTGTTGCTTTCATGTTGATATGTATTATGTATGGTAATGGTTGTAAGGCTTTTGTTTCTACTTGTTTGCATCCGCTTGTAGAGTAATGATATAAATATAATTTAAATATATTGTGTATTGTTTTTATTTGTTTATTGTGATCTTATAAAATGTTGTTTTATTAATTTTTTTCTTTTACTCGTGTTGGGCATATTAAATATATACGTTGGTAGCTTATTTAAAATTGTTGGTAGTGAGACCGAGAGTTTATTTTTTTCATAGTTGTTTCTGAATTTTGCTATTTGAAGTCTACTTGAAGTTTTTAATCTTGTGTTGTGTCTGTGATTAATGAGCTTTATAAATCGGTTATCATCGATAAACTCGGCTATTATTGAAGTCTCGTAAATGCTTCTTACATTCAATATGTTGAGGCATTTAGCCAGGTTTGTGTCGTATATATTGTGGTTGTATCGATCTGTAAAGTTCATAAGACTATCTGTATCATTTCCAATATGATTTGTTCTATTCAAGTTATTCTGGTTCTTTTTCATTAGTTTTTTCAGTAATCTATTTTGGCTAGTTTGCAAATCTTTACAGGAAGTTGCTCCACCCCATGCTGTAATGCCATGTCTTATATACGATTCTGCAAGCGAATAATACACTTGTCGCAAGACTTCCGTTGTAGCACAGTAGCTTAAATGATGTAGTATATAAGCCGTTTTACGTAATTTTTTTTGTACTGCAATTATTTGTGACTTCCACTTAAAATTATGGTCTATATACACTCCTAAATATTTGTAAGTATTCACCATCTCTATATATGTACTACAGTTATCTTCACTATCTTGGCTGCTCGTGTGCAGACATTCAGTGTCATGAAATTTAATTTTAATGTCTGTGTGAATTATATGCGGTGGTTTTATATGCATAATCTTGGTCTTAGATGCATTAATGATTAACCCATTATCGTGGCACCATTTCGCTACGGTATCCAGTTGCGTTTGCATTATCTGAGTTGCCATATTTAAATCTTTGTGTGTGACTACAAGCGCAGTATCGTCTGCATAAGCAAAAGGTTGACAATTTGATAAGATTTTTAATAAGTCATTTGTAAACATTATATACAGTATTGGGCCCAGTTTTGATCCTTGCGGTACTCCGTACTCTAATGTGTTTTCTTCACCAATGCTGTTGTCTATCTTGACTCTGTATGTTCTGACATTTAAATAACTTTCGAACCATTGAATGCATTTGCCTCTGACACCTATTCTTTCCATTGCCGCTATTAGTTTTTCGTGCGACAATGTATCAAATGCTTTTCTAAAGTCTATAAAGATCACTAGACAATGTAACTTATTGCTTATGGACTCATTTATGTGATTTGCGAAGTTTCCTAACAATTTATTGATATTTTTTCTTTTTTGAAACCCGAATTGATTTTTATTTATTATTTTGTACTTTTCTATATATTCCTTCAATCTTTTTACAACAACTTCTTCCATGACTTTTTCAATGGCCGGCAAGAGAGAAATTGGTCTATAATTATTATATTCCGATTTTACTCCTTGTTTATATACTGGGCGTACAATTGATGTTTTTAATTGTTGCGGCACAATGCTGCTTTCCAGACTTAAGTTAATCAAAGCGGATATAACTGGTGCCATTACAAGCGCGTTATTCTTTAAGTCTTTTGGTCTAATTCCATCATACCCAGGGCCTTTTTTATCGTTTAAACTGCTTAATATAAGGAATATCTCTTCCTCATTAGTAGGATATAAGTATATTGAGTTTTCTACTGTTTCCATATTCCAATTTAGAGTTTTTATATTACAATTATGAATAATTTTCTTGACATTTTCTTTAAAGTTTATAGCGAAATTTTTTACAATATCTGCTATATTTACGTTTTTAAAGTTTTGCAAAATCACACTGTCTATGTTACTATTCTTTTTGCCTACAATTTCATTTACCAGTTTCCACGTTACCCGAATGTTATGTTTGTTTTCAATAAACTTATTTCTATAATAATTATTTTTCACATTATATATTTTCTTATTTAAATAATTTCTATATTGTTTATATTGGTTTTCAAAGTTTTTGTTGTTTGGATTATGTTTCCATTTTTTAAAAAGTTTATCCCTTACATTGCAATTTTCAATTAATTCCTCACTTATCCATGGGTTATTAGATCTTGCTTTCTTATTTTTTATTGTTTTAGTTGAGTTATTATAAATATTGGTAAAAGTTTCGATTAATTTGTTGTATAAATCATTACTATTTTGATGTATGAAATCTTTCCAATTTATTTCTCTTATCTTTTTATTTACTTCTTTGGTAACTATTTTACTGGCGCACTGCTTTGTACTTTTTTCCCTTCCCTGATCAATTTCTTTATTTATACTGCAGAAGAGTGAGTAGTGATCCGAAGTTGTAGTTGTTATTATAAACGCTGTGGTATCTACTCGACGTTTTTTATTACTTCTTATAAAAATATGATCGATACACGTACCTGTTTGCGTACTGACATTCTCTCTTGTGCTTTCATTAACTAAGCATTCAAAACCGTTTGATGAGAGCATTTCCATGTATTTAGTTGTTGTGATATTTTGCTTATTTATGTCAATGTTCATGTCGCCAACAATAATCATCTCCTTTTTATTTTTTGTTTTTTTTATTGTGTGATCAATTTCTTCTATAAAATTATTAACGTTTTGAGAAGGGGGTCGATATATTGCTAAGAGAGTCACGTTTATGTCTTCTATATTAATATTTATTTTTGCTGACTCGAAATTAGTATTACTTGAAGAGATATCAGCAAAAGCTATATTCTCTTTTATATAAATTGCTATTCCACCTCCTGATTGGTGGTTGCCATGTTTGTCTTTTCTATTAAAGAAAATAGATTTAAAGCCTTTTATTTCATATAACGTAATCTCTTCATCAGTAATGCTTGTTTCAACTAATATTATAACTTTTATTCTTTCCAAAACTTTATGTATATCAACTAAAAATTTTGGAAAATTTTTCCTCAATGATCTTATATTCATGAAAATAAATGTTAATGGATAACATGGATAACTTAAAATTTTTTTGTTTATTTCACTAAAGTTTTTTAATTTTTGTCTTTCCACATCCATATTTTGCAAAAAAATATTTTTAAAGTTTATTAATTAAAAAATTATTGTAGTAATTGCATATCTTCATCATTCTTTATAACTTGAGCTTTTGAGTTTTCATTTTTGCGTACATAAAGGTTTCCATTTCGAAACCATACAAATTTCCAATCATTCTCTCTAGCTTTATTTTTGGCTTTCCAAAATAGTTGTCGGTTGAAACTAGAAAGCTCATCATTGACATATATGTAGTGTTTTTTTTTGTCATTTGTTGATGAGTTTTTTTTTACTACGGTCATCATATTCGAATCAATTTTTTTTCCTTTAATTTTTCCCATTAGTTCTAGTTTTTTATTTAAATTAGAAAACTCTACTATAATTTTATGACCCTTTTTTACTTTGTACGCTTTATATATATCAAAATTCTCTAATGAGATTTCCATTAATGATGAAATTTTTTTTATTATTTCACTGGCACTCATTTCATCATTTGGTACGTTTGTAATTTCAATGTTTCTTTTTAGGGCGTTTTGTTCTAGTTTATGTACACGTATTTCCGTTTCACTTATTTTGTTATTGTTTTCTTTATCCTTATTAAAAATTTCATCGACCTTTGCTTCCAAAAATTGTATACGGTTCTCTTTTTTTTCAATATCTTTTTTTAGGTCATTGACTTGCGCTGATAGGTTTTTAATGGTTTCCGTTAAATTTGAGAACGCCGTTATCATTTCTTCTCTTAATGATTTGTTTGTGTCTATAATATTACTGTTTAGCTTACTTATGCTGGCGATTATATCTCCTAAGCTAGTTGAGCCTGTGTCCTCTTTCATTTCCGACACATTCTTATTTTCCAAATGGGGACTTTTTCGATTCACCACAACATGGTTATTTACACATTGTGCATGCGCCTGTTCTCCTAGATCTTCCTGTTCTACATGAACTAATTCTTGGTACATGTTGTTTGGTGACTTACTTCTAACTTTATCCCCTCTACACAGATGACATTTCCATGACTGTTTCTTCTCCGCGGTCATGGTTGTGTAGGTGGACTCAGATAGCGTCGCGCATGGCGAGTAGTGGTATTTACGACCACAATTGTGACACTTAATGTGATCTCCTGTTCCTGGTAATGATTTTCCACATACCATACATGCACTAACAGAGAGGTATCCACAGTTTTTACTCATTTTTTATTAGTTAATTTAATAATAAAAATAAACTATCTATTATAATTCAATTCAGTATTCAAAATTGAATTCAATATTATATTCACTTTGTATATACTTTATCAATATTTAATTTAATCTTTAATTTAAAAATTAAATTTTCTCCGCGCACTTGGAAACACGTCCGTTCACAATGAAAGCACAATATAATATTAATAATAATAATAATAATAATAATAATAATAATAATAATAATAATAATAATAATAATAATAATAATAATAATAATAATAATAATAATAATAATAATAATAATAATAATAATAATAATAATAATAATAATAATAATAATAATAATAATAATAATAATAATAATAATAATAATAATAATAATAATAATAATAATAATAATAATAATAATAATAATAATAATAATAATAATAATAATAATAATAATAATAATAATAATAATAATAATAATAATAATAATAATAAAAATAATAATAATAATAATAATAATAATAATAATAATAATAATAATAATAATAATAATAATAATAAAAATATTAATAATAATAATAATAATAATAATAATAATAATAATAATAATAATAATAATAATAATAATAATAATAATAATAAAAATAATAATAATAATAATAATAATAATAATAATAAAAATAATAATATTAATAATAATAATAATAAAAATATTAATAATAATAATAATAATAATAATAATAATAATAATAATAATAATAATAATAATAA
>OY727107.1:27626537-28119037 GCA_963402855.1 Ormia ochracea | reverse complement strand
TCTTTCGTCTGTGTAAAAATTTTTTAAGATTAATTCTGAATCGTTATAAATTTTTAGAGAATGTTGAGATGGGTTTAATGCATTCTGAAATAATGATTTGCGTCACTATGCTCACTAAGTTTCGAGTTGAAAAAAATTGTCTCCCCATTTTCCTCATCTTCTTTAGTTAGTGTCCATAAAGTAGATCCAACTAGTAACCATCGTGAAAAAAATTTGCTGGAACGTTAAATCATAACATAGTTTTGCCAATTTTTAACCTTTTTTGGTAAAATCTTAAGTTATCCACGATCAAACACCTCCTTACAATAATTTCACATCTTGGTTAAATTCCTGTGGGTTCAAACGGATATTAGGATTTAGTTTGGCCAGTTTAAAAAATGTTAATAGTAGCGCACCTTTTAACCACTCTATTGAAGATTTATGTTCCTGGCGGAATCACCATAAATGTCCCATGAATTATAATATAAGCCACAACATGTACGATACTCCAAATTGAAGATGACAATGTTTTATGAACGAATTTATTATTACCAAGAGAACCTGCATGTGGTGTGTGAGAGAGAGATTGTGTGAATGAAATGAAATTGAAATTGAAAATGTATGGCTGCAAAAGTTCATTCACTTTTTGTTGCATTTGATTTGCTTTAGCATTTTTAATGAGAGAAAAAAACTTCTCATATGCATGTGCAAGTTTGTGTGTTAAAAATTTGTTTCATATAATTTTTTGTCAAGGCATAATTCACATATAATGCCAGCGACGAATATTTTGAGGGGAACTTTTATACACATAAGTGTTTGCATATTTATTAATTATTTATTTATTTATTAATATTGCAATTATATGAACACAATTTTTTTTTTAAATTTTATATACATATTTGCTATATTTTTTTCAAAATTTCTACATAATGGAATGGTATGTGACTCATTTATTTCGGAAATAGTAATTTTCCCGCCTAGCATACCAAATTCCTCTTTGTCCATGTAATGGTTATAGCCTACCGGCTCCATTAAATCTTCATCATCATTATGCTCTCCCCAATTCTTACGGAGTTGTGATTTAGTGTTTTCATTCCAGAAATATTAGAATTATATGAATATAATTATAATATGAATATAATTATAATATGAGTAGAAGCACTGGCTTCTGAGGAACTCAGTTTATTTATATATTTGATAATTAAGTATTTTTAGTTAAATAACTACAACGTTTAAGGATGGCGTAAAGATTTATTTATTAATATTTATAGATGGGATTAAAAGTTTGTTAAAGCGAAAAGATAGATAACTTTCCACTGTTTTATTGGGTATTAGAATATTTCAAATAAATTGCATGTCATGTTTTCTACCAAAATTTTATTTAGAAATGAAATATATTGTTCTTGTTTCTATACGGAAGTAACTGTTTCATTAACCCTCACGCAATTTAGATTTTCATTGGTGAAGTGAGATAATGTAGTGCAAAAGTTTGTTTCCTTGTGCGATATTGCTAAGTGAATACTAATCATGTCTGCATCAGTTAAATAATGTAATAAAAATTGAATAACTCAACGAGTCCTCCATACAACGGTCCACATCAAGGAAGAGGCTCATCATTTCGAGTTCTTGTGTTCACTTTGTATCTGAGATACAATACATAAAATAAAATGTACACAATTATTAAAATGTTTTATTAATTATTTTTTTAGTTGTATCATTAAAGCAGTCATAATCAGGGCAATCCTTGGAAGACTTTTTTTAAACTATGTGGCAAACAAATTTTTTCCCATATAAATGAATTATTTTCATAACAAATATAACAAAAATAACCACCTTTTGGAATTTTTCCTAAAAAGCACACCAAAATTGATGATTTATTTTTTGTATTTTTTGTAAGTATGAAGTTTCTTAAAATAAAATATCTTTTCCACACATAGTTGCGCATATTTTCGACTAGTTTCAGATCGTAGTAAGTAACTTGTTAGGTTGAAAATAAATACTTATAAATTTTTAAGATAAATAAATATAAAATATATTCAAATTACGAAATATTTCGACCCGCACATTTTGTAAATTTCGTCTGGTTAAGGAGCTGTAAAGAAGTTGCACGAATAAAACTGAAACTAATTAAAATGTGTGAAAATTAACTAGTTTTTTATTTGTGGTTTCTAAATTATAATAACGAGTTTCACATGATTATTGGATGCTGCTTTGTACAGGTTATGAAAATAATTCATTTATATGGAATAAAATTTGTTTGCCGCAGGCAGGTTTTAATGAATTATGCAAAATATTTGCATTAATTGCGTTTGTGGAAGAAAAGTTTTATACTTTTTTAAGACACATCATCTTTATGTATTTTTTATTATATTTCGTTTCGTTAAATTTTCACAGTTAGAAAATAGTTTTATTTTCGTAATTTATTTACCAAATATTACAATTATATAAATATAATTGCAATTATATATAGAAGCACTGGCTACTGAGGCCTTTGGCTTCTGGCTCCCCGGGGAATTAAACCCCTAACACCTGCGTAACAGGCTTTATTGAACGGCTTTAATGAAAATTTTTTAGAATTAATTTCACAGTTCTGTGAATATTTCGAGTTCGCTGGAAAAAATTTTCCACGCTTTACTGCTCAGTAACTGAATTATACGATTGTTTGATGGCAAATTATACTCTTCTAAACTCAAAATTGCCAACAAAGAGTTGGTGTTGTTTAACTCAGGGTCAAAACTAAAGTAGTTAAGTTCCATTTAGTTTTTGTGGTTCACTTTAGTTTTTTTTTTAATATTTTTTTTTTTGTTGCCGTAAATGTGAAAACGGTGTGTGTTTGATTTTCTTTGACCACTTTTATAATAAAAATTTTTAGTGAGCATTTTTCGCTGCGAAAATTTAACGGAAAAGTAAAATCATAGATTAAATAAAGACAAGTGTTGCATATAAAGCAAAATATATATATTATATAATTATACCTATATTATACACATATATATATATGTATATATACGTATTCTCTTGTTATATTATATATAATATATTTCATTTTGATTCTGTGCTATCAAAATATTTTATTAAAAATTAATTGCCTATAGGATATAAGAAAACATTCTATTGTGAAACATATATACGAGTATAAGTTCATGGATATTAGATTTGGCAAATGCACAAGTAGCATTATTATCTGCTATCGCTGAATTTAAACAAAACCTCTAAACATTCACTAAACATTTTAATTTCTACTGAATTAGAATTTTGTATAAAATAAGGAAAGGCTTTTGGGTTCTCTAAAGGGTTTGTATGCAATATATTTGATTGAAAATTAAATACGATTCCTTTTTCTTTTATTAAAGAGACACCTGGGCTACAAAACTTATTAAATACAATTTAATCATTTATTACAGCGATATAGGGTTTAATTTCAGAGTTTCGCAGGACGGTAAATTTGAGTTAAAATTCGTTTCCTAAACATTTAACTCAGACAATATATTTTTGTTTTTTCATAAGTTGGGTGATTTAAAGTTTTTATAATTAAGGACGTTAACTATGACTTTAATAGAAAAAAGTTTTCCAATTCAAGTTACACTGACGGTGACTTTCCGGCGAACTTACATTGTATTCCACAATATGAGATTCATTCGTTATATAATGTATGAAATCAACAATAAAAATAAAAAAATTAAAAAAGTAACAAATTCATCATTAATCAAATTCAACAAATAAAAAAGCGTACTACAGAAATTAGAAACCCCAACTGGAGTCTTTTTTTTTTTTAAGTATCGAAGTAAGTAAGATTACGATTACAATAACTTTGTATAGACTTGAATCTAATCTAATAAATACCTTAACGCAACATTAGACAAAATTGATTTAATGGAATTAAATATTGTTTCTTTGTTGTATTTGTAAATGGTGCAAATTGAAAAAGTGATAACGTTATTATTCACAGCGGTATAATTGGAAACGTATATTCGATAATGTCTGAAAACGTGATTGTGACGAACGACGATTATTTCGGACCAAACATGCTACGAAAGAAATAAAACACACTTGTGCCTGACTAACTCTGCTAACGAAAGAGAAACTGTTTTGGGGATTCCATATATGTATATGATGATACCGTTTACTGTCGCAGCTATTTCCAAATACTGTTTTAAAACTTCTATTGTTTTTAATATAATCATACTATCTGTAACTTTCCGATCTTTAATCATATAAATGAAAATAAATTTCTGGAATTGAATTGGACATAATAAAATACACGGATCGAGAAATTAAAAAGATTAGTGATTGCAGCAACTGCTATTGTGAATGATCCGAAGGTGAATTTTATTTGGTTGTCTAAAATGCAAAATAACGTACCCAAACTTTTCATACATTTAAACGGATGACGAAAAATTATATAATTTTTGGAAAAAACTGAAATATTTAAAATTTAAAATGGCTATATTTCATTAGCATGATTGACTGATGTTACATTAAATTTAGCTAATGAAAATTCTGTAGTTTCAGATAAGTTATTTCGAACCTTGGTTATTACTTGCTCCTGTGGATTTTAGAAGAAAAATATCAATTTGAAATATTTGATGATTCGTCGTTTTACATTTTAACTGACAATATATCTATATATGCATGTCTGTTCATGCGTCGCTAAATTATATGCTTTGAAGCGATATACATTGGAAATAAATGAAAAAATATGTATTCCTATTGCGTTTTTGTCAACAGCTGCTTACTAACAACTGCAGCGATAAGTAAATTTTTAAAGCAGATAATTAAAATTATTGCATTTAATAAATAAACTGAAATTATTTGTTTTTCTTAAGAAGATTTACTTATTAAAAACTACAAATACAAAAATTGAGAATCAATGAAAATTGAGAATCAATACTCAATGAACAAATCGATTTGTATGAAATTCATTCAATGGAGATATTATTTACATACAATTTTCTGCGCAGAGTAAATAAAAGAGTACGTTCATTTATCTTATCCAAACAACATAAGTAAACAGGCAGCAGTTCGAAAGCCCCCAAAAAATTTTATTGTGTGGTAAAAAAAAATATTCTTGGTTTTAAATTTTTAGTTTTCCTTGCATACATATGAGGAAATACTAATCATTTTTATTTCAATTTAAACATAAAAACGGCCGCATCAATACGTGGGTTTGGCTTATTTTACTGGGAGAGGAAATCGCCCATCTAATAATAAATGCAGGACCGTAATTGGACACTTGTTACACGAGTGGAGTTTCGCTTTGGCTTAAATTTTTTGGCAATATGTAAAAAACAAAAAATTATTTATTAATATTTTATTCCCCAAAAAAGGTCATCAGAATATAAAAATCATAATAATCAACAATAGGCATTTCCAAAAAGAGCCAGTTTGTATGATATGCCACACGAATTTATACTTACTTTTTTTGACATGCAACTAATTTTCTCTTCGTAATGAATTTTTGCCCTTTTGTAAAGTTCCTTTATATCTAGTTCTTTCATGTGGAAAGATAGGTGAGATAATTACTCTCCACCTATGTCTAAGGGAATTTGTTAGTATACGATTATCGTTTGTGCATTCCAAATAAATACTGCACATTTGCTTTATTTTAATTCTTTTGTTCGCAGCATCATTTATTCAGGCCCTTCGTTCTCTTTTCCTGTGCTTATACAGGACCTATTTAAGCCTTTCTAAGCTATTGACACTTTTTTCTACTACACGGTAATAGCACATACATACATACGTATTTATCTACAGAAATAAGACAGTCGAAACTTCTGTGGCTTTACCTAGTTACTTGTATAGTTACAAAACAGTCCACAACAAATAGTTAAGATGGCGATTGCGAGCGCTACAACGGCTTTGCAATGATGATGAAGTACATCTGAGCACTTATACAATAATTAATTAGTAACAAGAAAATGTTACAAGAGGAGGAGAGGAGCTACAAAAAACTATTTTGTCTTGTATATCACTATCCTTTTCATCCTTTTAATATAATTACGATGAAACGCCTTGCATCACTAGAGATATCCCCTTATCTTTAGTTAGAGATACTTTAATTCTCATTCTTAACATTTTATTTTCTTACAACTCTGATTGTAAAATAGCAAGCACATGGACACAAAAGTCATTAATATATATTTAAAGGCAATACGCCGCATTTCGTACACAAGTACGGGTATATAAAATATGCATGCAAGTGTATTGAAAAATGTTATCGCCTTCATAAATTTTAATTGATTTATTGAACTGTAAGTTGCAGTGGTATGCAATACATAAAACTGCTGAATAGTTGTGTTGCTGCCTCTCCATTTATTGCGTAGACGACAAGTTTCATGATGTCGTTCTTAACATGCAATATCATTTTCTTCACATACACACTCATACACTTACTTACATCTCTTTGGTATCTCAATAATCCTCTCTCATCCAAATTATGTTTCGCGTGGTTTTAATTTAGTGTTGCTACTTTCCGTCCCTTCGATTACTCAAAACCTGTACTAGTTTTGAGTGTAAGCTAAACTGTTCTGAAATCCTTTAAAGCTCTTCTTTCCGGCCCGGTAACCCATTTTGCAGCGGGGTTTCATTTCCGTCTTAAGTTTCGCATGCTTTAAAATTCGACTTTGAATATATAGCTTTCTAAAAATTTGTAATAATGACTCCCTCGTTTTGATACGTTTATCTAATTTATGAATGACTGCTGGTGTTGTATTACTAACAGGAGAGCCACCATGAAAGCATGCTGGAACGAAATGGAAAAAAATCGAAATAAATCCGCAATAACTGATCTGTTCGATGCTATTCTTTACAATGTGATACCATTTTAAGAATTCTAATATCTATGAATTGGAATTGATTTCATATATTTAAAAAAATACTTTTATTTGGATTGAAAGAAAATAAATAAATTTATATATTTTTGCAAACTATACTTTGGAGACTCTCCAATGATATATAATATATACAATATAAATACACTTTTAGAGATCCAAATCGCTCTGAATAAAAGTTTTGTGATGGCGTTAAGGGATATTCGTATATGTACGCTTCAGATGGGCAATTCTCCAAAGTTAAATAGTGTGAATTTATAATAACTGGGGCAAAACTGTGATCCTTTTGATGAATTGTGTGAAAAAACTAAACTGTGTGAATACTTTTAAAAAACATTTCGTGAGATATGTTTTCATAATGTAAATCACAATGGAAGGTAATGTCTTGGCTATTAAACTGAATTTAGGTAATATCTCAATTGTGATTTCGCAATTTTTTAAAAGCCTTTCAAATTTCTTTACAATTCAATTATTCAAACCTAGTACTATTTTTCGAAATTGTTCGTTGAAAAGCCGCCTTTTAGAATTCTTCTTTCAGAATTTATCCAATTTATTTTATTTGATTTTTTTATCGATATTTAGTCCATACACACACACACACAACAAAACCGGCACGCAGTTTTTATGATGGCTGCTAATCAGTGATTTTTGTTATTTATTTATTGTTTTTCATTGTTTATTTATTTCTGCCCTGAGTTTATTACTTTGTTTACTCATACTTCGTTGCCGCTTTCAAGTGCACACTTTTGCAAAAAAAATCATCATACTTATCGGCTACTGGCAGATACACGCACATATGTAGAGTAGAAACATTGTTAGAGTGTAGAAACATTTTAAAACCCAGTATCACTCAAAATGGTCTGACCATCATGTAAATAATTTTTTAAATAAATAAAATTCTTCAAGATTTTTTATTGAGTACACATATAAAATAGAGCTGTTTGCTCGTGTTCTATATAAAGAAGGATGGATACTTTTCCCTTTATTAAACATCTGCAGAAAGAACGGAATCAAAAGCCGCAACCTAAGAAAATCATAAAAGCAGCAGAGAGTACATTAAATTTTGTTTCCATTTTTTATCTCTTTGTTTTTTGTAACATTAATTCGGTAAAAATTTCGATATCTTAAATTTCCTCTCTTCGACTCCAATTACTCGTATGTGATCAGATTAAAACTTTAGCAAGGTGTTTTCAAATCGGCTAAAGATGTAGTTGATCGGTAATTACCGCTTTTGTTGGCCTCCAAATCTTTGCGGTTTTAAGCTTCTCGAAAAGGGCTTCCGAAAATCATTCGCGTAGCATAAGCGGGCATTGCCTTATGCTTCATTTATCACATTAAGTGTATTAATGGATGTATTAATTTATTGTTTAAGGCACTCGTATTTACTATAATTGTTAAAAAATTTATATTAATTATCGAAAATTTTGTGACAGTTGCATTTTAAAATACACCGCAAAAAAACATTACATAAAACTTACAACACCATTTTTAATTTACACCAATTGGGGCAAAGTGAGTCGTTAACTTGAACCTTTTCTTTTGGAAGCTGGACATGATTCTGAACACATTCACTATATTTTAAATAATTTAAGAGTTCATACAACTGGAAAATTCATTTTTGCCTGCAATAAAAATTTTTAAAATGCTTAACGTCAATCTCCTTTAAATACTCTTCCGGCGGAAGATTTGATGCACAAATGCTTGGCAACTTGCTAATCATGCATTTTACGTCATATATTTATAATATAAACTGTTGCCTTTTGGATCCCGTTTTGCATTTCTGAAAGTGGTAGAAATGGGCGATAAAAACTATAAACTCAGCAACTTATTAATTTTGTTTGTTATTGAGATTTTAAGTATCCTAACTTAAGGCTTTTCATCCAAAACACTTTGTTCCGACTTATATATATACATATGTATATGTACTCTTTTCAATTTTGCTTAAAGTGCTTGCAAAGTTTCGAAAACAGCATTTTTCAGAATTAAGATAAAACTAAACCCAGCCATGTTCATAAGGCGTTCTTGCAGCTTTTATTCCGCTCCTGTAGAGTACTATTCCAGATGAGAGACAAGTTCCTGTTCCCCCTTCTCATCAAGTTTTATTAAAATAGTGGATAATAATCTAAAAACATAATTAAAAGTTTGAAAGAAATTGATCGATTATCTTCTATTTACATATATACCACGTCTTTGAATAAACAGAAAGCAAAATAAGTCTGATTACACGACTGGATTTCATTTCATACTTTTTTATTTACGAGTACTTTATGTGGCAAGTTGAGATAAGAAAAGTAAAAACAAGATTAAGAGAAATAAGTACAGAAAGAGAAGGAGCAAAAAAATATGTTTTAAGGTCAGTCTTGTATTTATCATTTTCAATATTAAATTGCGCTTCATCAAGATAAGAGACTTTTCTATTAATGGGGGTCACGGTAAATATCAGTAGAATAAAGGCAATATGAAGTGAAAGTGGTTTGGTGTTTTATAGTTTAAACTATATAATGATTTGAAAAGAAAAATCAAAAATGAAAGATATTTATTTCCAGGTAAAAACATCTATGTATATAAGAAATATTTATGGACTTTTGAGAAGAACAAAAAATAAATGAGAGAGTTGGTTTTAGATTTTTTTTGCAGTTTGATTCGCGAAGAGGACATATATGTATCAACTCAGAGCACTATAATTTAACAACTTTGACATTTCGAATTCAAATGTCATTTAGTACTTCTTACTTCAAATCATATCTTAGCTGTTACTTTATACCGAACGACTACGTACAGGCAAAATTTTTGGAAAATTTTCATAAAATGAAAATTTTAATGCGAACAGAGTTGAATTTACTTCAACCAAAAAAAGATATTTATATGATAGTGTGGCACCTACATCAGATTTTGGCTTCAGATTTTGGAATTAATGAATCTTACGACTGTGTAGAATAGTGAAATACTATATCTGCATGCAGTCGTTTGGTATAAAGTAACAGTCAAGATATGATTTGAAGTAAGAAGTACTAACTGACATTTATATATGGAGTGCCAAAGTGTTTTTATAGTCTTTTTGTGTTTTTTAAGTGTTTTTAGTGTAAATTATATTGAAGATGGATGTTCTTGTGTCTGCCGTCCATTTTTCTATTACGGGTATTTAAATAAAATGAAAACAAATTACAGGCCTAAATTTTGAGTGTAGCAAACGATACTTAAAACAACAACTTGTTACTTAATAAAACTAAAGCAGATTTAAATAAAATTGTTGTACATTACATAAAGTAAAAGAGGTGTTATAAGTAAAAAAATTGCATTTAACATAAAATTACAAATTAATATAAAAGAAATGCAAATATAAAATTTTTACCGACGAAAATAATTGAAAATGTGGACAAAGGAAAATTAAATTAAATGAAAAAATGAAAAATTAAATCCTCGGAAAAAGATATCATGTGAATAAATTGATATGAATGAAATGTAAACTTAGTTTTAAATGTTCGCACACACATCTTTACAGCAAATAGAAACGAAAGTACTCGTAGTACAAAATACTACCAGCAATAATGTGCATTTTCATGCAGACACTTTGCTGTAGATAAAGAAAAAGAAAAATGATTTCAATTTGTAATCTTTAAGTCATAAAAAAGAAATCACACACTCAAAATATAGAGAAACAGACAGTTTCCCAAACATTAATCCTTGAAAGTGAACATAAACGCAAGAAGCGAACTTGTTCCACAACAGCTTATTTAAATATGAAATTCAATCATTTTTGTGGATTAAGTTGTATTAAAACTGACAGTAGCCGGAAAATATACTTCAAACTCCCATGTAAAATGCATGATGTACGAGTACTTAAAAACATCATACAACAAGCACCAGAATAAAGTGAATGTAAAAGATGATGGACGAGTCAAAACGGTGGCTAAATTAAATGTCAACAAGATATCATCTGGTCATTTTTGTTTTTTTTGTGAGCAACTGGTGCTGAAGTCTGACTCTACTTTTCCTCCTTTCAATCTTCTGCTGATTGGCGCTAAGGAAAAGTGAACATTTTCCCGTTACAATTACAAAAACATCTAAGTAAAGATAAATTTTTGCGCAGAAACGAATAACGCGCTGTGAGAAAATGGTGAATGCTGTGATGGACGCTTTAGCGGTATGTAAAAATTTCTAATTAAAAATTCACTCTGCTACTATTTTTTCTCAAAAACATTGAAACATTGCCGTTGATGACTTTTGTTGAATAAATTAAATTGAAAATAAGTCATTAGAATTGTCTTAAACAATTTTGTAATCATCAATTTTGCGCTTTCATATCGAAAACTTTCCTATTAATAGCTAAAGTAGTAACTTCAATTCCTACCTCTATCTCATGAATTTTTCTCATTTGCTTTATTATTCCTTGTGCTAATTATTGCTACGATGTTTAGATAAGTTAGCTGTAATTGCACTAAGTCGTTACCAGAAAAAAATTTATATTCGCCTAGTTTATTTAGCAGTATGTTAATCCGTTAAGAAAAACAAAGCAGAAAACTATTACCGAAAAAAGTTAAGCAATCCATATACGCATATGTGATCAAAAAAAGGCGTTATTTTTCCAGAAGTGTTTATTTATTTATCATTAACTATCTTGTTCCCTTCAAAGTAATCCACTTCAGATATAATAAACTAATTCCAACGTTTCTTCCAATCCTGGAAACACTTTTGAACAGCGCTTATTGGTATCGCCAACACCTCATGTTTCGATTTTATTTTAACTCCTCAATCGTAACAAAACGCTTTCCTTTCATTAGTGTCTTCAGTTTTGGGAAGAGGAAAAAGCCGGCGTGGGACAAGTCCGTTGAATATGGTGTTTGATACATGATTATGGTTGTGTTTTTGGCCAAAAACTGAGACACAAGCTTCAATGTGTGAGGTGGTGCAATATCCGTGATTGGCGTTTCCAGAATTCTATGTGTTTCGGCGTATAACTTCAAGCTAGTATTCCTTATTGACCTTACGACCTTGTGGAAAGTCTTCATGATGCACCATGATATTGCAATCGAAGAAAACAGCGAACAAAACCTTCACATTTGACCGAACTTGTCGCGCTTTTTCCGGTCTTGGCTCTTATGGACGCTTCCATTAGGATGATTGGGTTTTGGTTTTATTGTCATAGCCATACACCCATGTTTCTTCACCAGTTATAACCTTTTTGATCAAATCTGGATCGTCCTTGACGACCTTCAACAGCTTCTGAGTGATGCTCATGCGACTTTATTTCTCCTCGAAGTTTAGCAATTTTGAAATTATTTTCCCTAACATTTTCATCTGTCAAAAAGAAACTGACATTCCAAAATGATTGATATTACCGACATATATAACAGACATAAGTACCTACATAACAGAAAAAAATTGCGAAATTCGAACATACGTAACTCATAAATTTGAAAATAACGGTTATTTTTGAATATTTTAATTTAATTTCAACGGTTTTCATAAAACTGTTCGAAAATGAAAAAGATATATATTTTCTAAACACATTAATTTTTTTTATCTTCTCATAATTAAAAAAAAATTGATTATGCATTTAAATGGAACGTAAATTTAAAACGTAGTCCTTAAAATTTGACGAAAGTCTCGGCTGGGAAACTCTTATTCATAGGCCTTTAGGGTATATTTCATATCTCTATGATTTTCGCAACACGTCGTTACTGTAATTAAAGAGTATTATTTTTAAATAAAATCTAACACATAATTAAAAATTTCAAGTTATAAGTTAGTGATTCCACTACTTGTTTTGAAGTGATCCTCGTAAGTATTGGAACATTAATAATCTGCAAAACCTATAATAACTAGTTGAGATTTTATTTACTCTCTGTTCATTGCAAATAAACCTTTGCCTGGACCTGGCTCAAGTGCAGCTATTCTCATTTTAATTTTTCTTAGTGGTACTATAAATGTGGCTTACGTATCCTCTACATAGTATATTATATACTGGACTCTCATGGACTTTTCCGAAAATCGATTTATAATTTATGGAGTATAAAAGTTAAAAAATTATATAGTTATAAAGCAATCTAATAGGAAAACGATTATCCAATCAAATGCCAATAGCCTTCTCATTATTCTTATGACAATTAATAGCATTCAGTATAAATTTAGAGGATGATTTCCATTTTTGATGACTCCAAAATGCCAGCTGTTTCTTACTTTATAATAAATTCATTATCGCTTAATTTATATCACTTGATAAAAATTCACTATCTAAGTGGTTTTGAATATCATTAATGTTTTAGTGTAGTGCAGTTAAATTGTAAGTATTTTATGGTTTCATTGTAAGAATACAATCTTTACAATGTTCGTGATTGCAGATCGTGAAAACCCCTAATATTTTCCATTTCCGTCGAAACAGTTCCCTGGAAGGCGTACCACATTCGATAGGAAGTACGATGCGCAAATATTTAGTTACGGGGTGTGACTGTAAGTAAGTGATAATTAATATCCGCAACATACTTCTCTTCTGGCCCCCAACTATATAATATTACTATATTTTTACCCCTTTCTATTGGTGTGGTAAAAAAGCATTTATATTTTTATTTCCATTTTTTTCTGCCGTCAGATATCATTTCGTGATCATGTTTATGTTATTATGTCACTGCCTTCAAATTTAGCATTAAACGCCTTTTTAAAGTAGTGCAAAATTAGCACAAAATGTGGGAGCCTCTATGCTTTTTTAAATTTTTTCCATTCTTTGAACTGGCTCCGAATTAAATTTGTGGCTGGTAGCTGGCTGTTTTTTAATGCAGTATTAGCTTTGCTCGTATCTGGTTATACCAGCAGCTGCTACAGAGAAAAAAAATTGGTTTTTATGTTGATTTATTCTCGTGAAATAGAAAATGTTTATTAAATTTTTTTTCGAGTTGCGATTATTCCGGCTTTTAGTTGGACTTTATAGAAAATGGTAGTCTTTTTTAAAATTATTAAAATATATTTGAAGTTACAATGTTACAATGTACCAGATATGAAGGGAAAAAGCTGTCTCTAAATTTTATACCAAAGAACTTGTACTTGCTGAATATGAAATAAAAAAAAAATTACACACCTCAAAAATTTCCTGAAAGTTTTTCCGTTTAAGTTATATTATTCCCTAAGTTCATTGTAATAACTTGTTATCAAGAACAACATTTCTTAGACCCTATTTATCTACCACTAACACAAATATTAATCAATCTCAAGATAGTAGCAAAAGTATTTAGAAGTAATTAAATAACTTTTTGATTTCTGTTTGCAATTAAATGGATTGTAAAATTGACAATATCTGAATATTTCGGAGGGAAATTTGTATTTGATTTGTATTTTCAAAACTTGTTTCTGAACATTGGCGAAATTTTTATATTTTTTAATATGGAACATGTCACTATTTTTAGTCATAAATTATTTCCCAATAAGTACATTTTAATTTAAATTTAATTAATATTCTTATGCAAAATATACAAGCCAAGTTTTGCAACGCAAGATGTTCTGTATTAGACAGAATTTTATTTACTTAAGAATAGTTTGAAATATTCGTTTAACGAATGTTGTTGTAGTGACGAGAGTCCTTGATATAGATAAATCTTAAGTCTGCAATCAATTGCATTTGATTTTAAATATCTTCAAACAAGTTTTGAAAATAGGAAACACAATATTGAATAGAAATCTATGGCTTCCACGCCTTGTGCCAATTGTCAAATTTAAAATTTAAATTAAAGAAAACTTTCGTATTTGCAAATATTGTTTTGCATGGATGTATGTGTTTGGGAATTTTGATATCCTGATCCGATAAACAATATTACGAGCTGGTAACTAATAAAATAAAGTTTTATTATAACTTCATGAGCTTGGCATGGCTTTTCTTGCCACTGTGTTGTATTTGGATTCATTTTGGACAAATTTTAAGCGTTCATGTATGCACATACATTCGTGTGAGAAACACATACACTTCTCTTAAATAAAAAGTTTAGAGAATTTAAACAGGAGTTGTGCTCAACAATAACACAAATTATCAATATAAAATATAAGGATTTGGAGTAGACAATGCAACCTTAAGGCGATTTTTACTTTTCATTTTATTATACCTTTTATTTTAATTGCAACTACATTAATTCATATTAGAGATCGGGAGAGACCAGAATGAGTGAAATACTACTTACAAAAGCATTCATATGTTTTAAGGGTTGGTACCTCTAGTTGGTCATTACGGTTAATTTGGAATCGAAACGGTAATGCTTGGTACCAAACTTTTAATCATTACCAATCGGTATCATTTCTTTTTGAGAACCGTTCGTACATTGGCAACTTTCATACCATCATTGGCAACTTTCATACTGGTTAAAAATTTTTTAAACAGTTTATACATTTCTATACTTTATTCCGAAATAGGACTTTTAATTACATATAACTGAAGAGATATTGATATCAGCGCGGACCTCCGCTCTATTGTAATACTATATCGTTTTTAATTCATTAAGTTCTAATAATTTTGGGTTTGGCAATGAGAGTTGGCAAAATATTGCCCGCGATTAGTTATCAATTTGATACTTACCATTATTTCTCAGAAATAAAAAGTAAAGTTTATTTTGCTTCGATGCTAGTCCTTAATACATTTTAGCTGGTATAACGTCAACACGATCTTTTAGGCAAAAATGTAACACATCAAATTTAAAAATACAAAAGAATAATATAAAACCAATCGCCGCCACAACTGTGGAAGTTTTCTTTATTTGAATTTTATAAGCGATATGCGTAACAAAAAAGTTTCAGTTGTTAAATGTCTGTAGTTTGTTTGGGGTTGTGGCGGTATGCTTTTATTACACGTTTAACGCTGCTGTCATTCGTTACGTTTGCGAATGCAAACTTTAGCAATTAAAAAACCCTGAACAGAAATATTTGTTTTTATTAACAGATTTTTGCTGGCTCTGAAATTGATTTTATCGATAATTTTGGTCTTTTGAATTCACATATTTTTGGTTTTAAACGGGCTTAATATTTATTGTACGATCGACTGGTACGCTAAGCCGCTCATTTACGACATAAATATTGCTTTATGGGTCATTTGTTTTTATTTTATGAACACGATTTCTTTAGAAGTGGCCGTTAAATCCGAAATGCTCATGAAGTAATTGGGAATTCATTTTAATTTGCAATTTTCATGCAAAACTTATAGTCAGGGATTAGATGGTGATTGAATGTAGATGAGATGTAGAATTTCAAAGGATTGTCAAAATTGTGCATTTGAAACTAAAATTGTTTTCTTGTTCTAAGGCGAACCTGTTTACTTTGCAAAACACTTGGTTACTTGCTGTATTGTCACCATTGTTCCTAATATGTATTTAGCAAGGGTGATGAGACTGAGTACCCTACGCAATCAAAATCTTCCAAGCATGTTTATTAATAACTTTCTGCCACAATCATCAGGTTTATATATAAAAGCTAATAAGTTTCTTTCAAGTGTTGACATTGAAAAGTCAACTATAAATTTATTAAAATTGATTTGAATTATAATACGAGTAAAACTGAAAATTTTACTGCGGTGTGAAGCCATAAAAATGATAACAAAAAGCAAGCACACACTAATGCAGCCAGACCAGAAATCTGTTGGCAAGAAGATTTCCATGACACTTTGAAATGTATCTGAGCGTTAATGAATAATTTATTGTTTCAAAGAAATTCATATAAAATTAGCAAAAAAATTCACATTTTATTTTTATTTCGATTAACATAAAATTTAAATAAATTTATGTTAAACTGAGAAATTTGTAAAGTTTTTAATAATTAATACGTCATTGTATGTTTGGATATGTAAACATATCAAACCAAATAGTTCAATCCGTCTGTAGGCACAACCAGTAGTTGCACAGAATGTACAAGTCAGAGATGGAGGTTTGCGAGGAATCGCATATTATAAAATTATATTTTTCCATGCTCATTGTACTTTCCCTGACTGAAAAATTCTCAATAAATAACGAAATAATTGTAATTGTAATTCTATGAAATTTGCTAGCAAGGCTATGGATTATATGCTAATATGATTATAATCGACCGTGACTATAAACGAAAACTGTTGTATTAAATTGCAAGAAAAGCAAAGGGGGCTGTCAGATAACTTGAGAATAATTAAAGTGGCCGGTGTAAAAGTGATTACTTTATGACTGTCGGGGAATTTAATTGAATTATAATATTTATTAAAGTTTCTAAATATACTTACGAATGGATTTAATGAAATTGATCGCAATTAATTTAAAGGACACCAACTATTGATTTGCATTGTTGAGTCTGGATAGCGACGAACTGAACCATTTGAATATTGTTCCCGGCAATGATTTTTTACTTAGTAGAATATAAAAATGTATTTGCCGGCCTCTACGGAAAAAAATACGTGTCCGACCGATAGTGCAATATTTATTTTATTTTGTGTGTTTGCCTGATAGACATTAGTGTGATAAACCTATGTACTGTTTCTCTGAAAGCGTTGGGTGCTTAATCGGTGTGTAGCGGCGTTAATTGACCCAATATCGGATTATCCCTAACTTATTTTATTGAAAATAATTTATTAAAAAATAAAATTAAAAAAGCAAATAAATATCTCCAACTATTGATCTCTATTTGCGCGATAAGCCTATGCTGACGGCGTAGGGCGTTAAGTATCCCGACACCTTCTCATACATAACCTCTCTACTTGAAAAGTGCGAAAGAGTCAAAGGAAAAAAAAACTTATTAAATTAAAATTTAATTTATTTCCATTAAATATTACATACTTTTTAATAAATAAAAGGTGTTAGTGAAAGTAAATTAATTGTATTATTGAAAGCTATTGAACAACTGCAACATGTAAGACAGCAGAGGGTAGCCTCCCTACTATAACAATAAGAACCCAAAGAAAATTAAATCATAAAAAACGTGTATTGCACTACAAAATGCCACGCCTACGGACAAATATTGGTCGCCGTGCATGGCACACAAATCATGTGAGTGTGCTGCGATCACAGCAGACACAAGAGAAGCGCACAGAAGACAACGAACCAGGCAGGAATCGAATTTCACTTGTACGGCAAAATTCTTTAGGAGAAAATCGCGAAATACGGAATGAATACGTGCTGCGAGAAAAGCCTCCAGAGCACAAATACACAACAGCAATCACATTTCTTTTATGAGTCTTGCATTTAATTACGATCCGACAATTGATTATAATCTACATCCCAATATTAATATCTGTAGCATGATCTATTATGTGTCCATTGCAAAGCATCTTATCTCTACATATATATAAAAATGACGTATATGTTCGTGATCGATGAACTCAAAAACTACTGGACCGATTAATATATTATATTTTGAATCGTTTGCCAATCTGATAAATTTGTGTACCAGATAGAGTTAGTTAAGTATTAATTTGTATGGAAGTGGCCTTCGAAATGCAAATGCAAATAGAATACAATGCTAAATATGTAATTATTTGTCAAATCCACATAAATGACGTATATCAGTACGTCAAGAGGAGGAATTTTTAATAAGAATCTATAAAATCATCTTGTGATGATTAAAATTAGGAACGCGAAATTGATCGTTTCATTTCTTTTAGTTAAGCGTTTACTACAATTACATATTTTAAAACCAGTCATGTCTGAACTCACATATTTAGATTTTTGAGTCCCATTAGAATAGAGGAACAGATGTTGTATTAATTTCGTTAAGTAATAATTAAGAGATTTAGGCGAAAAGAAGTTTCTTAAAAAAATATATTGTTCAGAAAGGAATTTACACCGAGGTAATAAACTTTAAATGTTGTGTCTATGCTAAAAAGAAACTCAGCTTTGTTTATTTATATTGGTGGTTGATTCCAACTAAATTAAATTAGTTTTTAAATTAAATTAATCATTGCACATATATCAATATAATATTATATATACACCTTGGTCTATTTTAGATTTATTTTTTCGTTTTAATCACAAGAGTGTTATTTGTTAACTATGTTTCTGTAACAATGGGCAACATTTAATGTACCTCTTTTACAGTTAATCCTCTGTGTAGGTAAAGTAAAAATATGGAAGAAAAGTTTGTCTCCAAACTAAAAGCCAATTAATTAAGTATGTGAAAACTGCCAGCTCTTAAAGATAAAACTTTCAAAACTGATTTGGCTTTTTAATTCTGCTTAGTGCAACACAAGTTTGAACAAATTAAAAATTATTGGTAGGATCAAATGACTCCAGGGCAATATGACGAATTTAAAACATAACATCCAAAACATTGATCGCCGTCAAATAAAATTATTAAAAATTGTTATAATTTTTAAAAATTAAATATAACCAAATTAAATTCTTGCTTGATTTTCACAAATGAGTAACAATTTTATAAAATCGGTTTTTGCTTGCAATTTTATAAAATCGATTTGACACCAAATTTGAATTTCTGTTAAATGTCAAATCGTCCTTGAAGAAATAGTTTCCGAAAAAGGGCAAATCTCAAAAAGCGACTAAAAGAAATGATAAAATTTGTTCGTGTTTAATGTGATTGTTAAAAAATAAAAGTTAATAAAATTTTTAATAAAATATTAAAAACGTGGCCATGTTTTAAAGCAATAAAATTAATGTTGCAGTCACTTGTACTGGTTGTAATAAATTATTTTGTAGCAGAATGTCTGCATTTTAAAGTTTAAACGAAAAAGCAAAGCAGTCTGACTAAATGCGCTAAAATGCTAATAATTCAACATGAATCACTATGAAGTAATAAATATTTAATGTTAAAATTGAAACAAAGAGAAAAAGGTAGATTATTTATAGTGGAACCTTTCATGATTAGAAATACCAACAAACACCAGGTGTGAATTAGTACCGTAATGGACGGTTTTGTTAAGATCTTTTAAGTGAAACGAGTCTAATGGAGTATAAGAAATATTTTTTTTAGGGAAAGCTGTATTATGAAGCAAGTTTACTATGTTGAAATAATTGTCTATGTACACCATTTTCTTTGTATACAAGGGGTTTCTCCATAAAAGTTATTTAAAAACATAGACAATATTCACATATAAGACTTTGCACCAGCACACAACACAATACCAAAATACCAATAAATATAAAATAATAGTAGTGAGAGAAGCGCGTAGTAGTCAGTCTTATAAAATTATTAAATATAATTTAGAAAAATAAAGTTATTGTCATTAGAACATAATTTATTTTCTTAAAATGTTTGATTTTAAAGTATATATATGCCATCGGTTCAAATTCATAGATATTGGAAGTCTTAAAAAAATGAGAAATTCATTACTTGCACTCTCAATCCCATTAACTACAGATCTAATTGTTTATCCTAAATTCTTTGCATATTGTATAAAAAAGGATTATGAAAACTAATAATCTTTCGTGCCATCAGTGCCTTTGGATGTTGCACCAAAAGTTAATCACACAAACCAACACATACAAAAACGCTTTCGAAGCATTTTCTAACATCGACTTCTTTTTAAGTGGGTTTTGCGGTGACGCATCAGGTAGATGTGTTACACGCAAACAAAAAGAGTACGATATTGTTATCAATGGCTATATCATAATACAAGTATTTCACACTTATTGCAACATGCAACAAGCGTATATGCATTTGTATAAGTTTATAACTAAATTATGACTGCCACAATGTAAGCATGGCGAGCGTTTAACTATTGTTTTAATCGTCACTGTCAGTATCTCATGCGGTTTCCGGCAAATCGTATAAGGCTTAGGCTGTCTTTTAAAATTTTCAACGAAATTTGATATATTTCGTTTTGGCTGCTGCGGTTGATTATTGTGGCATGTTTATTTTTATTACTTAAACGACAAACAATTTTCATATTTAAATGCTGTCTTTAATTACAACATGCGATTAAGAGTATATAAAACGTTTCGCTTTTTGTTAATATTTTCCAACTGGCTGCTACATTGCTGACATTAAGTTTATTGTTGTATCTGTTGCACATGGAACTGAAGTCTATAAAAATAATTTGTAAGTCCAAATATTGTAGTTGCTGCTTAACGGTTGATAATTGATAAGCCTGCAGGTGCAATGTTCTAATTTAATTTTAGACATGAAAAGCTAACATGAAACAGTTTTGCTATTAACTATTAACTATGATTGTGAGTTTTTCAAAATTTTTTTCGTTTGAGAGAAACAATGTTGCTGTTGGAATTCAATAAGAAAGCACCGAAATTTTACGTTCGCATTTTTTGCACCGAATACTGAATACTACTAATGCAAAATAATTTAACATGTCCTTATATTTTCTGTCTGCATTCAAATAGTATCAATAGTATGTGTAACGTTCTGAAAATTTCGGAATTTTAATTGAAAGTTTTTTGAAATACTCGTACGTTTGCTTTTATTTTTAAAAGTTATTTAATTTGAAAGCTTAACACACATGTAGCATCCAAACGTTGATTTTGGTTAATGTTAGTTAAAAAACAAAGTCGGATATTATTATTGTAAGATTTACAAACTTTTGGTAAAATAAAAATAAGACAATTCTGTTGTGAAAATTTATGTCTTGATCCGGCTTAATAAAAATGTAATAAGGTAATAAATATTCGATATTTCGATAAACAAAAATGTCATATTTGTTATTAAGTATACAAGTTAATTATAAAATATTTTAGAAAAGATTTTCTTTAAAGACTTCTGCATTGAAATATTTCAAAGTAGAGTTTAAAGTAATTACATCTACTGAGGGGCTCAAAACTCTATTTATGAACAGAACTCCATTGGTAAATTGAATATTTACAAACTAGTATTCGGGCAATTGCATGAAAGTTTAAAGATTAATCATTTACCTTGTTAGCTGAATATTTGAAAATAACTTCGTTTATTTTAAAAACTAATTCTAAAGATCTACACCATCATAAAAAGTGTCCATAAGTGCGTGGTTGATGGTACCAAATTGCCATTTCATGCGTGGATTGGAATTATCACAAGCATTTCCACGGACAATCATTTTTCCTTTACTTTCAACCGCCTCCAAACAATTAATACCTGCCTGACCGTGCACCAGCCAGCGGTGTTCTACGTCATAAGCCCAGAACTGATTGCCACCCAATTGATGGCAATTCCACATCCACACTTTGACATTTGGCTTTGTACTCTGAATGTCTAAACAAAGATCGCTGTCACGCAAACGCACTTCACGGTTCTGACTCAACACCCAAAACTGATTGCCGTGGGGACGAGTTTTATTATTCGCACAATAGAAAAGTCCAACTAAACTGTTGCTGCCTCCGTTAAGGGTGTCCAGACAATGCGATGGAAATGCCAGGCTTTGTATGGCACCCGAGGCATAATTCTCTTTTTCTTTGACGGGGTAATTAACAAGCAAATCTGGAGCAATTTCATCGAGGTACCACTGAAATGACCGGCACTGCAGAGAATCCCTTACAGCCTTTTGTCTCTTTAACTCTCCAACATCTAAATTATCGTAAACAGAGGGATTGCGTCCATAAAAATAATACTTGTAGTCATCCATCCAGACTTCTGCAACACGTTTGTGATTCTTTGGAATGGAAAACACAAAATAAAGAAATAAAAAATAAACAATAATATTTCCTGGCCCTCTTACTCTTGCCACAAAATTATAATTTCTCGGACTAGGCCTCTCTTCCATGGGCCCTCGAAATACATGGCCCACCCTCGAACAAGGAATATCATATAGCAAACCTCCGCACATCCAAATCTTAAAACTCAATTCATATTGCTCGGCTCCCCAAATATCTAAACCGTCATCGTAGCCACCAAGTTGCCAAAAAAACTCCCTACTAATTGCAAATAAGCCACCCATCATAACAGGATTTGGATAAGGTTCTGTAATATCTTCCGCAAATTCCGGCAACTGTGGCATCAATTTATAAATCATATTCCAGTCAAAAGCTCCACGTAATGCCGTCTTAATAGCTGCCGTATAAGCAAACGTTGCGTAGTTAATAACATCAACGATTGGTGAGGTGACTACTTTTGTATTAAGGGCAATAGGCTCCAGAAGAGGTGGCAACCAATTATAACCACATTCTATGTGAGAATCAAAAAATATTAAAACATCACTAGTCGCTGCTCGGGCGCCGGCCAAACGTGCTCCAATAAGACCCATACGTACTTCTAAGCGAATAATTCGCACTAACTTCACAAAATTTTGTGCCACATACCGTTCTAGTTCTCCTTTCAAATTTTCCCGATCACTGCAATCGTCTACAATAATTATTTCTTTTAATAAGTCGGTTGGGGAACGTCTTGCAATACTGTGGAGCGTACGCAGCAAAACAGAAAAATATTCATTGTAAAATGGAATCACTATACTAACAGTGGGCAAATTGGCCAAATATAGTTTTGACAAGCAACTAATGAGAAAAAGCAATAAGTTAAATAAAATTAATCTCAATTAACTAAAATGAAATTAAACTAAATTAAATATATTGTTATATAATGAGAAAAAAATGATTAAATTTAAGAATTAATAAATAATAATAACATTTATATATAAATAAACAATAAATTTTAACTTCCTGAGGAAGTTAACGAAATGTGGAAAAAAATATTTTTTATAAATAAAATAAAATAAGAATAATAAAGATAAATTTTAATTAAGTTAAATTGAACAAAATAATAATCAATTTAAAAAAATTTAATTAATATAATAAGTTATAATAAAATAAAAGTTTTAAACTCCATTTGAAGTGGTTCTCTCGAGTTCATAATCATAAAATAAAAATAAAATAAATTATATTAATGTTACTTACCTTTCATCTCTTACATCCGCCACTGATCGATTAATCGATATATAATCAGATAATAAGGCATTGAAACCATTCTGCATAGAGAGGATCTTTTCTAATTCCTTCAGCGATATATTTTTTAAAAATGCCGCTTCGCCTTTTTCGCCGAACCCAGTTCGTTGCAGATCTTGCATTGTTGCATCAAAATCTTCCCATTGCTTAAGGGGCCCCTTGGGCTTCCTTAGTTCAAAATATGTTTTATTTATTTTTATTTTCGGTTCTTGTTGTATGTGGTTTAAATCTAAACGCGTCCAATTCATTGCTTTTGGAAATCTTTTCGGATGAGGCTGTGGCGGCTTAGGAGGACGTTCGGTAGCCAACTTATAAGCATTGAAAAACGGTTCGGTCTTATTATCACCATTATTATCCAAATTGCACTCTTCTTCTTTTGAGGATTTCTTCACATCTATGACTAACGCCATAAAGACCGAAACAAATAAAAATGCAATGGTATAAAACGCTGGTTTATAGGGCTGACGTTTGCCAACCCGTTTCCTCATTTTTAGGTATTTGTTTTTCAGTATTCCAGATCACGTCTTAATTTTTAAAGGCGTTTTTCGAGACTGAAAATGAAATAGGAATTCCGTTTGTAAGTGTTTCATAATTTTTAAAGGTGCGGCCACACTAAGAAAATAATTGAAAAATTGAGTAAAACAAATGAAACCCCCCCACTCTAAGTTGTATTAAAAACTATTATCAAATTTCATTCCTCATGCAAAATTTTTTGATAAATATTTGCACAAAATAAAACGCCTTATTTAGTGGTTCTGACTTATTCATCAGAAGTGTGCCAAGTGTGAAAATGACTTAAGCAAATAATTTAATTTGAAAGCATTTTAATGTCGCACTTCTAATTTTTAATTTTTTTTTAGATTCTTATTTCTTCAATGATAACCAATTTAACTTTATGTTATAAAACAAGTATTTTAACATCATTTCACATACATGTAGTTTCATTTTGATAAGAAGTATTGGGAATATAAAAGAAAACGATATCAAAACACCAAAACAAGCAAATAACTCCTTTTTTCTTTAACAAACATTGTTTTTAAAGAAAACGAATTATAATTATATTTTTATTGCAGCTTTTAAGCTCTTTGGCAACTGATTTGGATATTATGCTAAATGACCTAAGGTCATCACCGAGTTCACATCTGAGTTCAAACCCTCACCATTTACATTCAAGTTCCACGCCAGGTTACACTCCATTCTCACTGAATATTGGCAACGATAACAACGGCAGTAACAGTAACAATGCAACAAATCAAAGTAACAACTATTTACAAAATGCTGCAATACATAACAGTGCCACGAGTAATTATCCAGGGAACAATGAACAAAACTGTAATAGAGATGAATTTGGAAACGTCGAATACAACAATGACTGCTACTATCGAACAAATCAATGGCCACAGCAGGAATCTCAGCAGCTGCTGCCACGACAAAAAGATAATAAAACATCAGAATCATTATTAGTGACAGTAAAACAAGAAAAACTTAATCAAGCTTTAAGTGCAAATTGTAATCAACAGCAACAACATTTCAATCAAAATGCAACAGACAATGGCAGCTTAAATAATTGCCAGCGGGAACAGCGTCGGCATCATCACCAACTGCAGAGCAAATATAATGTTGTCGACAATAGCGTGGCCAAATACACAAAAATAATAAGTGCCAATTGCAGCCAGGCCAAAAACGGGGACGTAGCAATAGCGACAGCGACAGCAACAACAACAATACCATCGGCATCTTCATCATTCCAAGGGTTCTCCACAGATACTCCTCGCATTTCCAAACTACCATTATACACATATCAGCATAAGGAATTGGAACAACCTCAGACGTTGCACATCAAGTTGCTACAACAACAACAAGCCACAAAAGCTATAGCCTCACAGATGGCCAGCACAACTTTGGTGACGGCTTCATCTGCAGCGCATATGCAACAACACATATTAAAAAAACACACCAGCAATATGAATGAAAGTGCAACCACTAATAACGGCTACAATACCTTTGGCAAGAACAACAGCAGTAGCGGCTGTGGTATTGACAATATCCAGAAAAAAAATAATTGCACAAATATCTCCTGCAAAGCTACATGCACTAGAACTACCACGACAAATCCATTAACAACCACTTCCTACTCTTCTGTAGATTTTAGAATAAAATCAATAACATCATCATTGACAACTGCATCTTCGTCGCCATCCTCATCCTCAATATCATCATCATTGTCATCCGCTGCAGCAACTGGTAAATCGGCTCATATTTATAAAATCAGTTCATCATGCAAACGAAATGGCACCAGTGCCAGCTGGTTACAATCAACTTCTGCCTTTACATCATCAGCATCTACCCCTACATCATCTTCAAAAGCATTAGCATCGTCATCCACTTTCCACAGGTGAGTAGCAGAATATTAATTGTGAGTGCATATTTTGTCGTCAGTCGTACCTCTTGGCCTTCATCTCATTTAGGTTGTTATCGGGGCACGTTAGTCATCATTTCGAATACGTAAAGCACCATCAAATCCTTTCAGTATTTCACCGTTAGTGAGGAATCTCATATGAGATGATTTATCTCCCCTAAAGTTATGCCAGCATTGAGTTAGTTATGATAGCATAACAAAGAAAATTTCGTGTGTGATGGCTCACTCCGATCAAGAAAAGCACATTAATTTTTCATTTTTTCAGGAAATGGCGAATACTTTTACAATGTTTTTATTTATTTTTATTTTCGAAAAAGTTGCCATCCAAATTTAATCCAATTTTCCTCAAAAAATCTCCAAGCGAAGGTAAACATTATATTTTTAAAGTATTCCTTATTTGTAAAAATTTAACGTGCCCCATAGATCTCAAGTGATGATAAAACCTAAACTACATCCCTTCAAATTTGCAATTTACGATATATTATTCAATTTGCGGTCGTTGTATTATTTACCCAATTAAAAATATTTACATTTAGTGCTTTCAAATGTATCTACGCTACATTTCGATTGTTCTAAACAAACAATGACGTGTTTTTAAATAAAATAAAATTAAATTGCTTTTTGGGAGAGTGCAATTGAAAATAAATGAATTTTGATTGAGAAATATTTATATTAATTACTTTTAAAATTAAGGAAAAAATTATGTAGAGTTTAAATTGCGATGGAAAATACAATCCTGTGGCTTCCATTTTCAATCAAATTTCTACAATCTTCTTTGGCATTAATTTTGTATTTATAATAAAATCATCAAATATAAACTAAAATATTGGAGAAGCATATTCATTTACTGCTGTTTTCGTGACTTTTGACATGTTTCACATAAAACCGTGGCACATACATATACAGAAAATCACACAAATTGAAATGATTTACTGAGTCGTAGAATAAAAGAATAATAAATAATAACTTTCTCCGTTAACTTGCACAGGCACGATTCCATACTGTAAACTAAAATTTTAAAACTTCCTTCCCGTCATCTTCAACACTTCGCTTTTAACACAATCTGAAATAAAGAATTGCATTTTTATAATTAATGCCCTTCGACCTGTGTCTCCCGGGCGGTATCGTTCGCAGGCCCCCGGTATTAATATTTGCACAACATAAACTTTTTCTAAAAAATTATGCTGAAGAACAATAAAAATATTCTAATAGTTGTTTATATTTATGTGAGCACAGGATATCAAGGATTAACGTCTGTCTATCTTCGTGATGACTTCTTTTTAGATAAAACGGGCATTTGACCACACAATTCAATCAATAAACCACGTTTTCAAATGAACAATTTATATAATTTTCTATTTTCAATTCCACGTATCGTCTCTTTATAAGTTGAATCTGTTGTATGGATGTTCATATCTAATGCAAACACATGTTTAATGTTCAAACATCCTTGTATTTTGGCGAGACTTTTACCTTGTTTCACCAGCAGCCCCTCTACCACAGTCTCTTAGACAATCGTAAAAATACATGTTACACACATGACCAACAAGTAATTGACGCTGACCCCAACAACCACAGCAACATCATCATTTTGTTACATTCTTCATTTACTACTTGCGCCCCTTTTGCTCTTTTTGCAACTCACCATGCAGTTGGCCATGAAGCTCTTCCGTTGCTTCATGTTTTTTTCTTTTTATGTTACGTGGTTCAATTTGGGAAAAAATTGTTACATGTATCTCACCTTCTAAACAGCAGAACTTTGGACCACAGTTTTGTTCTTTATCTAATCATTGGGTGGAGGATTGCATGGCTGTGTAAAGTTTTTTTATGACAAAGAAGGTTCATAAAAAAATCATTTAAAACTACAAGTTTAAATATATTTGTGTGAGGAGGAGTCGAACAATTACCAGCCGGAGACGTACAGGGAGCAACTACTTGGCAATTAAATTTTTTTGTTTTTCTCTTTAGAGAAGTTTATTGAGATGTACAATCGATAAACGCATTTGGTGTACTGATAAGAGCTATTAAATCTTTAAAGATCTTACATTTCTATTTACATATTTTTAAGTCATTCACCACTGTCCAAAGCGAACTTACTTTTGCTAAAGCCATTTCCATTCCGTTTAGAGAAATAAAGGATTTAAAATAATCAACTACAATAAATATATATGACAGAGAGTTTTAAGGATTATACAAAACCACTTCTCTTGCAACATGTTTCTAAAGACAGCCAAATAATTTACCAAATTTACGTCAACAAATAAATTAATTAGTCGTATTTGTTTAACTTATAAAAAGCATATGAGCATATTCCTTGGTGCTATTAATAAAGATGATGTTACAATAAAAGCTAATGACAACGATGTTGACGAAAACCACAAGTTAAACAACACCTGTAGACATCCTGTTTAATCCTTGAGCAAACAAATTTTGGTAATAATAATGATACAGAAATAAAAAAGACGATTGGATGGGGTAATTTCAAATATTCGCCACAATAAAATACTACAATGCTGGGACAAAGCAAGGGTTACAATTAATGATGGTAATCCTGCAAACACAGCGTTTCTTCAACCCAGTATACAAGAACTTTAATAGCGCTATAAATTTCTCAAAATCTGTGTATAGAATCTGATACCAAATTAAAAACATTATTTATAACTGCAGTTTAATTTTGAAAATATACTTCCTGTTTTTCATATCCTCACATGAAATCTTAGATTACGTCATCAATGCCTTGTAGTTTGAATAAGTTGGAATATTTATATGCATAATATTGCAGATTCCAAAATAATTTTCTAGAGTAATAAGTTCAGTTATCATTTGGGAGAGCAATAATAACGCATTATTCTTTAAGTAGACAATTGCAGCAGAAATGGGTTGAATATTCACAAATTTTTGGTTGAATATAAAAAATGTATGCCATAAAACTGATAACAGGGAGTAATTAAAAATTTTAATTGTCAGCGGCGGAGAAAAATTCGATGGTATACACATGCTAGGGAAAATTAAATGTTCGACCCCTCTTTGACTCCTTAACCTCCAAAGGAAAATACTAAGTGTTTATTCGCCAATAAAGTTAATTCGTCAAAACAGTTCATATTAATACTTTGCATTACGAAAGGTCATAAAACTCAAACAGAAACTTAACGTTCAGTTACAATCAGTCGGTCTAAATAAAAAAGCACCTTTACATAAAATTTGTCATCTGTACTTCACTAATAACGTCTAATCCACATAAATTATATTTTTAAGTAGATTTAATGGTGTCGTTCTTAATTTATTAACAAAACAAAGAGTTCTCTAGAAAAACTTTATTTCGCACGACAGAAATCACATCTTCTGTAGCCAAGGTAGTAAGTTCCCCAAACCCTTCGTTTACTGCTTTATTAGTTTTATAAACCAAATGTAGAGCTCTAATCCTCTTGTCTAAAAAAGCATAATTACGCAACTTGAGATAAACTAATTTATGAAATGATCCAATGTAACATAATAAGAGCAAACCAAACGCGAGGAGAAAGCAAAAAGTAAAAATATTCAAACCATAACCCCACACCCAACAAAACCTTTTTAACCCCAAGCACAAGCATTGACTGCAACAAGAAACAACTTCTTAATTTTTAAATGGGTCCTTCAGAACAATATTAATATTAATTTTGTAATGCTGTTTGTATTATAATATGAGTGTTACCATGCATATGTATATTATAGGGGAAGGATAACATTTAGTCAAATCAGCAGTAACATTTTTATCCGAAATATATACTGAAGTTTGTTTTTGGAGATTAAATTGTTCCAATATAAATAAGCTGTTCCGTAAAATACAAACATTTCGAATATTTTATTTTAAATTTTCTTATTTTCCCCGAATTGGACTTTTCAGGATTCTCTTAAGGAAAAATGTGAATTATCTTTGCTATTTTATATTTTGCTTGTATATTTTCATCTAGATAAAATTTTCCAAAAAATTTAAATAATGCATCAAATAATTATTCCCACACATTCAATTTAGTATACATTTTACGCAACAATGACAACATTTTTACTGCATTGTTGTACAAAAGGTACCTGCTGCCATACAATAATTTAAGTAAATTTTTCTAAATTTTAGTTCAACATTTTTTCATGAGGTGTATATTCGTAACAATCGATTAAACTGCATTGGAATACAACAAGATGATTAGCGATATAAAACATTTTTCCTTATGTAGCGGTGGCAAGTCAAAGTTATTTAGAAAAAATTGTACTCTTGCCTATATTAGTATATAATTAGTACCTCTTGCTACCTTTGGCTCTTTCTTAGCAAGACTGGAGAGAAGCGAGGAACTTGAAATTGAATACCTATTTTCGCATATTTCTCAGTACTAAATAATTTTTTCATTAAGGCCGGCTTCCTTCCATGGGGGAAATGTAGCACTATCTCTTTTGACATGTTGCACTCTTGTTCTTCCTTATAATAGGGTTTGTTGGTGTTAAGATCGAGACATCATATAAGGAGCAAATGTGTACAAATTGCGTTACTGAAAGGTTTCACCAAATAATATTTGATGTTTGTGTGGAGAAAAGTATTTCCTTTTTCCGTTTGGAAAATTTTCTCCGTGGCGCCATTTATTAATGCCATCATGTTGGTTTAACGCTTTTTTGAAGAATTTTAACATCCAACTCTTCAACTATGATCACGTATACACAACATGTCTGTCTAGCTGTAATATGTACTTACCAGCCTAGAAGCGGTCATTCGCTGGATAATAAAATATAGGCTGACAGTATTCCATTAAGCATGGCTTTCAAACCACTTGTTAAGTAAAAGAAATGTGTGCTTATTCATTTAACATTCGTCACGTTTGTCAGTTTTCCCACTGCTATTTGCAAGCATTTATGTGTGAGTAGAACAAGTTACATTTAATGCGTCAACTTGAAGCTTTAAAAATAAAAGCAACTGAGAAAAGAAAAAATAACCAAACTTTGCAAAAATATTTGCTTATCTTGATATAAATTTCTTTTTCCTCTATGACTTTAAATAATCTTCTAATTTACATTCTAAAAATTATATACACTCAAAAAAAATGTTTAAATGAAATTTAGTAAAAATTAGCTAAATTGAAAGTTGGCACTGGTGCTTACACTGCTCCAGAGCCATTTTGCACAACAATTCGGTGAAAAATTTCCCCATGTTTGTTGAAAATGTAAACTAAATTAAAGAAAATATGGCAAATGCCTAAAATATTTATACTAAGCGTGAGTGGAACTTTTTTGAAAATTCGATTATAGAATTTTTTAATAGTATGTATTTTTAATTTGTGGTTATATGGTATTTTATTCACCGTGTACACCTGTATTTATGATTGCTTATTACGATCATTCAAAATTCAAATCAAATTCTAATTCAATTTACTGAAAAAATTTAATTATTTTATATTCGGCATTGTCTGAAATTCAAACGATTAGCAAACATCCGACCAACAACCAGCATATAAAACGTTTCTATATAATGGAAAATACAAACTGAACTTTTTTTAACTTAAGTAAAATATTTTTTTCTTATGATAAATATTTCTTAAAATTCAGAATCAATATATATTTTCTAAAATATTGTAAGATTTTGAAATTCTTTGAATGGGAAGGCGTCTACGGGTTTTTCTTTTCTACAAGGAATTTTAATTGTATTTTAAGAATTATTTTCACTTAAAATTATTCCCCATAATTTTTTTTTTTTTTTTTTTTGTATGATGACACCATCATACATACAAATCAGCGAAGTGCGACTCTTATAATTTTATCTATTTTTTTCCTGCATTTTTTCTTATTTTGTCTTGGATCAACTGAAAATATGAGTATCTGACAATGCAATATGTTTATAAAATATTAAATGTAATCAGCGGATAGAAATCTTTGGATAGAGTAAAGACTTAATTTTCATTAAAAGAACACAGCAGTTGCACCTCAGGTGCCGGAAATGATGTTAATATTTTGAAAATTTGGGGTTAATGTACGAATGTGTGTATTGCGTGTAAATAATGCGAATGGTGTAGACTAGCTTTTTATTAAAGTGCCATATCAAAGGATATCCATAATGATTAGTTTTGAACCTATAGACCCATGAAGTCCTACATGAAGCACTATTCTTCTGATAACATTTTATTATGAAGTGGCAAACCATTTCATGGCATTTAAAAACTTAAACATAGTCCTTGCGTGTTTTCGTAAGAGCTAGTTACTTGATCCATTCCATTAGCGCAATTTTTTACTGTTTTGCAAGCGTTACGTGCTTGTGTTAGAGCACACCTGGATGTTTTTTTTAATTTCACTGGTTTATCCATAAGTGAAGCTCCTAAGTAAAGTTTTTTAGAATTTAAGATTGCGAATGAATTTCAGAGCTCGTCTTAAAACGTTTGGAAATAATTAAGAAACGCCCTACAATTATTTTAATTGATGAACAAATTTAATTTTTTTGCAGTTAATAGGGTTTCGTTTGCCCTAGTAAATTTACTGTGATGGCCGCTTTCCAAGAGAGCCAATGTCGCTGAGGAACTAAAACTATAATTGGATTTTTTCCAAAATGAAGCCGGTCAAACATATACTATGAATGGTGCTCACTATAGTGACGTGATAACAAACTTTTTTTTATCCCGAATTGGAAGATATGGATGGGGACGATATGTGGTTTCAGCGAGATCACGTACAAGTTATCTCATTAACTTTTTACTTAAATATTTCAATTCTAAAAATGAGATCTGGATTATTGAAAATCTGATTATAAGTAATGAAGCTCACTTTTATTTGAGTGGTCCATTGCACCCAATTACATGTGACATTTCAGTCAGCATTACATTAGATGGTTGCAGACACCGGCATCACGTGATTGTGTAAATTGAAACAGAATATGTTAAACATATTGTAGTGTATTGTGACGATCGTCATTACAAATACGACACTCTTGACACTCTCTAAAAGCACTTCAACAGGTAATGACACCATATGCATACCATTGCATTTTCGGCAGTGTGTCAAACATAATTGAATATTAATAACAACACTTTAACACTTAAGCCACTTACATATATATAATTAGCGCAATATTATTTATTAATATCCCATTAGTATAAAAAACATAAATAATAGAAACTATTGGCAATGTAAGGAAATTATGAGTGGCCTTAGAAAATTACTCCATTCCAGATTTATTTTACGATTCACATAATTAGCATATAAGAAGAGGTAAATTATGTAGAATTAAGAAGTATCATCTTTAATACTTCGAGCAGACTAGAAAAACTTTTATCATTTTTGCAATATAAATGTTTACATATATACGTGCATAAGAGTATGCAGTTATTTATTTAATTTGAATTTAATTTGAAGATTTTAATTTTGTTGGATTTAGAGAGTTTTAGATTGCTTTAGATCTGCGCAGTAACGGTGCTTTTATATATAAAATATTGTTTCCCTGTAAAATGAGCATTGATACTAAAAATATAAAAAAAAATGAATATTTCCTTAGATATCGAGATCAATTTTCAACCTTCTTTTTTAGGCTTTTTGTAGAAGTATGAATCAATTTGAGATTAATTGATGTCTTTTGATTGTACAAAGCACGATATAACGATATATATATTTTCGAATTCGTCTCTCGCATTTAAATCGATTTCACCATATACAATTCTGTAATAAATATTTTGTTCAGGCATTAGAGAAATTGGATCACAATTCAGGACCACATTCAATATAAGGCTTGCTGAAAGGGTTTACTTACGTGGCATTGATGTTGTTCTTGTTTAATTGCAATTATCTTAATATTATTTAAATACGTACTTATATATAACATATTTTAGCCTATTTATTTTATCAATTAAAGTTATGAAATATTTGGTCAGCCGACTTACGAAATAAAAAAAAAGCCTAAATGAAAAACAATAAAATGATTTTTTTCGAAGTTCTAAAATTTGGTGAAGTTTTACCGAACTTTCTTTTTGTTTGCTGTTGATATAAAATATATATATTTTAATTTTAAAAGTTAAAAATGTAATGCTTAATGCTTACTTTTTTGTTCCACTGTTAACTGAATAATATTTTTCATTATCTCTACTTCAGTTATCGATGTCGATGACGATGGTCTCATTTTTTAAAAACGTCAATATCTGCATCAACACTGTGCTCTATCTCATTCAATCCCATCTACTCTTCCAAAGTTCTAATAGCTGTCTCTAGGAGCACACTATTTTATTTTCGTAATAAAATTTCCAAAAGTTCTTTGTCGAGAAACTCGTTACATATTGGACTTTGTGACTTTTGTATAAATTTCTATAAGTCCGCTTCAACTAGTCATTCACATGGTATTTCTTTATATGACATGAAAGCAAGTGAGTGTAAATAAATCCCATTTAATTGATTGATAAAGATCTGAGAAATACTATATAATGAATTGTCTGTATTTTTTATTGTTGTCGTTTGTTTTGTTATCGCAGTTGCTGTTGCTGCTTTTCTCGTTTGTATCACAGTTACGTTTTCGTTATTTTGGAATGATACAGCAACAATTGAACGCACTGTCTTAAGTAGAGGAGCGCAGGCAAATTGTTTGCAGCGTAATTGCAGCATTTCTACCCTACATACGAGTATGCACACTTTGACCACTCGCTCCCTGCCCCTGTTAAATTCATTTCATTTTCCATTAATATTTCCCAGAATATATTTCAAGCTTTAACGAGGTTGTACTTGTTGTATTTGGTGGTCACTGAAGGAAACACAGACAAGATCGATGGTGTTTCTGATCGGAATATTGTGTTGCACACTCGCAGTAAATGGCAAAAACACATAATTTTTCACTTAAACTTAATTGCATGGTGGCATGCCAAATATCCACTAAATGACAGCTTAATAATCATATTTAAAAGTTTGCATATTTCCTACTTTTTAGTATTAAAAATACTATCTAATATTTTTAAAATTCCGAGTCAGAGTGGTTTAATATTGTTCGCTTTTCAAAGCCCGTTAAATAATTGGCAAAAACTTGTTTGGAATAGTGTGGGCTTTAGATAAATTAAAATAACTTTTATTTTAATTACTTTTCTAATTAATAGTCATGTACGTTGTAATGGCAGAGTGGTGATGTAAATTCAATTGAAGTTGTTCGATATTATTTGAAATGGAAACCTTGCCCAGTAATTCTGCACTAAACATGCAAAGCAGAAATGGATGACAAATGCACCATTAACTTTTTCATTGTGTACAATGAATTAAGCAGGCGAAATAAATTGTTATTGTGTCGGTTGTGGAGATGCAATTTAGTAATCATCTTAATAGTCTGTTGCCGCGTCAGCCATGTTTTTAATACATCAGCGCAATTTTTTTTTTTTTTTTTGGGCAGCAGGTATAGTTTCGACTGCGTGGGCACTTGCCAGACAGAGATACATGCGCTATATGAAGGTATATTACCACTGTTTGATGATGAACTATAGAACCAAGCCCATAGCGGACACTGATAATCACTGGCTCGGCTTACTATCTTCTCTGCATATTGTTTTCAAATTTGAACACCGACATTGAGAAGTAGAAGAACTCGCCAAAGATAAATTCATTTGTTGGAGAAAAATCTCCTGTGATTTGCGATTTGTATGTGTTGCGATTGAGTTAGTGCATCATTTTCTTTTGGTCGCTCTGCTCTTGTCGGGCGTACCCTTTAAAACCATCTAGCGACTTCATCTGTAATGCAAAGCAAATTTAATTTCTAATTATAATTAAATGAAATAAAGTGCATGGTTAATTGAGGAATTGAATATGAATCAATAATCGATTTCAAACTCATTGGAATTGCAATAATTTTCGAAAAGTTGCCAAACTGGATGGATTATATCGTCAGTTCTGTGGATGCTTCCATCTGTCATAAAATAAAAATTTTACAACTATTTTCGAATTATATAAAATCTAGATAATGATGCTACTCTGTTAGGATAATCTCTGCGGAGGAAAATCATTTCTTATTTGAAAATTTTTATTCGATTCTGATAAATTCTTAACGTCAGTATATACAATATACAATATTTCTATTAACTGTGAGAAAGGTTTTTGTTTTCTACAAGAGATTTACTGCTACCTTGCCTAGCTGCTAATTAAGTCGTTTATATTATATTTAAACTGTGTTCATTATTGCTTTCTATGTTTGCACAGTTTCTTAGTGTAGGAATTTGAAATTAGTAACATGACTGGTGGAAAACTTCTATCACGTTAAAATTAAAATAAACCGGAAATCCTCAGAAATAGAAAAAAAGTTGTACACACTCAGAAAAGACTAAAATAAAACATAGAAATACCTCTTCTTAAAGCTTGGCGAACAATGAAAAAACGTAAGAAATATTATATGTAGTCAGGCGCGTCTGTCTTTAAACTACGAGTCTGCTTTGCACTTTAAGATGACAATTTTTGTCCCCGCTTTTTTTTCGTTCGTTCCACTTTATCTACTACTACAGATAGCAAGTCGCATGGCTAGTTGTGCTTTTTGTCATTCAATTGGTGTTCAAGGAATTGATACTTTGCCCCAATAACTGCAGTCATTCACTGTTATAGAAGTTGCTGCAATTGGTGCAGCCAGAGCTGGTGTTGTTGCATGCGGTCGTAAATTAGCAGTACTGCTGGTCTGCTGACTGTCTAATAAAAATCTGAATTGAAATTGAATGGAAAATAAAAATAAGAAAATTGTATGAGTTTATTCGTACACACATATGCAAAATGTCTGTACGTTTATCAACATGTCATACGATACTTGTAAAATCAGTAAGAAAAGCGTAATAATAGTAAAATTAGGTCAATAAATAATTATTAATTGTTGTTATGACCACATTACTTGTTAATGGAGCATTTCATTTCATTTATAAATACTTTCTTGGTGTCATTTTCGTTTTCCGCTTAATAATTAATGCTAATGTAAAATGTACTGTATTTATATTCAATTGCGATTTCAATTTTTTATTGATTTTTGCTCATAATTTCACGGCATTGTACTTGATCCCTATTGTTAAGTGGCAGAGGATAGTTATTTCTGTGCTTGTTATTAATCGTAGTAAAATATTTCCGTGTGCTTTACTTAATAAAAGTATTTTATTGCTGACAAAAATAATTAAAAAAGCCAACTTTACAACATATCGGTGAATCGACCATAAATACATGCAATGCAAGAAATTTGAAATTAAAAACATCACAGCCAGGTGACTGCTGCAAACATCGCAGTATAATTGTGTAATGCCCCAAAAATGTGTCATTAAGGCATATAGCATTTTTATGATTTTTGTGTGCGTTTGTGTGAGTTTGTGTGCATAAAATAAGCTGCATCTGAGCATAGTGATACAATAAAACTAATTTAACTGTTGTATATTTCCGATATGGCAGCCTCTACACAGAAAACTATATATTGTTTTGAATCTTTAGCTGAGAACCTCTACAAGAAGCTTTAAAAAAAATAAAATTAAATTAAGTTAAATTAAATTAAATACTTTAATATTTAAATGCTGTTTTTCTTTTATTTATTTTATTTTCCGATATTTCACTCAGCTTCGGTAATATGGAATATTCTTTGAAAAAGCTCACCAATATTCAATATTCTTTAAAAAAGCTCACCAAAAGTGCGCGAAATATCGGAAAATAAAATAAATAACATAGGAAAAGGCATATTTTTGTTAAAGATAATTAATAATTTTAACACTTAAAATTGCAGAAAAAAACATTTACATTTTTGTATGCTAATGCCTCCAACACCAGTTAATGTAAAAACACACTTGCACGAAAGCATGCAATGTGAATGAATTAAGGGAAAACATGTGAGTATTGCACAATTAAAATTTAATTCAATCCAGCATTATTGTACTGTTCACAAACTATAACCATTAAAGCACATGGTAAGGAAAAATTAAGGGGACTTCTTTATAACTCTCTCCAAAATGGAAGTGGTTATACTCGTAAGTCGCCTTTTTATGGTTTCACCATTGGGAAAAGCATGAAATATGCAGCGCAGGCGCAAATACCGCTTTATGTACTTTTATTTAAAAGTTTTTAAAAAACGAAATCACTATTTATCTATTAGAAATATTTATTATTTTTTGAACCATTTCATGTGATTTTTTCGGCATAAGTTTTTGGTACATTTTGCTCAATTTTGATTATGGGATTATTTTTTCAATGAAACTCTCGGCGATAAAGTGGTCTAAAGACAATTTTTGTAAATTAATATAATAAAATTAATATAATTTGAAATGAAGCACGGTAAAGCAATAAAATGATTTCGTTATAATTGACTGTGAAGAAAAAAGAATTTGTTACCAACTGCTTCTGAATTGGTTGGGTGTTTAACAGGTTGCTGTATCATTTGCCACTTTATTATACTTTTATTTCTTATTATCGTGGTTGTTTGTTTTTCTTTTTTTATTATCTTTCTTTAGTCATGGAACTAATGACTATTTTGCCACTCACTTCTAAGCCTTAAACAACAAGTGCATGTTGCACTTTTGTCTCTTGCAGTCTTTTCTGCTGTTTTGATTATTTGTTAGAACAACGTGTACTACTACACTTGTCAACGTACAATGACAATAAAATTGGTAATTTGACACTAATTGACAGTTGCAAGTGACACAAATAAGCAAATTTTTAGTTTTGTTTAACAATAAAACAAAATACTTTTAAGAAGCAACAGCGGCTGTAAGGTAATTCCGTCAAATAGTCAAGGTGCGATATCTCTGCCCCATCGAACAAATACACTTGCATGAATATCTGCGCTGATGGAACGGCAAATGAAACAGTGCAAGAAATGAATAGATTTATTTTTAACAATTTGAAAACTACAAAAAAAAAAAAAAAATAAAAAAAACTAACGGCTGGCGCATTGAAAGCAAAACAACTGCTAAAACCTTTGTCATATTTATTTGCTCATGTGCAACAGAGAACTGCAATAACACGGCTTTTACAGCATTTATTGCTCCTTTTAGATCGTTGATGCAGTTCATTCTACACACAGTCGACCAAATAGTTGTGTAATCGTCTCAATTTAAATTTTTAATGTTGGTATACTGTTTCGATTTTGAATTTCTTTTAAGCGGTGTCAGCTGCTGCTGATGTTGCACTTCTGAAACATTGGCAGCAGTCAAGTTTTGTAATGTTGCAATTAAATTACAAAATATACAAAAACAAAATGTTGATTGTCAAGAGCCAAGTAAGAAACCTCAAGCCATTGTAAGGCAAAATCTATTTCGGAATCAAAAAAATTTTGTTTGTTTCATGTGTCAGTGTGCTTTCAATAGGTAAAAATATAAATGATTGTGAGTAAATGTTATAGTTCGATTAATAGGAAGCGTAGCCTTTACACATTTTTGTTCATACGCATCTTGAAGATTAACATTAACAAGCATTATTTACTTATACGGAACGAAAATTAGGAGCGGAAGTGAGTAGAAACTGTAAAAGATATTTAATCGAGGCCTGTGAAATCAGTTAGAATGTGGATCTTTCCACTATTTCTTGGTTTTATTGCTTTACCGTGCTTCATTTCAAATTATATTAATTTTATTATATTAATTTACAAAAATTGTCTTTAGACCACTTTATCGCCGAGAGTTTCATTGAAAAAATAATCCCATAATCAAAATTGAGCAAAATGTACCAAAAACTTATGCCGAAAAAATCACATGAAATGAAATCATTTAGATTTATTTGCTTTTAATATAAAACTGAACATTAAATTTTGTTTTAATTTATTTTTCCTCATAGAATAACAATTTAAGCATATGAACATAAGCATATGTGCATACATCAAGAGTCTTAATACTTCTTATTTGTTGCGCCCGGTAGTAAAAAACCTTTGACACCACTTATGATTCTAAAACGATTGAAGGTTTGTCAGTCAGAAACGATTCAATTTAATAGTAGAATAAAATTAAAAAGTATATATTCTTTGAAAGAAAAAAAAGATTTTTCTTCAGTCTTCGTTGAGTTTTGGACGATCTAAAGTGGTATTTGTATAGGGATTTTTTTAAGAGATGTATGTACATGTTTAAATGATAATAAAACAACAAAATACATTTTCAGTATCGGTGACGCGCTCTTTATTAGATATTTTTCCAATTAGAGATTGTCAGAATTAAAATCAGTTTATTGCGCCTTCTCTGTATTAAAAGCGTAGACAATAGTGTGTGAAAGTATGGTTTTCAGAGCAAGCAATATATGTAGGAAATGCCTTAGTCCCGATTCTTAGCTCTGCACTCTAAAAATAATGCTTATGCATATTTTGGATTACCCTAAGATCTCTTTTATAAATTCTTTTTCGATTGGTAGAGTGTAGCGAGAACTTAGTCGGAGGCCAACGATTGCCAACGAACAATTACCTTCATTCCTCCTTGTAGCAATGTGTTGCTTAGTCAAGCAATCAGAATATAGCCGCTACTCATCCAAAGCAACTTAGCCAAATCAGGAGTAAATGATATTGGTAGAGATTGAGTGCACTGAATAATTGGACGTGGTTGCTTAAACTAGTCGATAAGTTCGTTAACAAATTATTTACTCAATTCGCTTTACTATCTCAACTATTTTGTGACAAGAACACTAGTTAACAAAAGCTGTTTCCTTTTGATCGTGTCAAACATTTGCAGATCGACCAACGTGCATCTTTAAAAAACAGTGCCACAATTTGTGGTGCATAGCGATCAAGAGAGCAACAAGTAGAAACTTTTAAAAATAAATAAATAATACAAAAAAAATTCAGTAACAATTGTTGCAAATTAAAACTCATGGAGGTGCAATGGCACCAATGTAGCTACAATGCTATAATAATAACAAACTGCAGCACATATTGTAAAACAACTTTCGGTGCCACTTTTTTCCGCTCCATCTAAATATGTCACATGTAGCAGAAAGCTGTCAGTATTATATATATAAAAAAAATTAAAATTGATTTCGAAGGAAATTGAATTTGAACGAACATTCTGTGAGTTACACCCATTTCATTAATACTCGTATTATGAGTTTCATGTTGTTAATCAATCCTGATAAATATTATCTGGACACCATTTATTTTTCTAAGATCAGAATGGTGGCAGAATTATGATAGTGAGTGCGTTTTATTAATTCTAATTTACTTTGCCAATAAAAGACTGTTGCAGCAGGAGGGTGTTCACATATTATTATCGCTTTAAATTGTTTCTTGGTAAAGGTTGCGTAGCTTGTAACAATCTCTTCGCTACTTAAACGCTCCATTAAAAATTAACACATCAGCTTTTACTCGACTTGAGGAAAGTTCATAAGAATGTTCTATTTTATGACAAGCGAAGGTAACGAACTTATTAACTAGTGAAACCAACAACACTAAATTGATAAATAGACTTTGTGCGTCTGAATATTTTACCATCATGGACTTGACTTGTTGCTACGTGCCAATCAGTAATCTCTAATAATTTTGTATGTTCGGGTCATATTACATTATTTTAATTCCTATTGTTATTTACTCTTATTATTATTATTTAATTTTTAAATAAATGTTGTAACTTTATGTTTAAAAGCTCTGCAGAAATTACAGTTCCATTCGACCCTTATCTTCTGCAAACGAAATACATATAGGGAATACTTGGATGGAATCAATTTAGTGAAAAGGATAAATTTGCTACCTAATCAATTCACGCAATTCACCTAAGTGATTGTTGTAGCTGCTGTTGACCAATTGACTAGTAGTCCCTTAAAACAAAAGGGTTACCACAATTTACAATATTTTTTATTACTCTGTACTGCACCAGAACCATTTTAAAAATAAATTAAATAGCACGCAATAATATGTTATTAAATTAATTTAAAATACAATTTTTAAAAATCGAAAATTATTCGTTTGCAGATTTTTATATTTTTGAAATATTAAAAAATATTTAATATTAAAGCATTATTTAAAAATTATAACAAATATTTTATTTACAATTACTATTTTTATATAATTTGATTTTGATCATTGACCACGGTTTGTTTTAATGTCCTAAAATTGCAAATTGTTAAATAAAATAATATCTGAAACCTGGGGCCAAATCGTCGTATACGTGAACGAGTAACCTTTCGTATCGAATGAAATTTCGTGACGTGTCGAGTAGCCGGATCGCGGCATTCGATAGCGTTCGTATCGAAATTTGTTTAAAAATGTAATAGATTTTTTTTCATTGTAGTAGAACAAAACCACATGTTTGCTTAACAAACAAACTACAAATATTATAGAAAAGAGGTAAGCAAGTAATAAATTATTAAAATTTAAGTTTTTTTTCGTTTTTAAAGAATTTATTTTGTAGAAAATGGATGTTAAATAAAGGTACATATTTCATTATTGCAGTCTTTGGAATAAATAAAGTTAAATAAAGGTACATATTTCATTATTGCAGTCTTTGGAATAAATAAAGGTACATAAATTTCATTCCGACCTGACAGCAAAATTGGATCGGTTAATAGAAATTAAATATGGCAATAGCAAATATGGCAATAAAAAATGTAGAACTCCAAATATTGCGGTCTTTGGAATAAATATTAAATTCAAGTGTTTCTACTGCTGGCTAACCCTGCATTTTTTCTTAACATCTCTTTTTTGCTTACCATTTATCTTATTCATATTAGTCCTAAACAAATACATAGTGGTTTTATATTATTATTATTAAAGTATAAACAAATATACTTACATTTTTAATGCAATTTATTAAAAAATTGCAGCTTCTTATTGTTTTTTCTGCACAATGCAAATTTAATTTTCATTTATACAAACACATGTGTTTGCTTACGAACGCTCTTTTACTATCGAATGACTTTACGAGAGAAAACATTCGATCGAGTACTCGTTATCGAATGCCACGATCCCAAATTTCGATACGTGTTATACGATATCGACTGTCACGATCCCAAAATGAAAGATTTCGATCGAATTCATTCGATCACGTATACGACGATTTGGCCCCTGATTTCCAAATGAGTCAAGTTTTACTAAATTTTTCTTTTCGAAAATGTTTAAATAAAATTAAAAAGAGATCATTTCCTATCACTTTAAAGTACAGAATCAGTTGACGTAGGTTACCCTTTTCTTATTTAATTTCCCTGCTGCTTACTTAATTATTATGAATTGCGTAGTCACAAAAGCGGAAATGAGGAATAAAAACTATTTAGTCTCTATTAGTACCAAACCCATTCGTACTGGTGGCGCGGAATAGAAATTAATAAAAAAATCTTTCCCAAAAAATATTTACTGAAATATTTTTTATATTTGCTGAAATATTTTTTAACATTTCGAAATAAAAATTTTTTTTTTGCGTTTTACATTTAACTTTAGTGATTCAAGAATTAATGATAATTAAAGAATGCTAAATGAATGCTATTCCTAACCGATCTTCTTATTTAAAGGCAATTCAAACAAAATCTTCAATGCCTCAAGAAGCGTTTCACTTTAACCCATTCATAATTTATTTGATACCAACATGATGGCTAAATAAATATTGAAATAAATTTAAATTAAATTTTAAGTTTGCAAATTATTTTTTTTATTTCAAATAAATAAATAAATAGCATCTGAATTCGAACACGCGTTTGATTGTTAAAATTTATTTACTTAAATTAAATAATTTATTTCAGTCAAGATCTCGACTGTATACTTGTGTGCACTTGCACATTAACAAACACGCACACACAAGCCATCATTCATTCAATCATTCATTCATTTTTTGGTAAAGCAAAATGCCATTCCATTTTCGTATTTTCTTCACGATTGCCTGTCGTTTGAAATTAAATAATTTACCGACATGATCAATATCGTATCGTATCTGAATTAGTTACTTTCCTTTTTAGCAACTCATATTGTAAAACATCTATAAAACTTTTAAACAGAACCCATTAAAGATTGCTCCACCATTTCGTTGTAATTGATCAATTGAGTACAATTGAGACCTTATCTAATTTAGGCAATTAATGCTAATCCTTAAGTGTTATTGGGACATTTTTTAAGAGTTACAGAAGTTCAAATAAATAAAAAAAACGTAGTGCCATTTCACAACCAAACGGGCTTTATTGAACAGAAAATGTTATGAAATTAAATCTTATAAATTAAGTTGGCAGCATTTGCGTCCAGCCTCTGGCGACTGAATTTGTATAGCACCAAGGAAAATAGACATCTTGATGTAAAGACGAAACTTTTAAATTCATCCAAGTAGAGAGACAAGCACGTAAATTTTGCCAATGCCTGTTTGTTGGAGGGCATTTAAATTGCTCTACCAGAGAGTTACTTGTGGAGAGTTACTTATCAATTCGCGAGTATGAGCAACTGTTCCATTGAGTGAAGGAATTTTCCTTGGTTTCGGTGACTATTCAAAGCTGCCAGAATAGTCACTTCGGTGACTATTCCTTCTTTGTGTGGACCTTGCAAAATACTGTACATTAATTGCAATTCATAAATCAACATACTCGTTTAAAGTTCTTCTCCTTTTTGGGATTAATATCGGTGGAAGAGAACTCGAATGAAATAGTCAATGTAACTTTGAAAATGAAATGCAGCATTGATGACACAGCAAGCAAGTAAATACAAACTTTTACTCAAAAGTAATGGCCTGTAAAAATAATTTTTTTTTACCGCAATAAAGAATGCCTTGAAAGAAAGTTTTAAGTTGTCGCACGTTGTGTTTAAATTTTCGTGCTTTCTGTATGGAATTCCATTTCTTTATATTTTTGGTTTCTTTGTGTCTGTGCTCTGGAATTTTTATGTTTTTCGTTATAATATCGTGGTTGCGAAGCTTTTTATGCATGCAAGTCCTTTAGCAAATGTGTGCCCTGTTGTTGTCATTGCCACATTGTTTTGTGGTAAAGGCGTTCAAGATTTTTTAGTTCCGCTTTAATTCACACATTTATACATTTTTATGAATGTCTGCCCTTAAAAGCACTAATACACACGTACGTAAACTTGCAATGTGTTTCCATGTGGTAGCAGTTTTGCGGTATTTGTTTTGGTACAACCACTCACTACTAACGACTGAAAATGAAACCCCGTCCTGCTGGGATTCTTTTCTACTCCTGTGCATTGCAGTTCATTCGTTCCGAATATCGCCACAACTGAAGCGTATGCTGAAACCGTTCATAGTGACAGCAGGATGGTAATAAAGTTGGTATCCATACATTGACGACTGTTTAAGTGTGAGTTTCGGTAGAAAGAGCAAAATGTTGGTAATGATTTATATTGCATTTATTAAATGTTTTCAACAATCTTTTATATTCACTGTAGTCAAAAGGAAGAATTTTTGCAACCACCCATCAGGCGTATATGGTAAAATATTGTTTTTGTAGCAGATGACTTCTGTTGCACGTAAACTCGTGCCGCATAACAAAAATAATCATTTATGGGAACAATTTAAAGGTAATTTAAGACACAAGTAAATTATTTACGATGAAAATATAATTAAATATTTTAATTATTTATGTTGGACACACTAAATCACTCATACTATTCACTCATACAGTTGCGTCAGGATACATGTGGCTGATATGAGGAAAATATTAATTAATATATATTAAGATTAAATATTTTAAATTCTAATTTTATTGTTCTGTGTTTAAGTAGGCCTAGCGGATTGTGTTTCGTTGTTGCTCAATCCAAACTGATCGAGAGACGTTCAAAATGTTATGCTCAGTTATGAAAAATAATCCGAAAGCATCTTATGTTATGCATTTATTCTCTAAAAACAAATGATAATTACAACAGTACATAAAAACCATCCTCAAAACATTTATTTAAACATTTTTATATATACTTCTTATATAACTACTCACTCATTACTTGGCAATAAAAGTATTTGTTAAGCGAAAATAAGTGAGAAAGTAAATGTGGGCATATCCTTCAACCATCCGCTGAGTGTTTAAAATATATAATATGAAATATGTCGTCGTACACAATGAAACTTTTAGAATGCATTTAATAGGTGAGCTTTAAGAGTACGTTAGTAGGTAGTCGACCATGATTCAAGATATACACCTAATTCACGGAGTCGTTTTGTGGTTCCCTCTTCCAACGTAAAGATCTTGTGGTGTGTAGTTTTTCAACTGCCCTAACTTCGAAGCATGTGGATTGGAGTGTAGGTTCCTCCATTTCAATTCGTGACTGAAATCAATCGAAAAGACATTTCAATTGTTTTCATGGCAGATACTATCGTGTGATGTGTAAATCACTGCATAACGCGTACAAAATTTCTTTGAAAGCAAAATTTTATGAACTTGTTTTTATATAAACATAGACATTTTCATCAAACCCATGCAGTCACATTCTGAATATTTCCGATTTAACTTTAAAATTTACGTGAAAATATTCAGTGTGAAATATAAGAAAAAACGACACAAAATTTGAAAGTCACATAAAAATTGAAGTAATTAAAATTTCAAATTTTATGTATAATTTTTTTTAACATTTGCTGGTTTTTGGACCGGGTTTTCGACTATAACTCGATTTGTAGATCGATTAATAAGTTTTCGATACATTCAGCAAATTGATGTTTGGCGTTTGTTTGAGTAATTTTAAGATATCCGAAAATGGGAAACAATCCGTAGACCTAGCACGACTTTGGTGATTAGTGGCTAAACATGGCAAATTTTAAAAAATCTTTTAAGGTTCTTTATGCTGGAATGATGTCATTTAAACTTGTTTGAGTTTCTAATAAAACCCATCAGAGATATCTATATATTATCAGTATTTAAAAGAAATAAAATTATTGAATTCTCTCATTAAATAATAGAAAATGATATTAAAATCGCGTACAACTAACGAAAATAATATTCAGTAGAATATTTTTTAAAAAAAGAAAGAAATTGTTTATCTCTGTAAAGTTTAATAATAAATAATAATTATTTCTACTTTCAATAAAAAAAACTAATACTCTGCTGAATAACAACTTAAAAAAATTGCTTTAAAATTTATCATTTCGAAATTAAAATTTTTGCAACTTCCAGCTAAAAGAATATTTTTAGATAAAAGTAATTTTTGACAAAACAGAATGTTTAAAATTAGAAAACAAATATTTTTTAAACACAACAAAATTAGAATTTTTAACTTTTTGTAAAAAGTTTAACAGCAAAAAATAATTTAACTTTTCATTTGACTTCGATGATTGTTGACGCTAAATTTCCTCAATTTGTATTCGGTGGCAAAATTTAATAAAAGTTAATTTTAAACATTCAATTAAGAGGGCCGTTCAGCACCTTCTGAAGTAGCGCGTAAAACTTTCTTAATTGCAGAATTATTTAAAAAAAAATAATAATAATAATTTGAATGAGAAAATTGAAACGTAAACAAATTTTAGGTTCATTATTTCTGCAACTTAGCACTAGTCCATCTGCCCAGCAAAAGCTTCGATTATTGTGCGACTAAACTTTTTTTTTGATTGATTTTTCTTTGGCAAATAGTTTCGGCGATCAATGCATTTGTTTAAAAATACTTCTACTTGATTTCTCCAAGTCACAAAATTTAGTTGATTTACCGCATTAAAGATGATTAAAAATTTTACGAGGTAAAACATTTCACAAGATGTGAAAATGGAAGGAAAGAAAACTAAAAATATTTGATTACACACGAGTGTATAAAATTATTAACACAATAACTTGTTTACTAAAAAAACAATAAATAAAGTAAAAACTGATAATTAAAACAAGTGCAGAATAATTGTCAAACTAACTCAATACTTTTGCACAACATGGAAATCTGTATGAAATATGAAGTGGGTTTTCTTGATAGACGGTTTTTTTGGCCAACTATCTTTTTTTGACAACTCAGTCGCCAGTCTTGTTGTCTCGTTTTCCATATGAAAATGTTCATGTAGGTTGTCACAGCAATGCCGATTTGATTAATGATAATCCCAGGCGTGAGCAACAATTCAAAAAGATACATGAACCGAACAAATTTGGCTGCAAACAGTATGTGGATTAGAGATAAACCACGAAATCAAAAGCTAGTTTAGTGTTATTTCTTGCCATTAATTTACAAATGACAACCAAAATGAATGTTATGCAAATGACATATTTTCAAATATCAAATCAAATTTTATCTATTTTTTAACAAAAATATTAATAAATTCTTGTTCATTTTGCAATGCTCGTAATACATCGGGTAGCCTGTCGAACTTTCATCTAATCAATAACCAATAAAGTAGCAAAGCATGAAATATACTTTACAAAACCCCTTCCATTCATTGTGGAATCTCACCCTTCTCCGGTGTATTAAAATACAACGAAATAAAATTCAAAAGCAAAATACACCAACCCACCAATCTCTAGAGCCATTAAATTTAATACATTTAAGCCTTAATAAAAAATTTACCTCGTCTACAAAATCATTTTGTTTTCCATTTCTGTTTTCTTGGGCAAGACGTTTCAACAAGACGATTTACGAGCCCACAAGGGTCACATTCGAAGTCCATATTTAAGCAAACAAAAAAACAAAAAGAGCAAAAAATTAAATAAAAAACGAACATGGACTAACAACAGGTACAATTTGTAAAAGATTCACTCTCATCACACTACATTTGTATTCCCTGTACATAGGACGAAACTCACCAACATTCACACCCATTCATACACAATAGAAAATCCTGGAAAACCAAATGGTAACCGGAAAAATGAAAAACTGCAATCGTGACAATATAAATACTTTCGCCATTTACATTTTTGTTATATAAGAGAGAAGAAACGAAAAATCTCTTTAAAGAAGCGAAAAGTAAAAGTATATCTAAACCGTTACTCGGCCTCAAAAACGAACTATTCCAACAACAAAAGCAATCAAGTTGTGTTAACAATATTTTCAAAAACACCCAGGCTAACATAACTTGTTTAGTTCAGAATGCAGTAGAGAACTTTATATAAAGCAATTAAATAAAACATACAATGGAAAGAAACGAAAACGGAAGGAAATTGAATTGAGAAAAACAAATTGCTGGGACACACTTTACTATATTTTTTTCCGAATAGGGAGTTCTCACACGAGAAAAATAGACGACTTAAGGGAATTCTATTATAAAGAAGGGTCAAAATGAAATTTAAAAATTATACAAACATTTTTCACTATCAAAGTTATCACACAACAAGCAGTTAATAAAATAACTTCAATTATTGAATTAAATGTGAAGAACTTGGCGACAGAAGGCTTTAATGATACTCTCTGACCGCATAAATTGGCTGCTGGTACGAACACTCTTAAATATTTGTGATGAATTCCAAAATTGCATAATATCTCCCATTTCAAACAACTTTTAAATGCTTCTTGTAGCGACATGTATACATATCTATGAATTTTTGAATTGTTGCAAGCGACTGCTGGTGGAACATAAAACTAATTTTTATTCCCGCATTCAGTTTCGTGCCCAAATATGTGTTGTCCTATACATCTCAACAACATCACTAGTGTTGACGCGCTACAAAACAATACAACCACACCAACCATCACTGAAGTTTCAAAACGAAACGAGTGCTTATAAAGGTAAAAATTTCGGATTGCTTCTGGTCCAAAAATTTTTTAGCAAACTACTAATCTCCTGTTACAAAACAGCTCTTTAGAAGCGAAAGAATAACTTTCACTTAATTTTCAATTAGGAGAAATGGGAGCTATTCCTGAATCAAAGTTGTAACAAGAACAAAACAATCCACTCAAATGCACACTTCGGTGCTCTGCTCTCCATTGTGTATTAGGAAAATGTTATATTCTCGAATGATATACTCTCACGTTCGACGTGTGCAGAGTTCAACCAAGTTTGGTTTCGGGGAATTAATAAGGAAAATTGGTATGCTGACTTACAAAATTTAAGGACAAATTTAAAGCAAAATGAAAAGAGAGCCAACTTTGACATTATAATATTTTAATTTGATTTAATGCTTAATATGTGCATGCGTACATTTGGCCAAAAAACGTAAGCATTTTAAAAACCGATATAGATTTAAAGGGATTTATTTTTTTATTTTGTTCCCAAAACTATTTTTTTGTCTATTGTTAATCATAAAAAAAAAATATTCATTCTTAAATATTCTACATGCATTGCGGATTGGCATACAGCAGAAATAAAGAGCTCCGTCATTTAGAGAATAGTATAATGCTATACAAGTGTCGTTATGCAACTTTTTTGAATGCTTTTTAAAGTTCTCTTATCAAGTATTTATTTTAAAAAGAAACATATTTGAAAAAAAAAATTTAATAGTATTTTGAAACTTTAGGTCAGTTAAAATAGTTTCTCAACTAATAGCAACTTGTAGGAAAAAGGATAAACGAATGATTTTGTACAGGTATGAATTATTGAATGTGCCTGTGATTCTAAGGAATTCAATTTTTTTATTATTATTCTCACTGCAATTGGCTTACACACATTATGAATGTGACTGAGCCATCTGTAAGCTATTTTTCTTACAGATGATTCTAAGACGTTCTAGCAAAAGTGAGAAAAAAAGCATTGCTGAGTCAGTCTGTAAGAGAAGCGATAGAAACTTCGTCAAGAAAAAAGGAGTGTCTTAAATATAAAATCAGTAAAAATGGCGATATTAATTAGTTTAAACACACGTCTCTTATTTTATACCAATTAACGAAACCTGGAAAAGTGAATGTGTATGCAAGGACTGCTTATTTATGCAGTAATTCAAGCATGTGTATGAATCATGATGTGTATGAAATTGAATCCAATTTCATTTTATGCGTTGGGTTTAATGAAAAGGTTTGTGGAGAAATTGCCTCATTTTGAGTGTAATAGGATTAGGCATATCTTATCTACCGAGAAGGACTTTAATTGGTCAAACACGCAATACATATCCAATATTGGAATTTTACAGTATTTTATTTAGTATTAACTTTATAAAAAATAGATCCAACTCTATTATTACAGATAAGTGCGGGGAGCAAGCACCATTAGCTAATGTGTTTATAATTATAGTTTATAATTATTCTTAGATTGGATAAGTAAGTTGCATAGTCAGGAACTAGTAATATAATTAAAATAATACATAATAGTTTTAAGTTTACAAAAAATAATAAATATTTGTAAAAAAAATTCTATATAATGGAAAAAAATAAGCCTCAATAAATAAATAACTAAATAACTAAGTAATTCAAGCATATAAGTTCAATGCCTAAAAGCATGTGCTTTCATTTATAAAATATAAAAAAACTCAATGTTAAAACTTCTTCCACAATATTCAAAGTAATTTTTCATATCCACCATTTATCGAACTCCTCAAGATATGCAATAAAAGCTACAAAAGTGCTCCTTTAATCATTAGTTGTCTTTAGCACTTAAAAAGTTAAGTTAATTAATTTTTTAGACTTCTTTTTTTCCATCACACTAGATTGGTAACATACACTTCTTTTAAGAGAACTGGAAGATATAAAATATTATTTTAATTTAATTTAATTTTTATGCAGTATGCAGATGGCTTATCGGGATTAAGAATAATTACAAACAAAACAAACAAAACAGAAATACATTGCGCAAATACATTGCGCTTGCCCCCTGGCACTTATACATATTAATATTATAAGACATTTTAAGCAATTGGTCACGCTTCACTATCCTACTCAATCGCACAATTCATTCACACTAAGGTGTGTTGTGATACACTCCTATTTTAAGAAATCAAATAAAAATGGTGTTGCTGGTAAACAAATATAATTCACTAAATTTTGGTGCTGTAGAAAAGTGTTGATTGTCCTAATAATTGAAACTATAAACAAAACTATGATTAATATAGTTTTTCCAGGTTTTCCTTGTTTTGCACCACAAAAGAAAAATTCTGTGTTCAGCTGCTTGATGTTACGAAAATTGTAATTCCATTAAAATTTTCACAAGTTTTTGCTTGCCATAAAAATCGAAAGATTTTATGTGGCACTATTTCATTCTTTCAGCACACATGTCAACTTTGTCAGAACTTTATGATACAACTTTAGGATACAGAAGCGACGCCTTAAATTCGGAATGTATTTTTGTTTACTTCAAAAGTTATATGACCTCCCGCTTAAGGAAGGCGAGAGTTTAAGGTATTTCTTTACAATATTCATCTTTGGTTTTTTGGTTTCAAGTATTTGAAAAAAAAAACTTATATATAAGAAGAATGTTATAATTTAGCTCTTTGCATAGTTCCGCATAAAATATAAATAAATTTTTTCACAAATGCTGCCAAAAATTCGTCCAAAGGAACAACCCAAAAATACCAAATTTGAAAGCCGCATGAAAGAAAGAAAAATGATAAAACAAATAACGATTTTTTATTTTTGTTTTGTTTTGCATTTAAATATTCCATATTAGAGAAGAGGTTGATTTGTAATGTTTATGCTTTAAAAAGTCACTTGGTGGTTACACATTTAGGAAATAAAAACTGTCGTATATTTTGCATTTTTAGCAAGAGAATTGGCCACTCAACACCATATCAAAAATTGGCGTAAATTTATATATTTATTTATGTAGATTTTATTCTAAAAATATGCTTAAAGTGGTAAAAACAGTCACAGTAAACATTTAAATCTTTTAATAACATTTAATAACATTTTTCTTTTGCTGCTTTTTCTTTTCTTTCGAGATTTGGGAATTCGTACAACAGACTTAGTGTGTGCGATATTATAAACACATTAAATCTGCAGATACTGAATTAAAATAAACAAAATGGAAGCTTAAACTAGTTTCACTATTATAGCTTATTTTCGGCCGTCTTTATACCTATATTAGGCCAGTGACAATGTGGAAGCTCCAGAGAAAATTCTAAAAACTGAAATGAAAAAGAAATTGTAATAATCGTTGAAAAATAAACAAAATAAAACGTCGTCGAAGTCAAAGCACATGGCTAAAAGGCATACACAATAAAGCATTGTAAAAAATAGTTAAAAATTATAAAATTGTTAAAATAAAAAATATATATTTAAATAATGAAAATCACTTTATAAATTAAAAGAATAGTTGAAACTAAGGAAATTACAAAATCACCCAAATGCAAAATAATTCGAAATGAATATAAGGATCGATATAAAAAATAAAATAACTTGCTAAACTAGAAATCAAAAAGGGAAAAGGAATTGCAACCATTATAAACAAAATAAAAAGTTAATCGCCAAAAATTGTTAACAATCACCCAAATGCTATAACAATCGATGGAGCAACTATATTTTAAATACCAAAACTCTAAAATATGAGAATTTTGTTTAACTTTGTGTATCCTTTTTCGATTTGGCCGCATACATATAATTATTTAATCAGACAACCGGCAATCCCTGCATACTGTGAAAATTATTACGATCCGCATTTAAGGTGATGCAAAAATATTTAAGCGAACAATGTACTGACACTCCCGATGGTACTATGAAATGTTCGGTTGGAAAAACAGTGAATAGTTTGCTGAATTTTCTGCTTCAGCAAATGTTGATTTTTAGCTATATTTCAGTTGAAAAACATCAGCTTGTCGTAATTTTGCCTTCTTCATAATTTCGGCGTATCGCATTATCCATGACTCTTTTACAAGTAAATATTTACCTACCATGTGAAATTATTTTAGAATACGATTGCATCTTGAGAAATTTAGAGAAATTTTAAACGTTTCCCTTTACACATAATTAGATTGAAATATATTTATTGTATGTGTAGATTATTTAACACTTGAGTGAGTCTAAGGGAAATGGTGTAGGCTTTTTAGGAAAAATTCTTTATGATAAATATCCTGCGTTATCATATATATAATTTTGTACATATATGTTATGTGCGTGTGTACAAAATATTGTTATAATTAAAATTATATGTCCTCCTTTTTAAATTTTCCATTTAATTTGGAATTACTTACAAAACATATCGAACCATTAAATTTATAAACTCTCTATAAAATAATCATACTTTATATATTTATTTGACAACCTTTGCAACCAATTTTGAATAATTTTGTTAAAAAATCTCTCTTCTACGTGTTGCTTAACTTGCATTTCGTATGTTTAAATAAACCCTTTATTGAAGGGTTCATTATGCTTAGAAAAATTGCTTGTAATTTGGCAATTTTCCACATATTAAACATTAAATAAAAAGCAACCCGTTTTTTTGCAAAAGAAAATTCTTTGTTAAACTAATGATCTATACAAATACTCCAAAAAGTATAAAGTGTCATTGTTCATGTGATTTTTTGCCAACAATTGCTATTCAACCCAACAATGTCAAGTGCCCATCCAAAACGGAAAGAGACTTAGAAAAAGGGAAACACAAACTTGATTGCCCGACTAACTGCTACCGCAATGGTAGCAAAAAGTTATCAAGCACTTTTAAGGGTAAAACTATTTCAGCATTTGGGAAGTTATCAAAATAAATATCAACGGTTATTTACTCAAATTAAACTGTTTCCTCCATTCTTTTGATTTCATTTTGAGTATAAAAAAATTTTTTCATCAAATGTATTAGTAATTAAGTAATTGCTTTTCCTTTACTATCACTTTCACTTTTGCTTTTCAACTTTTTTTTTTTGCAGAAACGCCAAAAATGCGTATTTTTCACATCTTTAATATGAAGTAGAAAAAACATTTGAGATACAACTTCTTGGCCATTTCTAACTACGAACAATGTTGTCTTTATTGCTTTAATCGTTTATTATCAAAGTATATTTTACTGCTATGCTGTCAATGCTAATTCGCCCCTAATTAACTTGCGGCTTGGTCTAATCAAAACTTTTCCTCATGAGTCGTTAAATATTGATAAGATTGCTTGCTGGGTGTTAAGCCACATTTAAACGTTTCCCATTACACATAATTAGATTGAAATATATTTATTGTATGTGTAGATTATTTAACACTTGAGTGAGTCTAAGGGAAGTGGTGTAGGCTTTTTAGGAAAAATTCTTTATGATAAATATCCTGCGTTATCAATTGGTTATTGAATGTCGAAATAGCAACTTCATGCACCAAAATAGATTTCTTCTCTCAGTTCTTTCTTATAAAAAGTACATATTGTGGTAATTTTTATCGCTTCTTGATGAGAACAATTTGCAAAGGAAAATTTCAAACACTAGAGAAGTACTGAAAGTGTGTGAAGCTGCTTCGTTCTGCTAGAACCATATTCATTCCGAATATTCACAAACTGTCCAATATTATCAGAAGTTGGCAATAGTTTTTGGTTACTACAATTTCTCTTCAATAAAAAGTTTCTGTTGGCAAAGAAAATTCTTAAAAATTTTAATCATTTATCTGTCACGTATATAAAAACCGGTATAACGATCCGAATTTACTGTAATCAGACGTTCTCATATATCCTCATTTTCCCAAATAGCATGGGCAAAAAACTTTCTATTCACAAATTTTCTCTAAATGAATATGTTATGGAAAATTAGTTAGTGAACCCTTTCATTGTATTCCTTTTTGGCCAATATATGTAATGAAACGGCGTAGCTACTTCATAGAAATCAAAATAAAAACGGAATTCGAAAATTTGTAGGCATTCCAACTAGGTTTATTCGAAAGAATATTTTTTCTCGATATCAATGAGTGACTATTCAGAAAGGTATTTAAAACACTGGTGTTGATCGGATATCTATCCGATGGGCCAATCTGATGAATAAAGGGGACAATATGTATACTATTTTAATTGGTTATGCAATTGCGACTAAATTGAACAAAGTGAACAAATATTGCAATAATAAATCCTCAGGTCCAATAAAAGTATCCTCGTATTATCAAAATATTTTTAACGAAAATTTTTTACAAAAGTAATGCATTGGAAGCCAAGAAAATTCTTTCAATATCTTTTATTTATAAAATTGGTTCCTACAACTGTCTGCTGGTGATGTAAAATATTTTTTTAAATATTAATGAGTCCATGAGATGTAATGAATCTTGAATTCAACTAGAATTATTCCAATTTTCCAATTTGCGAGCATAATACCAATTAAGAATATACAAAACACGGCAGTAGCATAACATTACCTCTTTACAAATGTGATCTTTAGAGATTATATGCAATAGAAAATTTTTCGTAAGCAAAATTTTCAATATACGGCTTCTTTAACTTTTCCCAATAAATATCTATGAAAATATCTTTATAAAAAATTATAGAAATTGCAACAGAATTATATAAGTACTTAAGGCATCCAATTCCCATAAATTGTTCACGAGTCCTTTAACATCTCATGTGTAAATTTTTATTTAAATGTTTAGCTAAAAGAAGCATAGTCAATGTCCATTCAGCATTTAACGGCAAATAGATTGCATCGTGGATAATATACTCCTGAGTAGGCAGATCCAGCTTGGCTGAATCTGTGTTTCCAACCCTTGAGTACGAATTTCGACGTGAAATGAAAACATCACGTCTAAAAAGAGAAATTACTGCAGCATTTTTTGGGAAAAATTATCATAAAATTTTTTTTTCACAAACTAAATAGTTGAAATCTGTTTTTGAAATAAAAATTTAATTTTTTCATTGTACAGTCTGTGCCAGTCTGTGTAGAATTAATGAAAGAAAAATTAAATCAAAGTTTTCACGGGGACTTGTATCTATATTTTCATAAGTAAATAGTAGTCCCAAAGTAAAAATAACTATTCTTTTGTAATCCATTTGAGAAGACCATATTGGCCTTAGGATTTTAAAGTTCAAGCTGATTCAACCAACTTAACTTGTTCTTCAATATTTTGCTCTTTCCTCTTATTTATATATTTAACCTTTTCTTGTTTTTCCTCTTTGTTTCATCTTCTTTTATTTAATATTTAATACCTCTGAAGTGATAATCTATTCAGTTTCCCAAACAATTTATCGTTCTGTAACATTCAATGCTACATGTTTAGTTCTGAACTCTTGAAAAATGTCTTAACGAGAGTAAGTTTATTTGGCAACGTGCTTTTAAACTTTCGGGTCACGTTTGAGGCGTAAGTTGTTTTTTTCACCTTTTTTTATCATTTACAAAAGTACATTTGAGGAACCCCACCACCGCTTAAGATAGACTAAAAGTATTTATTGCTCACGCGAATTTATGTTTCCTTCTGAAACGCTCCCAAAATAAAATTTGGTCTGGAAATTGCATTTTACAGCAACATTTGGTGGCGCTTCTCATATTTTGAAGCATTTTTTGTTATTGATTTTTCCTTTTTGATTATTTTGAATTATTAAGGATTTTGGAACACTTTGCAGAATATTATATTTTGCACTCTAATACAATGCCAAATACTTTTTCTATGAGATTTTACTTGCACTCAATCAAGTCGTCCTTATTATCAGCGGAAATCACCACAACAAATATAACTTTCTTTGCTTCAGGCATTTTGCCAAAAAACAATACAGAAACATGAAATACAAATTATTTTATTAAATTCTTTTATAAAATTAATCCTACATATTCCTTTGAAAAATGTTGGAATAAGTCTTACATATTCAATGTGACAGTGTCAGAATAGTCTATTTACTATATAAATTGCATTAATATTTATTTTCAGTTTATGATTTCATTTACCAAGATGTCCTGATTACAAAAAATACAAAAAAAAATTTTAACAAAAAAATAACAACGACTTAATTACACCTATTGACACTATGTTGAAAATCCCGGCATGTTAGTTACTTTATTGTGTAGCATAAAAATACGTAACTTGCTTTTTAAAATATGTGGTTACCAAGGCTTTTCTCTAAAATTTATCAAGTTTTTCCCACTTTGCCCACTTTGCCCAGGCTGAAAGCAACAAGCTAAAAGCATCTTTTAACACTAAGTCTACGCTTTTAAAGTTTATGAATTACAAATTATGATTTCACTTCCTAAGTTTGTTTTTTCTTCGGAGATTTCACAAGACACAAATTTATTTATTTAGCAAAACTTTCCCGATCTTACGTCACGCCACATGTTATAAAATCAAACACATCCATGCATTCATTCGAGTGTTTAAATGAGCGTGCGTGTATTGGTTTTTTTTTGAAAACGAATAAAGTTTTTCAAAAGTGTATGGCGTTAAAAACCATGCTAAACATAAAATAAAATTTTAATCCTCTTAGAAAAATCTAATGGAATTTATGTGTTTTAATTCGCACTTCCACGCGCGCACACACACTCATTTAAAGCCACTATACCGATGAAAGTAAGAGCGGAGTCATATCCTCTTGGGATTCGAAATGGTGATTGTGCGACCAGACTGCCAAGGAATTAAATGTTTCTGTAAACTACAAAATTTTATAGTGAAATGCAAGCCAATAGTAACAGGAATGTTTTCTGCAGTTGAAATAAATAAAATTATACAAAAGTTTATCAAAAACAAATTTATGCATTCTAAACTGGATATTGTTTAATACTCTTCTAAAGAATGTGTCCAAATTTTTTAATGTTTATTTTGGAATTTAACAAACTCTACTCGCAAACTTGGAAGCACAGTGAGGACGAGTTAGTATTTTGTAAAAACTAACTATTGTACTAGACAGATTTAAGAGAATCTCAAAAATATTATTTTATTAATTAAATTACTTAAGAAAACCATGAGTGTGTAAAAACATTAACTCACAAACAATAAGAAAATGCTACACAAACCGTATAGAGTTCTTATGCAAAATGGGAGTTGTGAGTATGATTCTGAGAAGTGTTGAATTATTTATTTTTATTTTTTGTCTGGTGCAGAAGAAAAAGGAGATAAGAAAAGAAATATAATCTGTTGGTAACTTTTGCTGCTGAAAGTGCGTTCTATAATAGTACATGCTATAACCTGTATATTGGGTAATGTTAAAAATTTGCGCTGCTTCCCCAACATGATCCAAGTCTTAAAAAGCTGTACATCCCTTTGCAGGCGCGTACACGTCTATATATATAAATATATATTTAAAAGTTGCAACAAAAGTTCCTCACCTTTACGACTCAAGAATTTTTCCATATTTTATTGCAAATAGTTATATAAAGTGAGTACCTCATTTAATTTTCTCCCTTTTTCAAATCTTATCAAGCATTGACTATAACTATTGTATTGTGTGAAACTTTTGAAATCACTTAATAATTTTTTTAAGTAGTATTTTATTGATTTTGTAGTATGAGTTTATTGTTTTAAAACAGTCAATTCATCTTTATGCTTAGAAAGCATAATAAAACGCCTACGCATTTGAATATAAATTATTCTGTTTATATACATTAATCACCGCCGCAATAACTTCTTTCTGTTGTGTCCAATGAGATGTATTTAATGACAAATCCTTCAATTTATATTTTTATGGCTTCCGTGGATGATTGTTTTTCACAAACAATTCAATATGTTTTATTCAAGATTTTTTAGCAAAGCATAAAAATTTTTAGCTAAAAAAGATTTCTGAAATTATTAACTTGCTTTTTTAATAATTTAATAATGGCAAATATTACAAATATTATGAGTATATGGAGGAAATCCATCTACTGTAAAAGAAATAAACAATAGTTGGCAGGAATTATTGCAACCATTTCGTAGCATTCATTCCTTTAAGCTGCTGCTTTCAGCTTTAAGCTGCTGCTTGTATGGCCCCCTATACATACGAGTATTTATCTTTGTTTACAACTAAATATGCAATGGTGAATTAGCAAAATTGCTACTCCGGAGCATTTTGCTTATTTAAACATAAATTTTAATGCTGGTTTTTATTTGATGAAACTTTATTGGGGGATGAATGAGAAATTTTCATTTTAAAATGAATATTTTGGGGAAAAAATTCCTACATATTTTATAGTAATTTTTTTTTAAGGAAAAAGCTTTTAGCACTAATTCAGATTATGAATCATATGTGATGTTAAAAGATTAAAAAGATAAAATTCAAACATGAATTTAACACGCTGCAAGGGCCCATTTAGAACTGTGTTTGGAAAACGCCAGTGAAATATTTCAATATTTTCAAAAAAGATCACAGGGATAATTGAGTCATTTGCATTTGAATTTTTTCGAAAATTATCAAGGATGTATCAGCTTTCTTACACTACATGGAGAGATAGAAGATAATAGTTGACACTTTCCAATATTATTGTACAGCAAAATTTCGTATAATTACGAAGCGCCTTAATATCCCGATTCTGGATTATTTGATTGAACAATATTGGAAAGACACCTTGTGTATACGTCTTTTACGGGGTTTCTTGTTAACTGCGATATTTTTTCAATATCTTCTTTGGTGAAGGAGCGAATCTTGGATCATATTGTGTAGTGTTTGCATGTGGAGCACGTGTATGCCATCGAAACACAGATCCGACGAATGGGCCAGCAATGATTGTTTGGTGTTTTCTTTCTTTCCGAGCTATTCAGATGCACTTTTTTTCAGAATAAATGTAAAATCACAAAAGACTATCGTGTTAATTGCATTGAGAATATGTTAGGTCTCATTGTTTTTGCTAAAAAACTTAAAGCGATCTTTTGGATAAAACTACATTTTACTTTTCTCTGGACAGCGTCCGACCAGCACTAAGTGCAGAATTTCAAATAAAATTATAACAAAATGGTTTCCAACTGCTTCTCCAAATCTATCACAGCGCAAATCAAAAGTTTCGAACGCATAAATATGGAATACAAGTTGTTGCTCTAACAAAATCTTATTATCTTGTAATATTAATTAATATTGTAATGAATAAGAAGTGAAAGTTGTATGCAAATAATTTATTATTTTTGTTCCTTCTGATCAGCGGGGACATTAATAACTTATTTTCAGCCATTGTCAATGCTGACAACTTACAATTCCAAATACAAAAAATACTTTGAAAATTGATATGGGTTTTTTTTAATGTCAGACAAACAGCCCATTTCGATTTAACATGTCTGATAGTCAAATAGAAGAGTTCGTTAACTGCAATAATTGCTAAAATAAATACAAAAATGTTTATATTTTTTTAATAAATATTTTTTGATATAAATAATTTTTGTAAAGGCCGTAGTATTGTAAAAAAAACAGTTCATATCATTCGCAAAATAAAACAAGTACATGTGCCATATTCGATTGTATCAAATGTTACATGCTCTTATTGCCCATTTTGATATTTTTTGTCCTATGTCTGTATTTCTGTAAAAGATTTCGTTCTTGTTTTCAGTTTTGTTCGAATTTTGTAAAGAATAATCTTATTATCAGACAGCGTCACTATAAATAACCATTTCGTAATCACATACCGATAGTCATTTGACTATATTTTGCTATGATTACTAAAATGGAAAAATCCTTTAATCTCATTAAAGAATTCAGCTCTTTATTCCTGAAATTATAAAATTGAAAAAAAAAATTCATTTTGTTTAAATTTTCCATCATTGAATAAAATCTTTCTTTACAAATTAATTTTTTATACGCCTTTTTTAAAATATCTTTATAATATATATATAAAAATAACGTGTATGTTTGTGATCAATATACTCAAAAACTACTGGATTGCTTTTGACAAAATTTTATATTCATGCTGTATGAAGATCGTCCGACATATGGAGCAATATTTATTTTTTTTGTGCTTTTAGCGCTATATGCTATGTTTCGCGAAAAGAGTTGGGTGCTTAATCGGTGTGTAGCAGCGTTAATTAGTTAAATTTTTAGATTCTAAAATATGAAAAAAAAATATAAACTGTGTGTGTTATTACCAGGTTGATTTTTAGATTTTTGAATGAAATATTCTTTTCTATTATAAATAACCAAAAACACTGATTTTGATTTTCTCCGAGAGGCAGTTCACAATAAAAGAAAAATTGGAGGCCAGCAACGCGGACCGGCCCCAGCCGGATATTCAAATAAAAGCTACCAAAAGTCGTAGAAGCTAATGACATTTTAGTTTTATTGAAATGCAAAAATCTGAAAAATATTCTTTGAAAATGGGGTTTCCATACCGATATGAAATACCTCAAGGGAGTTTAAGCAAATTTTTAGCTATATAGTAGCAAGTACCATGTACAGACTGATGACCGTATTACTAGTTTTTTATTAATTTTTGTTACTTGCTTCGAATTATTTTTGAAAAAAATTCTGCATATTTTCTGCTTCTTAAATTAATTTTAATGGGCCACATAACGAGTATTTTACACACAAAATCGCCGTTGCTACCACATCTCAAGTTATTGAATGTTCGTTTGAGAGAAGAACAAGTCTTCGTGAAGTAACTGCATTAAGAAAACCCAAAATGCACGTAGATATGTATGAAAAAATTGCATATCCAAAGTATTACTTTGTGCTTTATAATCAAAACTTTCCAAATTTATTAACAAATATATTTCAAATACCAGCAAATGTATTTACTCGCAAAGAGATTTATTAATATCTTTTTATTTATTTTTTTATTTTCTTTTTATTTATTTATTTATTTATTTATTTATTTATTGTCAATTATAATTTTTATAGCAAATAAGAATGCCAATGTCTACTAAACAACCATCATTTCCCTTTCTATAGGAAACAAGTATTTAATTTATAAATTGTTATTATTATTAGTGTCGTAAAACAATTTAACGACCATAAAAATTTGTGGTCGTCATATGTCTATTGCGATCGTTGGCCTGAATTGACTGTGACCATCCACTAAGTTTTCCTCGGTTCAATAACCATTATTTAGCGAAGAAATTGCAGAAGAAGTGAACAATAAAAACGGCCGATGCCATTTGCAGCCAGCTTGCAAATGGGTGACAAACCATTTAGTTAATCTCATGCTAGGTGAATCAACTTTGCTTTGCCAAATGGTCGGTTCGGACAGCGAGTAGGTTCCACTAGTTAAAAGCAATGAAAGCCACACAAAAAATAAAATTTATAATAATAATGAGACTTATTGTTGCGACTACAGTACGTTGTAAGAGAAATTTTTTTTTTCAATATTTACCACACTGTGCCACATTTGAATATGGTCAGAGTATTTCTTAATCCTAAACACAAATCGTTTATCGCTGTACTCGTATTAGCATTCAATATATCATTAATGCAAATACGATTTCACTATTTTCAGCACCTTGCACACAATTTAATGTATGAAAATAAAAAAAGTGAGAAAATATTATAATCTTTCATCATAAATAAATATTTAATGAAATTTGTATAAAAGTGTATTCCTGTTGTGTTTGATACGTGCCCTGTCAAGTCGACCATGACAATAATTTGCAAAGGAAATATTTCCACTGCTTCAACCTTCTGCTATTTTTTAAGTTTAATAATTTTGTAAAAGTGATATTATTTTCTTATTATCATGGTGTTCGTTATCTCTTTATCTGACTTAATCATTTCTTGCTGTTTCTTTTTTGCTGCTTCTTTCATTGTCGCTGATAAATGCGTCCACCTCTTTTATGGTGAGATTGCTGAGAATTTGCTCACGTCTTGTTTTTAACTTTGCAATATTTTTAATTTTCATTAAAAAAAACTACGAATAGTTCAGGTTAATGCACAGGTCCTCACAAACTGCACTCAACGTTCGTGTCAAGCAACTTCTGGTATGGTGCAATTACTTGAATTTTCAAGTTCGGAGCATACGAATATATGCGTGCGACTGCATATGTAGAGCTCCTATTATCGGGGCAGTTGTGTTGCTACTTGTGCAGATTTGCTGCTTCGCTTTATGCTGCATTGTTTGCTAGACGGTTTAAGTCGTTGGCTACCACACAATCCGTCTGTTGGCATCAAATAGCAAACGGGTAGTTCATCCTAGAATATCGACATTTTGTATTGAATGATTTTATTTTTCGTGCGTGAGTAGTATCCGTTCTTTTTGAAACTCTTTGGTGGCAAATACGACTTCAGAACAATAGACATTTTTTAAAAGCGTTGCATACGAGTAATTAAAATGTAACTGGAAAATCAGTGTTCTATAGGGGGAACTTTTAAACAGTCTGCTTCATGCGAATTAAGTGAAATCAAGTAAATATTTTGAACATGCTTTTAAATCTCAAAGTTCCCACAACAGGAGCGTGGGTCTAATCCCACTACTTTATTATTGTAAATCATGAAATTTAGTTTAGTTATTCTTTTAGAGTTTCTTATAAAATCTAAAATTGATTCACCGATATTATGAGGTACGTCTGCTCTTGTTATTAATGGAATACCCTTCGCTTTCTCTGCTATTTTCTGGCAATTGCAAAATTGTATTTACTTGGTAGATACTCCTGTCTGACATTCTGCAGCTTCTGTAACTTCATCAACATAAAGAGATAGAATAAAATAGATAGAATAAAACTTCGCTTTTGAATAGGAACAGGATCTAACGCTTTAATTATAATCTGAATTGCGAGAATATATTGTTTAACTCCAAACATACTCTTGCATTAGTGCGATGTTCAACACTTTTTTGTTAGTGCAGATGCCGATTCGAATGTGATCTTTCTTATTATTAGAATTATTTTTAAATTAAAGATTTGAAAACATCTATCAAAATCAAAATCTCTTTTATTTGAAGAGAACAACTTTAATATAAATGGAAGCGATGGAAGAACAATGTTCTGGAGCACGTAGAATTTTACAATAGATTAAGACACGAAAATAATCTGGCTTTTATAGATGGCAAAGTAAATATTTATACGTACTTGAAAATTTGATTGCCGAATTTGAAGTAGCTTGCTTAAAATGGAAAGGTAATCGAGTTTCATTCATTATTTGCGATCGTCCATTACTTATTTTCGAAACCGGTTTAGAATCTTTCTTAATCTCTTTATAGCACAGGCGCATTTGATATCGAACATTGGCAGCATTATCGGTATGGGTGTCCAAACTGGACACCATAAGAAATAATTTTTATATAAATAATAAATAATTCTGTGATATTGCGTGTTAGCATGAAAAGTACGAGTACATACAAAAGATTTCTGTTCATTCATAGGGTTTTCCATTGTGGTAATTGGAATTTTTTTTTTTAAAAATAATAAATTGTTTATTTTACTTTTTAAATTAATTGAAAGGTTTTTAAGGTTTTTATAGTAAGTTTTTTGAAAATTGCTAAAATTGCATTAATTTCCTTTTTTTTAATATAAAATATTTTCCATTTTCTTAATATGTGTTTAAAAATATCAGCCTTGAATAAAAAAGTTATCACAAATTGAAATATTTGAGTTTATTACTAGTTACTGAGTAGAATGCGCTGCCTGTAATGGAAAGACGGTAAGGTAAATGAAAAGAAGAATAAGTACTATTTAAAAAGAAAAATGAATAAAGCAACATGAGCAGACCCATTAACCCACAATTCTATAAAATACTTAAACACAATTCTGCTAACAACATTGCTTATTTACTAGACATTATCTAAAACTTTTCTGATTTTCTACATTTTAAAATTTAAATGTTATTGTTAAAAATAAAAAATAATAAAAAACTAAAAAACTGTGAACGCAGATTCATAATACTGCATATATGCTGCCAGTATGCCTGCATAGACTTACAGTTTTACTGGAGTTAGTGTTCAGTGAAGCATTTTGCTCCAACATGAACAGTGGCAGAAGTTTAAATTTAGTATTTTCTTTCCTCTCCCCTCTCCTCTTCGCTTAATCTTCTGGCGCCCATTCATTTTTTGCGGGCCTAAAACCAAAAGTAGTCCTACAGCAATCTCTACAGTCGATTGTATAAACACAAAGACGGACACTTTTACATTTTCCATTAATATAAAATTTAGTTCTTTCTCTTAATTTGACCAAATTTCCGCATTGTTGCTCATGCCAAAAATGTATTTTTTCCTTCTTTTTAGGAAAAAATGTTGGAAAATGCTTTGCTGATTTTATTAGGAAATACTGAAAGAAATTTTAACGTGCTGGCATTTTAATAGTTTAACATTTTTAATAATAAAATAAATAATAATTATAGAATATTTAATTTATTGTCTGGTTGCAATTTAGTTAATGGAAAATCTGGTGTTATTCACAGTTTCACTTAAAATAAAATATAAACTTCAGAATGTTGTGTGTTGCATTGGCTAGAGCAGTGCAAAGCAAAAGGAAGGCAAACTATTACGTATTGAGTGATAAGCGTATGAATTTGTCTTAGAGGCGTGGATGAAAACTTTGCTGTGCGATGTAAATCCCACATGAAAAAAAATTTTAAGGGTTTGCTGAGCACTTCCTAGATCTGCAATAAAATCTCATCAAAATAACGTTAGTGGTACCAATCTGTTGTACAAAAATGATGCAAACAACTTTTTCTTTGCTGATTGAAGTAAAAGCGACTTGCTTGTTAGCAGAGATACCATATTGAACAAATCGTACGACTGTGTAGGGCAGTAAGTCGGATCCCTAACGAGCAGCCGCTATTTGATGATTTTCGTTCTTAAAAACAAAGCCTTTTAAAACCGAAGAGTCGGTTCTAAAACTTTGGAATTAACCTCATCTGTGCAGCGCAATCAGTTTAAAATTGTAATATTTTTTTTACTCATTAGGGATGAGGGATATAATATTTATTTTAATAACACCTTTTCCAACGAAGTGCATCCACAAATGTTTGCGCCTTTAGACAGTAAGTGTAATTACTGAATTTTCACGTGGTGTTATGTATATATGTATATGCTTGAAACATTTTAAATTTGGTTTAAGGTATGATATACAAGAAAACTTTAAATTATTTCAAAACCGCCATGCAAGCCGTCATTTTTTTATTTGTCATGTGAACTGAGCTTTTCATGTAAGAAACCAGTACAAAAATAGAACATGTACTAGAGAGCATATAATGGAGAAATTCGCGCAAGAGGTAGTACGAGTGTTTCCACACATAACCCTTTTTTATCATTTCAAGACAACCTCAACAAGGACGGCAATCACATTAATAAATACTAAAAAGCAATGAAAAGAATTGCAATGATGATGATCACCACAAATGTAATACAACTGCACAATGAATCATATAATAACAGAAACTATTAATACAATCTTCTCAGGAAAACCAATCTACACGAAAAATTTACAGGCGCACATTCATTTACACATATTAATAATTAAACTGTTTGGTGAGCCCTGCACAGGTGAATTAAACGACCAGTAAACAAACCACCATCAAAGGCAAATGAATCAAACTAACAAACAACATGCCAATCAGATACCGAACACTCAGCCCAAAGGAGAAATCCTCTCTGCACAACATGAGCGAAGAAAAGTAACGATATTGGCAACATCCACTCTCGCAAAGACAATCAAGACGATGATTATAAAATTAACAAACACAAACATGATGCACAGTGGGTTAAGACTTATCACAGATGTATTATGAAAAGCAAGTTCATCTATAATTTGGTTTCGATTTCCGCACTATAGGAGTTTTTATTAACCAACATCTCTGTTGAAAAGTATTTAGCTAATGAATACGTATTGAAAACAATGATGTCGCTTAATCTCCTTTCAACTTTCCAGATTTTCAATAAATATGCAATTAATGTTTTATTTTATTACTAGAACTGCCCTTAAATTACATTAACAGGCCCAAAAAGTACTATTCAGCTTTGTTAGCATATGATACAATTTTTTCTAGTTCTCTTGTAGCGATAAATTTATTAAACCATCAAAACGATTTAAAACAATTATTAGAAGACTATAAATTCTAGTGCAGGTGTTACTCATATTGCAATAAAATTGAAATACTGAATGGAAGCATATGGAAAGAAATAGAATAAGTACATTTGAGAAAACAGAAGGCATTAAATGATGAGAAAAGAAATAGTCACGCAGAATACTTCATACATATGTATGCTTTGTACTCTCTCAACAGACATAAAGTGAGCGATGTAAAAGCTTTGCAGAATCAATACTTTGTTCTCTTTGTTCTCTAGTTCTCTTGTAGCGATAAATTTATTAAACCATCAAAACGATTTAAAACAATTATTAGAAGACTATAAATTCTAGTGCAGGTGTTACTCATATTGCAATAAAATTGAAATACTGAATGGAAGCATATGGAAAGAAATAGAATAAGTACATTTGAGAAAACAGAAGGCATTAAATGATGAGAAAAGAAATAGTCACGCAGAATACTTCATACATATGTATGCTTTGTACTCTCTCAACAGACATAAAGTGAGCGATGTAAAAGCTTTGCAGAATCAATACTTTGTTACATTTTACCACCCTTTGGTAAATACCAGTTTGTATGAGGACAATAACAACAAGGCAAAGTGCTGAATGTATGCAGAAAGTTTAAAGTTGGCCAACTTTAGTACTTTGGCTTAACGGACACATATTCACTGTAAACAAACTGATGGAAGTACATATACGTAAGGTATGTGTATGAATTAACAAAAAAAATACCATTTAACATCTATCATGTTCGGATTCATTTTTAATCACAGTATTCCAAAGCCTTTATGGAAGTTTATCTTTGGAGTAATAAACTAAAAATATGAAAAAAGCAGGTTATTTCAAAGTGTTTTCAACAAATAATAAATAAATTAGTTTTTCTTTGTTTTAAAAAAGCGTTAATTAGCCAAATTGTCTGCAGTCGTGAGTTGATTTTTGCTTCAATTTTTGTCACAAAGAGACTGACATTTTCCAAAAAAAATTTTGTATGCTTATGAGATTTTTACAAATAAAAAAGTATTTCGGCTTTCTCGGCTTTCTCGGCTTTCTCGGCTTTGCGGTTTATAATACATTCTTTAAGAGATACATATTTGCTTTTCAAATAATCAATTTTAAGTTTTTTTCATATATATTTTTAGGAAAAAAATATTTCTATTTAAAATTAAATGATTTTTTATCATCTTATATAATTTCCCTCATCTACGCTCCAGTTGCCCAGGCAAGGGCAACACTTCACCACGAAATATTTTGAATTTATTATTTTTCACTTAAAATTTATACCACATTACAACAATACGCGCTGCGACACTGTGCAACACTGTGTTAAAGAAATATTGAAGTTGTGCAAATGTGCGTTTACGAAAGCGGCCGCCAAATCAAGTCATGGCTGGCGAAGGCACAAGTTTACGCCGTAATACTCTTGCGTGCACTTTTTACTTTGTGTGGCTGCATGTTACTGTGTGTGTGTGGGAGTGTGTGTGTGTGTATGTATATAAGTGTGTATTCTCTAATCAATAGAAGCAACCGCTGGGAGTGCGACTACTATTCAGCTGGATCATTTTTAAGATTTAGTCGCCGAATTACTTTCAAACTGAACGATTGCGCCGTTGCTATCGTGGTTATCGTGTTTGATTTTTATTATTGTACTCCTATCTAACAAGTTGAAAACTTATTACAGAAGTAATAACGAACCCATTTATATTCTTGAGAAAAAAAGCAGACCACATAAAAAATGTAAGAATTAGCAGCAAAAGTAGAGTAAATATAATTAAAAAGCATTCCAGCAAAAGAATGCGAGAACATCTTACACGGTAGTTGTTCAACTTTTTCTTCTTTTCCAACTTTTTGCATTTGGCATCCAATAAAAGATACCTTTTTCCGCATTGTGGTCAAAGAGATAAGAATGTATGCTGGAAATGTGCATTTTATAAACGTGTTGGAATTTAAGACAATAGTCCGCGAGTGCACGTAGTACAACATCGATTTTAAAAAGACAAAAATGAAGTTAATACTAAATGCATACAAACTGCTACATGGCTACCATGGATGGTCATTCAATGGATCACAGAGAAATCTACGTTATGCCGTGACTAATCATTCATATTCGCTGGGAACTATTTTAGGGATGTGTCGGTCCACAGTTTATTCATATTTGTCATAATAAAATCGTCTTGGAGATTGCTAACCACAATGCAATTAAACAACTTCAGGAATAAAATTAAACTGATTCTAAAATATTTTGTGACAGCACAATCAACATGAACTTATGGATATACGATAGTCTGCCGTATTATGTTCTTCAGTTCGACTTCATACATATGTATGCAAAAAAAAAATGTAAAGTAAAGAGTAAAATGTACGTGAATCTTGCATTATTGTGTTATTAAACTCCAAATTTTCATAGAGAACTATAGAACAACGGGATTTTGTATTGTTTTCGTAAACTACCTCTAATGCACAAAGAAATGAGATCTTGGAGAAAGTGTTGCTCTAAGACCACTTTATGCCGATTAAATGGTAATAGAGTTCAATGTGTCAGCCACTCCTTTATTATACTCAGCTCTCCAATAAAAATGCCATCTAATTTGATTGACTTGCCTTTATAGTTCCAAAGACTTCGAAATGCGAATTTCTAGTAAAGCGAATCCTTTATATATCGTGAATCCTGATAAACGTGAATCCTCTTGAAAAAAAAATATTATATATAAAAAATCTTATATATAAAAAATCACAAATTACAGAAAATAACCGATCCTGGTTAAAATGTCAGGTTACTACATACCATTGCGCGACACATCTCATATCATATCATAGAATTCACATAGTAAAGTAGAAACTCGTTTGTATAGTCTATAAATTCACTGTTCCAGGTGTTAAAGCGGTTAGAATTCGATTAGTGTCGGAGTAACACAGGTGGGCGTCTCATAAGGTTTTGCAGTCTAAGCAGTATTTCATACCACAATTTCCTATTGTTGACTGACACTCTACTCTACTCTAGCCTGCAGTGCCGAGTGCCCGACTATGAGAATAATTATTATCCGCATAAAAGATGCTCCAGCGTGCGGTTTCTATGAGATAATAATGACATCACCTTATTTGACATTGAAAGTTAATGGTGCCTAATTTAGAATGTAAAGAGGTGAATATATTAACTTTGTTCAAAAAAATTCTTGTATACTTTAAGCGATATTTTATGGGTATATAGACTGTTCTGCCCGTTACTGTTTGTATGCATTTAGTACTACGTTTATACTTTTCTGTCGGACGAGCGATCAAAATTTTGGCCAACACAGTTTCATTCCTTCCGCAGATCTCTTTTGTTTCCCAATTTCCACTTTTCGACTTGAGTTAGTGAAATTGTGATTGCCGCCACAGAATTTCAATGCGTGCACCCAAATTCAATTCGCAAACATAGAAAATAAATTTGTACCTTTCTACTTGCACTATATACCCCACATACATTTCAATGCAACTTCGAAGAAGGTATTGATGCTATTAAATAAGCCTACTCTTTAATTGTAGCTCTGGTTCATGTCTCATCCCATAATTTTAACACAAAAATTTTCTCCAAAAATAATATAAAAAACTGGACAAATTTCACCAAATTCATTCGAGTGTAGATGGATTCAACATACCGCTCCTGTCTCTGCCTCTCCACTAAATTTCCGACACATAAGAAATTCTTGTTGTTTCTTGCAGTTTGAATTGAAACGCGTATTTAAAACATTGCAAATTGAAAGTAACAAATATGGTAAACGATCGCTACATCTGTTAAGTAAATAAAAAGTGTTTTCTACACAAAACTAAATTAATAATACACTTAATTATGCATGCTTGCATGCATGCATGTATGTATGTAATATAATGTGATATAATATAATTAAATCATCCCAAAAATGATATCATTTAAATGGGCAAAAATAAAAAGAAGTTGTCAAATTCGAAGAAAAGGTATTTCAAAATAAGTGAATGCCCACTGCGGAATAAGAGTGATACAAGTGACATACACGAATTATTTCCATTAAGACAATGAATTATTCTTTTCCAGTTTTTACTTGTTTGCAAAAAAACTCATATGTACATTCAAATATTCAGGCACGATGGTTGCATCAGAATTAAATTCAAGCCCAAATATAAAAAGGGATTTTAATGGGATCTTGAAGTTGCAAAGTACAACGCTTTGTGATGAACGTTACCTTTTCCATTCAACACCAATTATAAGAACAAAATGCGTATTCAAATTCGTTCAAATATTTGTATTTTTATATTCAAATCGCTTATGTTTATCAAAATTATGAAAGATGAAGTTCCTATACAGTTATTGGAATCTGGCAAGTGTTGTTAAAAATTCTTCCATGATTTGAAAAATACTTGAAGCATTTAAGCTATTTGGCTGAAAAGTACACTTGAGCTGTTGGAAATATGAAAGCTTGCAATTGTAATCCATTATAAAGAACTTCAAAAGAGCGTGATTTAAATAAGCAATCCACAAACTATTTGTTATTGATTGAGAGCAGTCTACTAAATTACCAGCAAATAATTCATTTCTTCAATGTGCATAAAATCGACTTGAAAATCGCCACTTGAATGGCATTGTGCATTTCAAATTTTTTTTTAAAGTTTTCTTCCATTTTTTGGTTTTCTATGTATTATTAATTCTCTAAGTGTGAAATAGTTTTTCATTTTTAGCATTTAATTAAAATAAAGTAATTTCTTAATGTCTTTCTTAATGGAAATATAATTTGACAAGAAAGTTTAATAACAATAATAATAATGAAATAATAATAAAAGCGGTAATAATAAATTGTCTTAAAATTGTGTCTTAAATTTGCCGCTGTTATTTTATATGGATTACTACAAAATGATAATGACGACCACAAGTCTGGGACGAAATTTTTTTGAAAAATTGTTTAATTTTCGGTATGTATACACATGTTTTATAACTTTACATATTTTAAAAAAAAAGTAAATGAAATTATGTCTCGGAAGTTCTTGTTGGACAGTTTAATGCTTATTTCCATGCAGAGCTGGTGAACAGCTAACCCATAAAATACCACGTACACACCCACATATACACTACAAGTACACATTAGCACTGGCACCATATCAATTCCAAGTAGCAGAAAATAGCAACTGCTTTCCTGAAATTTCTTCAGATGCGCACGCGTACTTCTTTCTTTGAGTAATATGAACTTTGCATTCTTTTCTCACAGTTGCATCAAAAAATTTTAAAAATATAAGGATTTGATGACCTCTCTTTAAATTGGGCATAGTTTCAAATTAGTACTTCTTTACGGAGGTACCTTTTTAATAGCAAAATTAAATAAAAAAATCATTTAGAAATGTTTAAAAGTAAAGTGTTGCCATCTAAGAGAAACATATCAATATTTAAATTAAAAATTAAGCAAATTTATAAATGTTTCACGAACATCTTATTGCACAAAATTATTTTATGGGTAAGTAACTCGGTTCGAATTAATTTTTTCTATGTAATAAAAATGTAAAAATTTCTTAAAATAACTACAAAGTGAACAAAATAAATTGGAATTTTTGAAAATCATGTCTTCGCTTGTCATATTTCACCACAATTTTTCTCTCCCACTGAGAGCACATTAATTCTTGAGCGAAAGAACCAGCGTGGTAGTTTAAAGTGAACCTCAATAAACACATTTTCTCAATCTAAAATAAAAGCATGTCTGACAGCTTTTATACGCGATAATAACGAACATTAATTGCCTCTGGTTGTCCAATATAGGTGCTAAAATACAATGTTTGTATTAATTCTGGTATTTTTTTTACAAGAATTTATACAATTTATAAGTACAATCATAATTTTTTTCAATTGTCACACTTTCGTATCACACACACATATACAATCATAGACAATCATAATTTTTTTCAATTGTCACACTTTCGTACACAGACACACATCGTGACTGTAAATAATTAAAGCAACGAATCAAAAATGGTGATATTTGAAAAGCAAAATAAAATACCATAATTAACAAAAATAATAAATGAAGTAAATGAAGTAAATAAATAAATAATTTAAAGTCAGTTAACATTGATGGCATTGATGGGTTTGTGAAATATTTTATGTACACTGACTGGTAAACATTTTAGTTGAATTTGCAACTGTTTTAAGTTTATTTCCAAGAACGTATTTGAAATCTTCGTACATCATAATAGCTACACTTAATTGTCGCTGTTTTAAGCTCAGCACATTTATGACATCCATTACAAAACTTTTTGTTCATTACTTTGTGTGATGTAAAACTATCTATTTTACATGAGTTATTATTTATTTATTATTACAATTACAAAATGTTTCTTGTAAATTTTTATTTCTCATTCAACTTCTTGCAAAATTTACATCACGTAATTTATTATTTTCTGATAATCGTAAAATAATTGTGTTTTCATTCCACAATTTCTATTGCAAATTTTTACAATACGAAAAACAAAACATTTGTTTTACTTATTTTATCATTTAAATGCAATACGAGTATGTGAGTTTTGCTTATTTGTGAAAGACATGCGGAGAAATATGCATGATAAGTAAGTATACAGACGATTAACGCGAATGCATTTAGTTAGTCACTTCCAGATGCAAGTGTTGCGACAACCGATTTGCTTTCAACCCAATGGTTCAACATGATATGTCTTAAATATATTTCATTTTTATTAACTAAACAATATTAAAGTGATACGTGAGCGAGGAAAAAGTAAGCACAACACTCAAATTTTAAAAAATGCTACTCCAACTAAAAAAAAAACCAAGTCAGCTGTTAACACCGCCCAGTGATTCATCGGCTGCTTGAATACCCCCGCTATATTTTCATTTCATTTATACATTTTTGTACGAAATTTCTCTGCATAAATTATACCGAATGCCATCAGGCTTTTTCACTTCACATGATAACATGTGTGTGAAGTCATAAATGTGAATTCTATGTGTATGTGACTTAATGAAGGATAGACTTGGAAAGAAAAAAGAAACCATTTTCTTTTATCGTAACTCCGAAAAGTGCATTATACTTTTCACTATACTATGCACAAGCATACGTATATATACTTACGAATATACGAGTATTTACGTATATAATCTTCAATGCATAATTTCGTGTTAAAATTAAATACAACCGCAATAAAGGTTAATAAATATTTTATATATAATAATCTCTTCATTGTATAATAATTGAGTTGTGCAACATTTACAAGTGCAATGATTGTTTTCTTTTCCTGCAAATTTAATTCTGCTCTCGTGACCATGGAACTGAATCTTTCAGAAAATTACACGCGTTTCTTGCCTTAACAATGCATAAAATATTAAATTATTAAAAATTATTCACTTTATATAAGAATTTTATTATGAAATCATTTTTTTCCATCCAAAGTAGTTGTTATTACATTTCATATGATAAAGAAAGCAAGATAAGATATCTTGCAAGATAAAGAAAGCTAATATATTTTGAATTTTTATTAACAAGATAGTCCTTATTTGAGATTTTCCAAATTGCACAGAAATCGCAAGTAAATTTCGATTAAAAACATATATGTACAATAAAATTTATTGTTATGTGGTTAGCGAGCTCCTATACGCATTTAAGCTCTGCTACTGCGGATCTTCGGGAAACTTTTATCCAAATATCCTAGTTCCAATTATTTTACTTTTCATTTCTTTATTGGCTGATGGGTTTTCAACACAAGTAAAGGCGAAAGGAGAATAAACAAAATTAAATACAATAAAATTAAATATCTGTAACAGTGTTGCTAAGTAAGCATTTTAAATGCAGTGGTTATTTTAGTAATACTTCATTTTATTTGATGGATTTTTCAATGATAAAATCTTCATGATATTTCAAATTTCAGATCTTCAAATGATGTTTGATTTTTGAGACGCTCCAGCTTTTCAATATTCAGAACATGACACCACAGTCACCGGTAAAAACTGCCACAGATGCATTACAGTTCGATCCAATTTTCATTATAAGCTGCACTGAAGCATATAAATTAAAAAAAATGTCTTCCTCAATGTGCCGTCTATTGAATAATGCATTTGTTGAAATTATTTATATTTTTTTTATGTTGCTTTATAATTTCTATTTATTTTTGGACGACATACTATCACATATAATTATATATAATTTCCATTTCAAGTACTTTCCTATTCTATTTTTTTTCGCATGCAACACAACTTTCCATTTGTGTGATGCATAAATAGTGGCGGTGAAGCAAACATGCAACACAACCATCAACCAAAAATGTTTCTACACTGTTGCACACTCCGTTGTTTGTAAAAGTGGCCGTCATAGTCAGTTTCTTCTAGATTTGTGCAGTGCCATATGCCTGAACTTATTATTTTATTTCTTTTCAATGTTCACTATAGCATTTATGGGTACTTTCAATACATTACTCCGCATGTGACTGGTTCTGCTTTTATTTTATTAAATGAGTAACTAACTTGTACGCCATTTTCTTATTGCATGTTTTGCTTTCGAAACATATTCTTTATTTTGCAATTAAATACAAATTTGCTTTATTTAATTAAAACTAAAAGGATATTTTAGTTCTTTTTATTTATTACACAATAATTTTGGAATTACTTTGTGAAAAGGCACAACTGCATCATCAATTACAATTTCATTAACCAATTTACAAACGCTGCATCCTCCGAAAAACTGCTGAAGTAAATGGGAGTAGGATTATTGTTTCGCAGAACCACGTTAGGTAAATTTGGAGGTAATTGGGAATTTTATTTATTTATAACATTTTTCCAATCTCGGAGTAATTTATTATATTTTTTTGCAATATTTTCGTTAATTCGCTTAGAGCTTCCGTGTCAAATCATAAACATTTCATTTCTAATTATGTTTTACGCTTTCCGATTTCCGAATAATTTCTATCATCAATCTTAATGTGCCCCAACTTAAATATTTTTTACAATTTCTCTGTCAAACTGTCATTTTATGAATGATGTCACTTGTTTGTGTTTGTATATGAAAATTGGCATTAATAAAGTTGCTTTAAATCACTTTCTTGAGATCAGTGATACGAAAAAATTTATGTGGCAGATAAGTGTCATCAAGGTTTTCCCAAATTTGCACTTAAAACTAAAATGTGTGTATTTGTGTATGTGCGCGCTCCCTGTAAGAAAACATATCAACTGAATAACTAAAATACGAGTATGCATTTGTTGGCTGCAGTAGCTATCTGAGATGGAGCAAATATTAATAAATGATGCACTTCCTGCTGCTTGCTAAAGAATATTTTTGCTAAATATATTTTTTTTGCAATCAGATTTATGAAAATAGCATAATCCATGCTTAATTCAATTTAAAGTAAAGTAAATTTTCCTAAAAATTTGTTAAATGTGACCAAATTTGAAGAAAAAAAATTAAAGTAATTTTTATTTTTAATTTTTCTATGAAATTTAAAGGTACATGAGAGCAGAAAAAGTGTTGTTTTGGTTTAACAATATTACTTTGGTTGCAGACTTGCAAAGGTCATGTCATATCCCTCTTTCGAAATTTTTATAAGACTGTCTTCAATTGCTCAACATACAAAGAAATTTTAAAAAATAAATTAAGTTTCAAATGGAAGATTACTGAAAGTATTAGTTTGTGCAAACTTTTTCCGCAAAAAATGCATAACGCATGACAGTTGTGCTACAGTTTACGTGAATACCTCCTGAAGAGCTTCACTTCACGGTGCACTTAGCACTGAGTAAATTAATGCATTTACTAAGCCCCCTGTGCAAGCACAGGTGGCAATTCTTGATAGGAAGATTCAGACCCAACCAAGCGCCTTGCTAGAGCGTTCGGCACTATCCAAGCCTTACTAGTAGGCACTTCGCAGGATAGACTCTCCCGCCAGCTTCGGGGTAATCAAACATCATGCCAATTCTATCCCTGTAATTCAAAAGCAAGTCAAGAATTACAAGATGGACGCCCTCAGAAGGGGAGAACCATCTGCTGCCTACTAGAGTCTGTTGAATAGTAACAGCACCTAGATAACTAATCGCTTGACCGGGATCATATCGAGCGTTAGCATCAATAAGATACCAGCTACTCAAGAGAAATCTCCCAAGCAACTTTTGGTATCAACCACAAGCCAATACGTGATCTCCGAAGAGGCCTCACCAAAAACCGGTCACAACTTCATTCAATGTTGTAAGCTGGAGTGAACTTGGTCTATGGACAAAGTCTCTAAAGCCGCACAATTTTATCCACGAGCATAATCATTTAACTCCGTGGAGTGTAAACTAAGTCCGTCATCGATAACAGTTCGGTTCAGGTATTGTGCAAACCCAAAATCACTCACTGACCTACGCAAAAGAAATTCATTGTGGAGCTGCCGGTACCCGTAGCGCCAGTATATAGCAACAGGTGGTGCTTTCGGAGAGAACCCCCAAAAGAACTCTCCTACAATATTCGACCCTGAATCGATCAGGTTATGCTAGACCTATCCCAGACAGACAAGCAAGCTTGCCTTTGCCTTTTAATTACTTGCAAGCGCATCCGTTAACATGTTATTTCATGGATTGGGCAGCCACCTGCAAGTTTTACCGGTAGCTGCCAAAGGCCTGAGGTCTGGAAACGCAGGATAGCGTCTCCCCAGAGTGCACTCCACCAAAATGTAATTTCACCCAGATGCGTCCCGTACTACCCTGGGGGCATAACGCATGACTGTATTATCCTTGCCAATGCAAATAAATAAAACGAAATATTAGAGTCCTCATGGTGCCCTCCAAACCCAAATCATCTTTGCGGTCGTTGTTCATAATAGTATTTCAAACTACATAAACTCTAAATGTATTCTTGTCACTTTGTAAGGAAAAATGTTCTAGCATGTCACCATTATTCTTCTAAGACGACTGCTTGGCCACTGTTCGTGCTTTTTCACAGCTTTCCAGACAACCAATAAAAACATCATAATACTTTTAAAGTTAGTACAGAGTGGCCAGCGTATTTAACACTAGTGATTTAAAAGGAGAGGCTGCAAATGTAATGCCACTTATAATTTTATTACAGGTTTACAATTTAGGACAAACAGTTCGTTCAGAAGCTGGCAGATATAAATAGAACTTCCATCATTTTGAGGGCCGCTATTTCTCTTATATTTAGTATCATTTGTCGTGCAAAACAATTCCTGCAATTTATGCAGTTTTTTTCATCGAAAAACATGGTTACCTTCCATGTGGCATCTCAAACAATTTACACAAAAAAGAATGAATTTAGTTATTAAAACCTCTAGTTGAACTAATTTTTCTCGGCTGTGTCAATTCAATTAACAATTCCTAAAATTTACCGTACAAGTAATTTAAAAATCGAATTTTTTTTTTTTTTTTGTTCTTGAATTCTTGTAACTTGTATTTAATGGATAAATTATAAATCTCGTATACTTTTCTTGTTTCATTTAGAAAATACAGACTAATAGAAATCTTTTTTACTTTTTTTCTATTATTATTATTATTATTATTTCTTATTTTTCACCAGCCTTGCGAAGAAGATATAATAACCTTCTTACAGCAGTCGCTGAATGCTATTAAAAAAACAGTCATTCAATAAATTTAACTTAATAAAAAACGTATGCAAATGTTTGCTTGGGAATGGTATTGTTTGATTTGTAATGAACAAAGGGAATTTTGGAGATGAATGAAAATTTGGGAATAAGATCTAAAAAAAACCAGATAGATGTGTACATGCATATGAATATTATTGTTTCTTTTGCTATTTTAACAAACCTCCGAATGGGAGTCTTATCTTCAGAGCATTTTAAGAGAAATTTTTTGTGCATTAGTTTTGTGGGGGAAAGGCATTCGAGAATAGCTTGTGGACTTTTCTGTGATTCTACACAAAATATTTTGTGATTTTGAATTGTGTTTCTTTGATTGCTTAGACATTTTAATTCGTCATTGTGTGAATGGAAATCATCAGTAGAAGCTTTTATAAGAGAGAAAACTAACTGCGCAAAGTTTACCTTGCCCCTTGGTTCGCTGTTGGTTTTCAGTTGAAACTATTTACTTTTTATGGCATCTTCTCCGACGAGAGTGAGTAAATTGTTTTAAAAAGTAGACTGATGAACGGTGTGTCAGAAGTTTTTGCTAATGAAATTTATCTTCATGTCTTTACATTCTGTGCAGCCTTTGTTATATTTATTATTATATTTATTATTCTCATTAATTTTGTTGCTACTGTTGCTTTCTGCCACACATTTTTGTTTGAAAGCTGAGTTATAATTGCTTTGGCAGTGCCTGCAATTATACATTTTATTCTTCAGTTTTTTCTTCTTCTAATTTTTAGTGTCGTTTTCATTTGAATACTGGCTGCTGGCTTCAGTTTTCTTCTTGTTTGTTTGTTTCTGTGGCAGTTAATAATTACTTTTATTTTTATTATTTAACCAGAGAGAGATAGAGAAAGAGAGAAGGAGAGATGGGGCGGATGTTGATAATGATTTCAAGTTTTTAAACTTTGACTTTGGCGAAAGTGTAATAATTGTTAATTTCTATTATTGCTTGGAACTCATTAAGAGAAGCGATTATGGAGGTTTCTCGTTTTTTGTTTTTGAGGTTATAAATTTTTATGAAGGATAAGAAACATTTTGGCAATAAAATTTAATTTGAGCTTTTAATTTATTGGTATTAGGTGATGTTAAATCTAAAATTATAAAACAAAACACTAGCTCCAGATGAGACTTCTTCTCCATTTTAAATGTATCTACGGGTAAAACTTAAATTAGTTGCTGTGGATTTACATTAGAAAAATCGAAATTGGGATAAATTAATGAAAAATATCTCATTTGTGAGCTATTTAGTTTAAGTATGTGAAATGTTTTTTAACAATATTTATTGTTCTTTGTTTTTACATACGATTTCCTAAATATCCCTATTATCGTATCGTTAAAATAAATTTAGCGAAAATTTTTTCTTTTCTTTTTTCTATGCAAGCTAATCAAATAAATTAGTGGATTTGAATTGCAATTGAATTAAGCCCTTATGTCAAACTTTTCCAAGGGAAGTGTTCATAACCGCACAAAGTTTTTCTTTGTTTGTGATTTTGTTGCATGCTTTCGTCGAAAAAAAGGTGGCAGTTCATTTATTTAATTAATCCATTTATTTATTTAAAACGTTAAATAAAAAGGTGATAAATTACTAGGAAGGAGAGCTATAGTTTGAAAATGTCCATTCCAATTGTTAGATTTAGTGCACTTCACCAACTGTGCTTATGATAATTGTATTGGTTAATTAAATATTGCAGTGATTGCTCCTCTTCTCAATGATAATCCCCTGTTCCTGCTTTCATTTTATTTATCTACAATTATAAAATTGAGTATACAACACACAATTAATACCACACTTAATACCTCAATTAATACATTGCAAAAATTGTAATTAAAAGATTAAATAAAATTTTAGTTGAAGATGTAGATAAAATACATAAATATCCTGCGTAACATAACACATAACAAAACCGCGTGGCTTTTGCCATTTTTCCAATTCTCGTGTTAAGAATGTAAAAGAAGCAATTGGATGGGCACAAAAGTAGGGTGGTGAAAGGCTGTTGTATTTACTTATTTTGGTTAAAGTGTTTTTAGAAGTGTTTGTTTTTGATTAAAGTGTTTTGGAGATGAAATGAGCAGAGGAAGTAGCTGATATCGGGAGATAACAAGATTCAAGGTATTATTAGTATTCGACCGAATGCAAATTTTTTGGAATTGAATGTAATTTACATTCCAACTAAATGTTAGTTGTGCAGTTGCAGCAATAAAGTAAAGCATTTTAGAATTCCTTTGCACCGAAAAACTTGAATTCAAAGGAAGGCAACACTAATTTTTTTGAAGCTTTTATGTGTTTCTTCAAAACCAAAACAAGTGCTCGCATTGTTTTACTATTCATTTAAAGGAAATTATTTCTTGGGATTCTCAAAAACAATGAGGCACGAGCAAAAACTATGATTTAAACACAAAAATAAAGTGAAAAATTATTGTCACAATGTAGGGATGCCATTTACTTACTTTAGTGGAGTTTATGTGGAAAGAGATATTTCTGGATAATTATTGTTCTTTTTTTGAGCAGACAAATTTTCCTTTCACATGGAACTAATTAAAAAATATTGTTTCATTTTTATTATTTGTTTATGAAAAACTGTAGCGATTTTGGTAACAAAGAGTACTAAAATGTACTAATTAAGACAACTAGTACCGATAAGTGTTATATCGGGAGTAACTGAACGTAAGGAAAATAGAGCATCGAATAGATTACTTTGTAGTACATTGTGGAACAGCATTAATGTGCATTAAAATTTTACCATGACACAAGAGTTTCTGCATTTACTAAAAAATTTGATTTCTTCCGCAGTAAATTTGTTGGCCATTTGTACGGAAATTTCTTTGTAGGCGTGCCCATTTCTTTTAATGCTTCGCAAATCGTTGGCACAACTATAACAGAACGTGTGCATTGCATTCTTGGAAATCTTAAAACTAATATTTCGTTTCTAAAATTTCTAAAATTAATATTTTGTTTTGTATTGCTGAAAATAATTAAAAAGGTTTAACTTTTATGCCTTTGAATCCATTTTTATTTTGTTAAATGTTAACAATTTGTCGACAGCATATTGAAATAGCTAAATGCAGTTTAAATGCAGTTTGACTTACTGCATTAACTGCTGTATTAATGCACATTAAAATGGAGATAATTCACAAGTTAATGCACTGTCGGTACTCATTTGCACCGTAAAATGAATAACGCTAATTAATTATTAAATTAATTAATAATCACGAGTGTTGCTTCTACGTTTTTATATGTTGCCATTATTTTTAAAAGTGGCATCTTTGAAATTTCCACGTCATCTGTTTGCAACTTTTGCATCAGACTTTTAAACTTAATAATTAATTTTTAAAAGTTAACGCATCCGCCTTTGTTTTAAAGATTTATAAAATAATTATTTGTTACGAAAACATTCTTAAAATAAATAAGAGTTTAGCTTTGTGTCTGTACTTTAAAATTCTCTCTGGAGATTTAATTTTGTAAACAACAACAAAGAAATTTTTATACAATTGCCTGCATGTAAATAATGTTTTATAAAGTTTAGGTTAACGCAATTTGATTGTTTTAAAAACCATAAAAGATTCAAAAAAAGGGCCAAAAAATTGTTTGTTTACCAGCTAAAAATAATTTCAAAAAAAACGGAAACGGAAGTTTTAAAACAACTTCATTTCCAACAACCAAGCAACAACAGTATTAAAACAAGTTGTTCTAAACAAACTCCTTTGAGACATTGAGGAAATAATCAACTTACTTACAACTTACGTAAACTCTGTGCACAAACGAAACGTAGCATAAGTTTAAGGCAACTTGTTGTTCTTATTTAAAAAAATGAGGCATGTTTCGTATGCAGATTGCAAAATACCGCTGGGATTTGGATATTGTATCAATTTAAAATATTTTTCCATACAACAATAAAAGTATATGGGATATTAAAATTAAAAAAAAAAATGTTTCCATTTTTTCAAAAATTAACTTTTAATAAAGAGTTTTGAAATATTTTTAAAAGTGTCAAATACTATTTCAAATTTGGTTTCCGTGCGGAAAAATTTTAAACATTTATTAACAATTTTTTACATACACTGTTAAACCATCCGCTTAACATTAAACTTGTTATTCGTGTTTTTATTTTCGGTTTTGCTGCGCTATTTGTTACAGTTTGTATTTCGTTGGCTACTTAAAGTTTTTTTTTCATTTTTCTCCTGAGGTAAATTAGTTATTCCTTGTAAGAAAGAAATATGCAAAATTTCTGTTAGAGAACACTAATTACCCCAAAGATATTTTTTAGTACCATTAAATAATTTAGTAACCTGATAAAGTTTTTCAGCCACCGTAGTGAAATGTAGGGAAGCTTTGGGTGGTAATTAAACTACATACTGATAAAAATTGTATACTGATGCTCACTCCGGCACCCAAGTTTGGCTTCACTAATACCTTTTTACGTTTATTTATGAAAACCATTCATTTAAATAGGTGTACTGATTTTTTAGTAACTAAAATTATTACCTAAAATTTCGTTTTGGTTACTCTAAAGTGTTTTTAATATTTTTAGAACAAAATCTAAATAGAATTAAGTCGCTGTAAAAATATACAAACAACCAGTATACAAAAGTAGTTTTTAAAATTTTTTTTTAATAAACCTCGCGAGTTGTTTTCTTTCTGTGTGGAGCTAATTTAATTAGTGATGCCACTTTCAGTTCAGCATTTAACTTTGGATGTAGCAGTCATGCATTGTTGCCATCTTAACTTATGACAGAGAATTGGACATTCGTTAAAAATCTCCTGAAATCTCCAAAATTTTAAAAATTTTCTCTTGTTTTTCGTATATTGCTAATATGTAAGACATGCAACGCGTTTCGCTTTTTGAAAAGGAATAGAATTTGTATAATATTTTCCATGCAAATTATCAATATATAATAAATTATATTGCTGCTGGTAGGATCGAAGTTTCTTTTATTTATACAAATTTTTAAAAAGAATTGGAAATAAAAAAATTTTCAAAATAATAATAATGAGCGTATCGTTGGCTGAACTAGTTAATAAGGCCACCAACTGCCTTTAGCCGTAATATATTTCTCCAACGTCGACTCAAATAAAGTTTTTCTTATATCGCGAAGAAGGCAGGGATTTTTGCGAAATTATGTAAAATACGTTTGACAGGTTTGCATACAATGAAAAACCAAATTATGATACCACGATTGTGATTCCGTCAAATTTGTATGTGCTGAAACCACGCAGTTCAAACGATGGCGTGCAATACTTCAGCATTTCGCTTCCTCTCCAAATGCTGTAATCGAAATTTCCGCCACTAGTTGGTAAATGCAGTACATCTCTGTGTCTTACTGCTTGCTAGTTTTTCTATTCGCTTAAATATTATTCATAATGTCTGATTAATTTTTAATTACAAATAATTGTTCGTTGTTTTCTTTTTTTCCTCATAAGCTGTTAAAACCATATTGTGGATTGTAGTTTTATTTATCACGCAAACATATTCAGTTTAATTAAGCATTTGCTGTTAATAATTGACTTGCAAGTACAATTTATATGTCATTCGGCTTTTGAGCAGTTGAAGTTCGGGCATGCAATTATATTTTTACAACAATTGATAAAATGCTTATAAATAAATAATAATTTTTAGTTAAATGAGTCAGTAAAGTTGAACAATAAAAAAGCAATTGATATTGATAAATAACATGAATGAATTTAGTAGGCAGTTTTGAAGGTAATATTGGGTGTATTTTTAGAGTTTCATAATTTGGTTGTAATTGTAGGAGTCCTTTATTTGGCAACACATTTAGAGAATGGTATGAAGGACAAATTAATATTAATATTGAAGTTACATTCAGAATTGTCTTCCTTGTTTAAGTTCATTTTTGAACTTCATGATTTGAAATGGTTTTGCATCCCATTAATCAAAATCGGTGCATCTAATTTCATATGAAACTCCAGTGGATTATTTTCTTTAGGGTGATAGGAAGTCACTGCTCCACCTGAGACAATTCAATTTAATAGATTTAATGACGAAATGTGGTTACACATGATGCGGGAAAGTTGCGAAAATTAAGATACCAGATTACCAGCCGTGGTGGCACATCCCCGAAATCATATTTAAACGTTATTGTTATAAAATTTTATTTAAATTTAACCCCTTTCTTTATTCCATTATTATTTAAAGTGTTGTAATTCTAAAAATTCACCCGCCAATTTGTTCTTACAAATTTATGGTTGGTAATGAGAAATATTTCATTCAATTGTAATTCAATCAATTCGATTTTTTTTGTTTTATGCCGTCTTTCTTCCGAAATACGATTTATATACTATATTTCTCTCTATATTTTAGCATATATATTTCCTGTTATCGTAAGTATTCCTTGAACGTGTGAATTATTATTTTTATAAATTTCTTAAATCAATTCAATTGAATGATTGTTTGTATTACTACCCAACCAACAATGGGCATTTATTTTATTTGTTTTAGAAGAGGGCTCTGTTCTAATCAATTATATTTCTTTCAATTGTATCTTTCCAGGTGAGTGTTCCATTCCATAAATTAAAATATCTGGATTTCTATGATACAACTGCACGTAAGTTGAACCACATAATCAAACAAAACGTTGCTTTCAAACATATATAGAATGATTTCTATATTTTTTTCGCTTGTTGTCCGATCCAATTACATACAAATATTTATAAACATTTAGATTTCTGAGTCATTAAAGAAAATTACACTAAATATAAATATAACAATGACGAGCAACGAAACGAACATTCCTTCACACCAGAAAATACTGCGGAGGCCCACCGTACTAAAATAAATAAGTCTGAAAGAATGTGGAGAAGGAATTCACTTCATGAATTAAAATGTGGCCACAGAGCAGTAAAATACTAGTACTTGCGAATTGCAAAAAGAGTGAAATGGCCCCCAAAAAATGTGCAACGAACCGTGACAAAAAGTCAAGACAACAACATTGTGTATCGAATTGTCATCCAGCCATGCTTATGACAAAATGACACGACATATAACATATTTTGCGTGTCATTGGACTACACACGAGTACATGAGACTTTGGCTTTCTTATTTTATTTCTTTGCATGTTCGAGCCTCCCATTCGCAAATTGGCTAATAACTATTAACTAACTCGGGTACTAGGTGAAACTCCAATATAAACATTTATAAACATTTTTTTTATTTACTTTTTGTGGAAATTTTGTGTGTGGAAAGTTAATTGAATTTCGTGTGTTTTAATCATTTATTAACTTGCGGAAATGGCGAAGAAATTATGAAGCTTCACATTCCGCTTTCTCATTCGGCATTTAAAACATATCATACTTTTGTAGGAATCTGCAATGACTTAAACTGTAAGACCGTACAAAATTAAATTGTAAGAAACTTTGCAGAATCTAGTGAAATCTACTGATATTTTGCCACTTTATTTGTTGTTACTTGTTTTGTTTTTTGTGTGGTTAAGTATTTTATTTGGTTGTAAAACCAACCTCATCACGACAGCAAATAATAAAGAAATTTGAAGAATGTTCTAGATAATAATAAAATTATTAAATGTTTAATTTCTGCATTTTATATTTCATTTTTTTCTAACATGATTATAACAAAAACTAAATAGATAAATAAAAAAAAAGTTTGTTGTGTGAACTTGAAACATTCTTTAAAATTTGGCTATAATCGATTCTGTGTAATTCTCAATTGTGTTTTTAGACCAGCTTTGAAATATTTTTTTAAATAAGTTTTGGAAGTAGATCTAGTAATGAGTTTGATTTTATCACCAAATGGGTAGACGAAATAACGCTTCGCATTAACAAAAAAAAAAATTATCAAAATAATAAAAAAATTACAAATTATTGAATAAAGCAAAAATTTGCATCGATTCTGCTTAGCGAATATGGAAAACTACTTTTTTAAAAATTATTGAGTTTTTAATAAATATTAATTAACACATTAATATATGCTTCTAATTCATTTGTAGCAGTTAGTAAATACATTTGAACTTTACTTTGAAACCTATTCCATGATTTATTTTTTTCGTTTTACACAGTCGCGTTCAACACAATATTTTTTATTCAAAAATTTTATCAGTATGTTTTATAGTCAGAAATTTCTCTCTTAGAACATACATAGCATAAAGAAGTTAAAGAGGAAAAATACATGAGTATGCAATGAACTAGGGAAATCACCGGAATTATATTATATATTTTATATGAATTAAGTATTAAAACCAGGATATAAAAGTAAAAGAAATAATGTTGGAAAGTAAATAATGATGGAGTATTGGAGAGATATAGGGATATAATAGTCCCTTCGGAAGACCACAGCCTTTTTTTGATGGTAGAAAAAAATCGGTTCCTGTACTGGGCCGAAATTTTTGCGTCACTGGGATCATCTGCCTCGCCTTAAATATATTTTCTGAAATATTTTATTGTACATTATACTACATTACTTGAATTTATATTGCCTACTATTGTGTAAAACTGCTGATAAAAACCAGACCATACTTTTAGCTGCTAAAAAGAAACTTTAATTAAAAAAAAAAAATTCACATATTGCCACTATTCAAATTTGTTGTTGTTGGTGCAGTCTATTCTCTCCAATAAGAGCGAGTCCCCTATAGATGTATAATATTTTGTAACAATTTCTCATTTTCATTACACTGCATTGTTTTGTTCTGCAGGCGCAAAATGTGGCATTATTTGCAGTTTTATATAAGAAATTGCAAAACGGCTCCCTTGATGTATGCTAGATAGTTTTTTCCTGTCGTTTTATTTTCCTTTTCTTTTAACAGCTTAAATGCTTTATATTTTTGGTATTGTTGCACTGGTTTTTTTTTGCATTAATCCATCCACATTTTCTAATCATGAACATATACTTTTTTACACATTCTTTTTTTGTTTGGCTTGTCTTCTTTGTTTGCTGAGGCGGCAAAAAAAAAATTTTTTTCCTATATAAATATTATATATTTAACCAACTTTTATAACTGAAACTCTCTATAGTTATCAGCATTCATGTGCATGACGAGCATTTTAGTATTAACACATATTTGTATGAATTTGTAATAGACGAATAAATGTGTGCCCCAATAATAATCGGTATGCATTAATGGAATAATTACGTAATAAAAATCTTTGATTTATTATTATATCTTATTATTTCAGAACTACAGTACATTTCGCTGATTGTCATATACCAGTAATAAAATTGTTTGCGCAATCTTCTCCACAAAAGAAATTTAATAGAATAGAAGAGTTTTTTCTGAAGTTTTAAAATGGTTAGCACTTTTTGAGCCCTGATTTATGTGTTCCATTACCAAAAATCTTTAGTGGTCATAAAATCTCACTCAATACTAATTACTTGCATATAAATGTGCCTATAAGGTAAAATTTTTTGCAAAATTTCCAATAATCTTCAGCTAATGTGATATAATATGAACTGTGTTTCCAATATTCTTGTAATTGGTAACTATAAACGAAATCTACAATATTATAAAAATAAATATTAAATTAACATATAATAAAATCTACGATTTTCTGCTTCAGCAACATAACATCGTTATATTAAGATAAATCTCGTTATAATTTTCTATAATTGCTACATTTCCCATTGTATTATATTGTTTATTATCCTATTTTGTGAAGGAGTATAGTAAATAGTTCCTATTCACTGAAAGAAATTTTTCTTGCAAACCATAATATCTGAAAAGAAAAATAATTAATAAGCATGGCAACCTCACGGAATGTATTTTGACAATGAGCAAAGGAAAAAACTCTCAACAGTTAAGCTTTTACTCAAAAGCTGTTTTATATGTGGAACGCAAACAAAAGTCCGGCATCCAACAACTATAAAAATACAGAACCAAATGTGGGAGCAGATCTAAAAAATGTCATTAATGTAATTCGTAAATACGAATTGGTTCCTGGGAGGACATAATAAAATCAAAAATGGTAATCCAGTGCTTTATCAAAGTTCAAAATGCATATAAGAAAGCCGGCAAAAACTTTGGCCAGCAGTTGACAATAATAATTCTAGCAATGATCAACAACCCAGGCAAATAAGAAATGAAATAAAAACATATTTGTTTTTGAGATTATTGATTTATAAAAACAAAAAAAAAAAAAATTTTCACTTCGTCGACATAAAACTTAAACTAAATAAAAGAAGGCAATTCAATACGATAAAAATATACATATATTTTTTAAATATATGTACATATTGTTAAAAATAAGGAACTTCATTATTAGCTTATAATTTATGTTTTGTATAAGATAAATAAATAAATATCATGTATCACATATCACATATCGGATTAAATGTTTTTCTTCACTTGCATTTGGTAAATAGCTTGCGCAAAATATTTGTTTAATATTACAGTTTTGGCAAGCTCACATGCGCAAACGCAAACATTGCGAACCTTTTCTAACGCATCGTAAACGAGAGTAACACCACTGGTAAAACTGACGAAATAAATACAACACTTGCTCACTTAATTACTTCTTTTCTCTCTTGCAAAATATTTGTTCACAAGAGTAGGCGGGAAGACTAGGGCGTATGACTACGATTTTAGTATCAGAAAAATACATTGCTTTACGTTTACAAAACAGGTAGCATCGGGTTAACAACGGGATTACCCGAAGGAACCACAATATATGCAGGTAGACGTTATAAGCCAATTAGTCAGTGCGAACAAGTCGAAGCTTGGCCGCATGCTTTTCTGTAGATTCTACTTAAATAAGATCTACTTAAATACAATTTTATAGAGCAGTTATTGGGTGTGTTTGAAGAGCATTTATGAGTATTCCTCATCTTTTACTTTATCATCTCACTGTTGTTTTAATGGATCAGTTTTGTTTCTGATTACACTGTTTTAGTTATTTCTTATCACAAGTAAATTTTTTTAGCCCGTAGAGGGATGCGTCACAATAATTTCTTTGAAGTATGCTTGCATGTATTTCATACACATTTTATAGTTATGGTATCTCTCAGATACAATCGCAGATATGGTCCGACTGTATAGAGGTGTATGGAGTGTTTATTTTTGAAAACAAAGGAGTACTACACAGATGTAAAATCAAAATAAAAAATGAAATAAAATTAAAAATACACCGATTCTAAAAAATGTAAACTAGAAAGTGAGAAGTATTAATTTGCGGAAAATGTATCCATATGGAACAAGATACTTTTTACTTGCCTTTACATACGTAAATTATTCCGATGTTAATTTGTATGCAGAATTTTTGGACTTATTTTTTTTTGATATTTAATTCGAGCATTTTTTTATTTTTATATATAATTTACTGAATTTTAATGAATTTTTAAAACGTGTTTAACTGTTAACACTTTCGGTACAGTAATCATAATAAAGTATTTTTAGAAAACCACGCAATAGGTAGAAGTAGTGTTCGTGGAATAAATATATAAAATAATTTCCAACATTTTCTTTAATTTTTAAAGGATACATTTCATTCTTAATAACTCAAATAATTTTAAATGTTTTTTGCGGGGATAAAATGGTTAATTGCTGGTATTGAGAAATCCGCAGATGAATTTTTTCTTGTATAGAAATTTGTGTATAAAAATATTTGTCGAATACAATAACATCTCAAAGGGATCTGTCGGTTCTGCAACTTTTGACAAAAGCAGGCTTTAGTTGAACTAACTTTGTTTAATAATAATGGCTAGTTCGGAAAATTACTGATAATTATTCTAGTATTTAAATGATTTGTTGATTTCGCTTATAGATTTAATTTTTTATTTGTTTTGTTAGTTTTCAATGTTTGTACCAAAAATTTCTGTATTCAATTGAAACACAGTGCTGTTGGCAACTGAAATCTTTGTTAACCAATAGAACAAACTGCTTCTCTAAATTCATAATTATTTTAGTTTTTAAACATTGCAAAATATTGAGCGTAACGCTTTGTTTCTTAATAATAGAATGCATTCCAAAAAAAAATCATTTTGTTTGCTTCCGTATTGAACTCCTGCATTTTTATATTTCCCTTTTTTTGCTAAGAAATTTATTCTTTACATACAAATAATTATTTTGCAGTGTCAAGCTTTAGCTGGATTGAATTTTCAAAGTGTATTTTAACTCTTGTTGCCTATGAATGCCCCAAATATGGTTTTTTATATGAAATAAACTTACACAACTCTTTTCAATTACGACCTACTTTTCTTTCGAGCATTTTTAAGACTATAAATAATAAATCATATTCAAATGAACAGACGAAACACAAAAAATTTTGATTCAATTTTAAAAACAAGAATATTTTTTTATGAATTTTATTAAATGTGGATTTCCAAGCCATTAAATAACAGAACGTTTTGCTGAATGCCTATCACACCCACCATAACTATAATTGGAATAAATGCAAACTAAAATAAAACAAACTAAATAAAAATGGAATTAAAGTAAATAAATATTGCCAGCACATGTTGCTCCGAAACTGCCTCAAGCAACTCATGCAAGATAAAATACTCGTACAACAAAAATAATTTGCGAAACAACTAAACAATTCAAATGAATTAATTTTTATATTCGAAGCAGCAACTGTCATACAAATTCATTGGAATCTATTTAAATTGAAGACCTACAAGGGGCAAATGAACACGAGAAAAAAAACCAAAAGCCTAATATGAATAAAAAAAGTAATTAAATGTGGTGAACTCTTCAACTCCTGGTTAGTAGTCTGTAGTCAGGCGGTCTGACTACAGACTTTGTCTATCATGAATAAATACTTTTTCATAGAGAGTCTACCTATTTTTCCTCCTTTTGACTGTTGGAAGATGTAATGACATCGTTTGCATTTACTTTACTAGCTGGGCAGTCAGCCATCGCTGCACGCATCTTAATACCCTTTGAGAATTTATTAGAAAATATATTGATTGCAAATTGCTCAGTTTTAGAATGAAAATCGCATCCAAACAACAACAACAATGTTTTTATTGATTCACTTCGGCTGAGGGTGGACTATACATACATATGAATGGCACTGAAATAAGTGCCCCATGTTTGAGCCAATATTAATATGCATATTTGGATTGTTAATATTTATCAATAACATTATCGTAATACATCACACATATCCATACATATTTTTAAAAAAACAAAACAGAAAACAACATTACCGGTAATGGAGTTCCATAAAGGACGATACTAAACAATGCTTTTTTCCACTAATTTCGCTTTTTGTACCGCTGATTTGGAAGGCAATGACGCCATTGGGTTACTTTTATGCAATTACGTGAAGTACGTTAAGCGCAGCCTTACCGATCAATTCAATGAAATTCCCTCCGAAACATAAACTAGTAGTTTCTTTTTTCAAAAAAAGCAATCACATCGGTACCTTGTTTTGTTTATATTTAAAGTCTACAGGCTCCTAGTGGAAACCCCTATATATGTACAAGAATGTCTGACTGCTATAAAATGTATCGCCCGTATAAATTCCGTATAAATCTTGTTCATAAATGAAAAAGTAAGACGTCTTAAGGACACAGGGTGGGTTAATAGAAATTGACTTTTCCAATCGCAGTTGTAGATGTCGTGCCTCAACAAAATTTATTATATTATACCTTAATATTTGCTAATTTCTTGGATTAAATTTTTACACAAAATTTCCTCTCATGCTACAAAATATTTCCACATATTTCCATCAAAAGTATTGAGAACTTTTATGCTCTCTGAATACCTTCAATCAAAGAGATGCGAAAATACCAATCATACCCAACTTACATTCCACAAGATGTCAAGTCAAAAAAAATAATCAAAACAAAATAAAAAAAAAAGATATCTCCAGAAAGCACACTAATTCAACCACCATGTCAAGTTTTGTTTAATTTTTATTTTCACATAAAAATCCAAATGAAATTAAAAAACGAAAATGTAAATGGAATACACACTGCAGAGTTTGATTGCATGTACTCTCCCCGGCATTCAATCTAACCAAGTGGAAAGAAACGAGTAATTTTAAAAATACACCACCACGGGCCAGCGGCGTGGATGGTTGGAAAGGCAGCATGTGCAAGTTGCCTTTCACGTCGTTCTCTGTTTTACTTGTGTTCTTCTAATTATTCGGCTTTTTTATGCTTTCATACCAATCGCTACAAAACAGTATCGTAAGTTTAATTCAGTTGCGTTTTAGATTCCACATCGTGCGGTTGTTCGAAGGGCGTATGGTTTCGTTAGTGCTTCGGTTTCCTTTCTTAAATTATACACAAATCTGTCTATAACAATTATGTATTAACGGTTGTCTACAAAATGTATCCAAGAGATAGAAAAGAAAAATAAAATGAATTGAAAACCCAAATAAATGCGACATTTGTGTTTTAAAATGCAGCAAAAGCTTTTATTTCTCTTTGCAAAAGTGTTCAAGTTGTTAAAAGTATTAAATGTGTTTAACTTCATTCAAAATAAGTAGGCACAGAATGAATACAAATGAAAAAATAATGGAATTGAAATAAAATATTAAACGAGAAAGCTTGTTGTTGAATGGAAAATGGCAAATAAAAATGAGAATGAAATTAAAACATTTTTATATTCCTGAGCCAACAAAGTTAAATTGAGCCACTAAACAACCAACAGCAGTAAGCAGTTTCCATATGCATGCATCCGTCAAAAAGGAATAACTAATTATTTGTGCCACACAACAAATTTTATGTGAATTAAATAATAAAGCAAAATGAAGCAACCAAAATTGAGTTCTTAAAAATATACATATGGATAAACTAAGTGAGTAATAATACAACAACAACAACAACGACGACGGCAACAGCACGATTGCCGATGCCAGAATTTCAAAGGAATTCCTTCTCTAAAATGCGATTTTATAATAATATTGCGATAATGCGAATAGTGATTTGTAATTTAACAATCTCTAAACACTGTAGTAACTCGTAAATACGCATTGTGAATTTTCAATATCAATTCATATAATATTTACTTAACGAAATTGCTGTAGTTCCAAAAGTAGTACACAAGCTAATAGAAACTTTAGCGGTTCATTGAGTTGTAAAACTAGTTTTAAAAACGCTGCTGCCGCTGATTTTTTTAAAGTAATTATGGTTGTGCAGAGCTATTTTATTGAAATCAATATTTATGACTTATATATTTAATAACAAATAAATTTGTTCCACTTTTCACATGGCAGCAGTTAAATTTATTTATTATTTTTGAATGTTCTCGATTTCAATAATTTTTTTTTTCAAGCACTTTTTAATAAAATAAAATTAATAAGAAAAATTAAGTCCTTTAATAAATCTGCCTTCCGGTAATATGAATGTGTGCATGCCAGTAAACGATTTTTTTTTTTTTTTTTTTTTTTTTGTTTGCGGGAAGAATAGTGGAAACAGAGCAAAGTTGCATTGTTTAATTGATTGCTTACTTTGAATTACTTTTATTTGAGAGTTATCGTTATTTCTATAGTGAAACATTTATTTATTTTATTGTTTAATCGAAAATATTTTTTGTAATACAACATGTATGTAAATTTTCTGTCATATATAAATACATGTTTGCTTAATGCACGTTGCTGGAACAAATATGAGAAAATTGTCTTGTGGCTGATAGTTTTATTGATAAAAACGCATTTTTTTGCAGTATTTGTTGGAATTTAATTAAAAAATCTTTACAAATCGGATTTCCATGCATAAATGGTAAAATAAAAATTCCATTTAACATTTGACATTTTTTTTTAAATCTGAAAAGATTCTCAATCAAATAAAAAATAATGTTTATAAATTTAATTTTAGGGAGGAAACATATAGATATTTACAATGTATTAAAAATTTATATTTTACGTTGTATGTTTTACGACAAAACATATTTGTAAACTATAATAAGTAATTGCAGAATTTTAGCATATACACAAAAAGGAAACTGATTAACGAACCGTGTTACTACGGCAACCATAACGAAATTAGAAACAACAAAAAAATGTTCTTTACATGGAAATGTTGATTGTTTACGGGAAATGTAGCAAGTTGCACTTTGAAAACGGAAAATTACTTCATGAAAGATCTTGTGCTTGGTAGTAAATGTTTTGTTAGCTTGTACTTTTAAACCTTTTAGTAAAATTATGCGAACTTCAAAAAATGTGTAATTAGCATTGATGAAGGCATTCCAAAAAGGGCCGGCGGTTCTTCCCAATTTTTTAATTATTTTTCTGCAATTTTTTACAAGCATTGATTTTTTAAACATAGAAATAAATATCTCAAACTACGCATCCGTTAACAAAATGTGAATTTATATTATTTTGCTGACAATTTTATTTCCCACTGTGCTAGCTAGTTATGGGTTTTACAAGTACGGCATTAAATAAATTTTTTGTGAAATAAATATTTGTTACATAAGAATTTTCGCTATATTCCCAATAAAAGTTTTGTTATGAAATTTCACGTTTTATAACAACTACATAAATGCTTTCTTTCATAGAGTATCGAATTTGTGCATAGTTATTCTTGCTTTTAAAGTCAAGTGCCTTAGAGACCAGCCGCTTGAATAGTTACTTCATTGTCAATGGATACAAATAAAAAATTAATAAAAATGAATTACTTTGTAATTTAAACGTTGCAACATACACTACACAATATTGTGATAAACATGTTATGGAGTTAATAATTGAAATGTAGGTTGGCAATTATCATTATTGCTGAGTTATTTTGTTGTCTTGTAAAAATTTCAGCCACAAAAAAAAATAAAATAACAACTATTTTCTTATTATCAACAACAACATGACGTCTAATTTTAATAATTTGGGATTTCAAATAATCAACAACTCTTAGCTTATTGTTAGTCAATAATTAACAATGTTTAATATATGTATGTACATATTCAAAATATTGCGTCTGCAATTAAAAAAAAAAAGAAGCTGCGAATTAATAAAAACACGTAGTACATTTTTATTTCTTTATATTTTTAACGGGCACACAAAAACACATCTCCAAATGTAGATGCGTAAGTATGTACAGTAAGTATGTACAGTATAAACATTAGAAATTTTTATTTGCTTTATAATTAAACAGTCGTTTAATCGTTTGTGCCAACAACAATTGTACTTTAATTGCGCAGAAGGTTCACAAAAAAGAAATTATAGGAATCATCTTTTGCATGAAGCATCTCCGTCACACATACCCATGTAGTCTGAATGAAAAAAAAATAACATGAAATTCTTTCTGTAATTAAGTCTAGTTCAAGAGTACACAACAAACCTTTTGTATGTACAACATAGCTAAAGGAGTGCATTAGTGTAACAGAAAGTACTGCACTGTACTTGCCCTACTCATTTAAGCACAAGTGATATTTTTGGTTTTATATTGAAAGAACTATTGGAACTGGTTTAAACAACTGGTTATACTTTAAATACTCGGAATTCAGTAGTTATAAGTAATAAAATATAATATTTAAGTAAGTTGAAATGAATAACGAGCAAGTTAAAAAAAATATTACTTACATCTGTGATGAAGGATACACATGGTCTTAACTTTCTGTGAGTTAATTTAAATTTTGTTAGTTTCATACTTACATTTGTATCATATATAATAAAGATGTGCATTTTGGAAGAATTATACAGATGTAATACTATTGCATGCTATATATATATATATACGTTTATACGTTTTCATATACGTTTTCATATACGTTTTCACTCCACTCATCCCTTATAAATCAACTGATTGTAGTTACTATTGGTACAGTAAGTAATACAGTCTAATATTTATGGTGGCAGTAAAATGAGGAAATAATATATATATATATTATATATATTATATATTATAATGTATATTATTTTATATTTTTGTGGAAAATAAATATGTTAAAAAGAATAACGACTACATTAAAGGAAATATCTAAAGTACAAAAAAATTTTCTAATAATTTTTGTGATAAAGAATATATTAGTTTTTACCATAACGTGTACACAAGCATATATGAATTATTTTACGTTTTACTAATTTCTTAATAATTACTTAATTATACTTATATATATATATATATATATATATATATATAGCATGCAATAGTATTACATCTGTATAATTCTTCCATAATGCACATCTTTATTATTAGACTTTCATTACTGAATTTATATGAAATGAAATACGAGTATACTTGTAAAGACAGACAGACATCATAAAAGTACATATACATATATTAAATATTTTCATATTTTATTGTTGATGTATTTTTGTTGATGTTTTTTTGTTTCTATATATATTCATATATATTCATTATATGTGTATATTTATTAATTATGTGTTTTTTTGTATTATTATGACTTCCCATACAAATTGCATCCTTTTGTGTGTGATATCTTACTGTGCTCACATTCATATCTACAGAAACTGATGGTGGTGCACTTTTGGTATACCATTGCACGTCTTTATTATGCATTTATTTGAATATGTAAACAATACTTACTTAGAAACAAGCCAAAAATAAACGCACATGTAGATGAGGCAATAATGTGAATAAATTATTTATTGAATAAAAGCATAAGAAATCATGTTTAATACATATGTACATACATGTTTCGTTTTATTTCTCATGCAATTTATAACTAATTATAAAAACAATGGAAATAAGCAAGAAAAAAGCAAAAAGAAAATGAGTCATTGAACCAGCATTGAATAGTTTCCCTGTGGCCGGTTTTTAGGTGCAACGGCATTTGTAGCGTAAAGCAGTGTCCATTATTTTAGCCAAAAAAAAAAATACATTATTTTAGTTTTTATTTTTCTTTTTGTGATAAATTAACATTATTTTGTTTCAGTCATATTGCGTGTATACGGTAAAAATATACTCGATTTTAATGCTCATTTAAGAGAATTTCGAAATAATTGCATCGATAATTCATTTCTAACGAACAGGAATACTTTTTAAACCGTATGAGATCAATTTTTTTAATTTCCGGCTTTTGCCCTTTATTTTCAGTTATAATAGTCCTTTGCAATTCCGTTATAAAGCTCAAGCAAGTACATGTTCCACCAATAATTTATGTCCATTTTATCGATTTATATGAGTATACTAGCAAACCCGGCGAACTCCGTTTCGCCAACGATAGCTCGTTTTTTGTAACATTTTATGCAATTTAGTTGAACTTATCTAAGTAAAAAATTAAATTAAATCCAAAGTAAATACAGAATGGAAGCGTTATACGTGTCCGCAAATTATCCGTTTCATTGAAATACTCTTTGGTAAACCACATTTTTTGTTTTTTGGTCTGACGTTAACACAAACAAAGCGGATGGTTTCCCAATTCGTGAACACGCAACGTATAGCTATACTGTCTATGTGAAAAACAATGATTTTCTAAATTTATCCCGCAAACACTAAGCGATAAGCAAACACAAAGGTGTTGTTATTTCGCCAAAGATCCTTCAGAGAGAAGTTAAGTGATTTCTTATGTATGATTGTGCACTCATCCGAAACAATGAGCTTCTATTGCATCAACAATTTCTCTATTGAACTGGATCGGGAAATATTGCATGTTGGAGTATGAATTGTGTTTAAATTGAGTGGCAACCTAAGCGCAGAATGTGCAATACGACCGCCATCTAAAAGAATCTCATTTTTGCATTTTCTCTAATTATATTTTGTCTGTCTATGTTTAAGTTCTGTGAATACAGGTTTTCCTGGCTTGCATGTCTAGTGCGGCGACCGATGTTCGCGCATCGTCCTGTAGGTATTTTGGACTACAGACAGACTGGTAATTTAACCTCAAATGCACGATCTACACAATTTACACAATTCAACTTACCACCTTAAGAACAAATACCTGTCGTTGAAAATGAATAACAAACTTTGCAATAGGCGGGATTGATTTGATGGTTTCCAATTTAAATGTTAGGAAACGAATAATTTTATTTTCAATTTCGCAGTCAACACAATACGGGTTTTAAGTTAGCATTTGAAAAAACGTACGCATAATAAATGTGACATTAAATTACATTAAAGCACGGTACAATGAGTAGCTGTCAAACAATGTATCATATACTGGCGCCATCTACTTTTGTGAAGTATACACACATACTTGCGCCGTTGTAGTACATGCTATGTATTCAGAGATGGCGCTATATGTGAAAATTATTTTCTCTCTTTTCCTGCTTTTCTCTTAAAATTTTTCCTGAATTTTCTTTACTATAAACATCGCGGAGCCCGATACCTTTCCAATGAATTGAAAAAATGTTAAATGTTTGATTTCAATATTCAATATTCCACTGTTACTTGTGCTACTTATTGAATACAAAAAAATTAACAAAAAATATTATTGAGATCTTATATTTTAAAATTTAGGATGAGATAATTCGGCATATTGGGCCGAAATAGACAAATAACCAATAGACATTGGTTACACAATAAAACGACAATAATTTCAACAAGGGGTTGAAGAGTTAGTAACTCTTAAAAAAGATGGACCGTTGTCAGAATAATGATTCATAGACTCAAGCTGGATTCACCCATGTTGTCCGAACAAAATTTTTGTACGCCCAAAATTTTTTTATATGAAGTTTGACGGCTCTCTTCAAGAAAGAGATGAAATATTTTGTGCGAGCAACTCTCAGCTTGACTTGGTTTAATTTTATATTTTGTTCAGACAAACTGGAACTGAGTTGCCAATAAGTTTTTATTTATTTTTATATATTGTTCTACCATATATCAGCTTATAATAGTAACAATTTTTGAGATTTTATATGTATTATATATTGCACCAAATGTTCCATATGTTAGGGTAAAAATGCTATCAATTTCTTATGTCTAATTATTCTATAGGAAAAAAGGTAGTTAAAAACCTAAAGTAAATTTGTCATCTAAAGCAAAATTAAGTTGTCCATTATATATATATACGTTGCTAATAGCAACGTTTCATGCTAATATCACAAGTAATTTTCTTTTTTCATTCATTTTCAAAAACAAAATTTAACAATTACAATTTTGTTCACTGAAAACAAACGCAATAACATAAAATCAGCTGTAACACTACAAAATTACAAAACCATTCTTTTCACACGGCAGCATTGATTGTTCTGACAATATGTTCGAAATGGGTGAATCGTGTTTCAGAAAACTCTAAATAACTAAAACTACATTTTGTCCGCACAACATTTTTGTTCGGGTATCATAGCTGAATCCAGCTTTAAGGCCATATAGTATTTTTATCGATTGTCAGCATTATTTTATTGCGTTAGTTTTGTGCCACATTCAATAAAAACTTACCATTCTGTTCTGATTCGAAGCATTTTCCTCTAAGATCGCCTGTTACCTGACTCCCTGTCCACACTTGCAATTTTGTAGCAGCAATTTTTGGTTGTTTTTGGTGAGAGAGGTGAGAAAGTTGAGGAGGGGTACAGATTTTCATGTACTCTGTAATTTTCTTTTGCTTTGAAATTCTCACTATTCAACTTGAAGTTTGGTGTGATTGTTTTTGACATTTTGTTTTATTTATTTATTCTCATTGGTAACAAACGAAGTAACAAAGTACGAAGTATTGTATATTTCATTGTCTATTTTTTATTGGCATTTAGTGCTTACTATATTTTTGGTCAAATATTTTCCAAGTTTAAACGTACCTTTAGACACAAGCCCGATTTTTAAAAAGTTTCGCATTACAAAATGTAATTAAATGTAATTTGATAGAATTATTTATTATAATTTTTTTATTTTTAATTTTGTGGAGACCTCAACTATTTTTATAATTGAAATGTGATTGAATAATTATTTGTATTTAAAGATCTCAACTGTTTTTTATATAACATTTAAGTTTTTATTATTACTATTTTGTTATGAAATGTCATAAGTTCAAAATAAAATGCTATAAGTAAGGTTAATGTGCAAATGTAATATGTTAGTACATATATGATATATGTACATACATGTGCGTACATATGTATAGCTACTTACCTAAAAACCTAATGGTTTCCAAAGAAAAATGTGATAAAATAAGTAAGACTGCATTTAGAATTTATTAATTGAATAAATGAAGTGAATTTTACAAAATTACATATTGATTTTCAATAATAGCAATTATTATAATAGTCTAAGTTTTCGAACTGTCTATATTTTATTTTTTAAACTTTGTTTAATAAACTTTAATCATCTAATCAAGTTTACCTTCATTGCTGAAATACGCCGAAAATTCCTTTCTAATGCCCTCCCATTAGTCTATAGACTATATCTGTACTGTATCTGTAACTATAACAAATAAGTTTCAATAAATGCATACTATAAATACCAATTAATACGTCCTTATCTGAACTACATCGGATTCCAAGTCAGCGGCTACTTCAATGCACTCAATGAAATCATTTATTAAATTTTTTTTATTCCTTCCATTTTTACATACACTTTGTTTTTTTCAATTTTACTTTTACAAATGTCAAAATATAAAAAGAACAAGAGAAAAAAAGGCATAAGGAAATACAAAATTGCAATACTAGATTTTTCTAATGTTGACATTCTTGCAATTCAAAGCAGAATTTAAAAAAATTGCATGCAAGTGTGGACGGGGATTTAACAAACGCAAATGCACTTTAACTGCAGTTTATTTTTCAATATGTAATCAATTAGTTATCAAATAAGTTATTAATTCTTTGTAAATGAAGTCTTATCTATAAATTTTACGAATTTAGTTCAATTTTTATATAAATTTTCTGTGCACACTTAAACGGCTGCTCTTGCCCGCTATAAAAAATTAGAAATAATTAAAGTAAAACCCAGTCGCTCAAATTCGTTTATAACGAAGGCAGTAATTAAAAAAGTATTACTATAGAAATTGAAAAGAAATAATATACATTTACGGTTCGTAGTTTTATATGTTTTCAGAACAAGAAAGAGTTGTAAATTATAAATAAAATACTCGTACATGAGCAACCGCAAAATGAATTTTTCAATGTAACAAAATAAATTTATAACAAAAGAGATCTTGCTATTTCTGTTTCGCACACAAATAATAACGAATTAAAAAATAAAATCTGTAGAAAAATATTAGAAAATAACAATAAAATATTTAGTGCATGTGCGCAAGTGTGCATAAGGGGCAAACATGGACTGAACAAAAGCATATGTGTGTACGCGTATCTGTATCATTCCGAGTAGAACGGTATGATTTCTATTTCGATCTTTTTCATTTCTTTCTGTTTCTTTGGAATAAAAGCGCGTTTATTAATAGATCTGTAATAGAAGTAAATTAAAAATATTTTTTACTACGCATTTAATGATGTCATCTAGAAATGATTAATGTTCAGACGTCGATACTACAACGCCAAAACTTTACACAACTTCGATAAAAAAATTTCAACACAACTCAGACAAAGTTTTTCTCTGTATCATGAAGTGCACAGAAATATTTGATATATTTATATAATTCAAGCTTTGCATTGTATTTTAGAAAATAAAATTCTAAATAACATTTTAATAAATTGTTATCCCAATTTCCCACTTCTATTGGGTAAAAGTGAACGCTATCAATTTATTCACATAAAACATACCAGTACAGTGGGCATACGAAAAGAAACTACCGGACAAACTTTTTATTACAAAATTTCACACAAGAAATATGAAATAAATGCGTGCCATAAGCCCAAATTCTTTTGAGAAAATAAAAAAAAAGTAAAAGTAAAACGCAAGAATATTTAAATAGTTTAAAATTCTGCTCTGTAATGAATGAATAATTTTATGAAAAAGTCCGTTCGATAAAATTATCTATAAATGAACGCAATCAAATTAAGAAATTGAACTTTGCAGCATGGCTTAATTGCTTTAAAGCATGAGTTTCTACATACGTAAAAATGCTATAAATTTCGTGCCATATACTCGTTCTAAAGATTTTTAAAGCACAAAATATACATATTCGTATATACAAATTAGAATATAAATTTTCTTTTAAATTTCTTAAAAATTTAATATATTTAATCAAGTTTTAGATTTTCTTAGAAAAAGGATTTATATACTATGCAAAGTGTAAAGAAATATCGAAAAGATAAAATCTAGTTAATTCTTAATAAAAAATCTAAAGCTGGATTAAATAATGAAATTATTCAAAAAAAAAAAAAAAAAAGGAAAGAAGTTAAAACAATATCTGAAATATTTTGAACTTAAAAACATAACAGGTTTTGGAAATTCGATTTGGTGAATTTTGAAATATCGGAACTAGCATGCCAAATATTAAAATATTAAATAATATTAGCCTAAAAAAATTATGAAAAATGGAAATAGCTCGATTATGAAAATACGGAAAAAAATTCGTCACCTTTATTTCTGAAAAATATATTTTTTAGTATCTGAATTCAGTAGTTCCACAGCAGTTAAAATGTACTCGACGAATTTTAGTCTTTCCACATTTTAAAGCAAATGCGGAATGAATGCTTTGTAAGTCAACATAAATAATATAAAATTCGAGGTATCAAGGAATTCATTTTTCTAGAGACTATTAAAAGTGAGGCAGTAAGAAGAACTTGACAAACATTTTCATCTCAGTTATATTTTTATGAATGTAATGAAGTATGTGCGTTCACAGAAGAAAAGGACAATTATTAATTTTAATTATTTTCTAAATAAAAATGTTTTTTGTTGTGTTCAAAATGGCTCTTTTATTTCGCACTTAGCCTACTTATTCTTAAAATTTTCTACCACTACTGGTTCCATTCATTATTGCTCTTAACCCTGGTTGAACTTCAAATACTCATTGTAACTCTGTTGAACTAATGAATATGCATGGCTACTGGTCACCAACTACTGATACTATAAATAGAATGGAAGAAATAATTAATAAAATAAAGTTTCATTAAAGTTTAAAAAGAAAATGGAAAGCAGAAAAGAATATTTTAACGTGCTACAATATATGTTTTATATTCATAATACTTCTGTGCGATACATAATATTAGACAACATACATAATTATCATACTTTCTAAGAAGATTCCACAAATTCTTATAAAATAACTTATTGTCTTTCAACTTCACATCACTTTTCATCACATTTAAAAAGAATCATCTAAAAAGCACTTAATTATAATCACTTTACTCCAATAATATTAATCCTCATGGCTTTTATCATTTTATAGCATTTTTTCTCCACGGAGCTAATGAGCCTTTCTAATTTCATATAAATTTCGATTATTAGGAACACTTTTATAAACACACGAGGTAGAAATGAATTTAAACTGCTCTGCTAATTTTGCGCCCCAACATTTACTTTGGCATTCAAATGAAAATTTCATTATAATTGATATGAACACAGACGCGATATCAAAGTGACGGGCGGGTAGAACGAGTGTGAAATGTTTCTGTAATTTTTCTTGTGACATTAACAATATTCATTTATACGTCATTAAATTTTATTACTCATAAAATACAGACTGCAAAACTGCCATAAATAATTTTTTATTTTTTTACTTGAAGTTGAAAAAGAGTATTAAAACTGATAAACATCATAATTAGTTTTAAGCAAAAAGATATTTACTCTTGTTATGATATCCTGCTTAATATCCATATCGATTGGTTGGCAATAAAAGATAAAAATTTTTTTTTTTTTTAAGTTTTTAATTTATCTTGAAATTTTGAAAATCCAAAATTATAAATTTTCGTACAAAACTTATATTTCGTAATACTTACATATTTTAAAAGTCAACGAAAAGTTGTTTCGTGCGAAGATTTCATTATCAAATTCATTAAGCATTTTTCCCACTCTCTACTAATTGCTTAAAATGCTTGTATGCACATATCGAAAGAACTTTTAATGTTTGCCATGGTGAATACTTACAGTGGGTACAGTGGGTACAGTGGCTACAAGCGCATTCAAATAATTTTACTAAGAAAGCTTTTAATTCTAGTAGTGAAATAAAATATGATTTTAGGCCCTTAATTGTTCTACAAAACCATTGTTAAATTATGGAATAATTTTAAAACTTAACCAAGCCATAGATCTTTTAATAGAAATCAATTATACAGGCCTGTTCTAATATCACGGTGATTTTAAATGACGAGCGTTTTTAAAATCACGGCGTTGATTTCTTGGTATTCTGAAAATAAAGGGACTTTAAACTTTTCGCCGCGATTTTTTTTTCCAAATCTCGGGCAAATAGCTGATTTTCAGGCCTGTTCTAATATCACGCTGATTTTAAATAACGAACGTTTTTAAAATAACGGCGGTGATATCTTGCTGTTCTGAATATCACGATTTTTAACTTTTCCCCGTAATATTTTTTTTGGATAACACAAGCAAATAATTGAATTTATTTGGTAATACGTTATTCTGTGGCCGAAAGTAAAAATGAAAATTAAAAGAAATAGCCGTTATTGCCATTTGGTCACATTTTACACTTTTTTATCATTGAAATTACGCATTAAAATTCGCAATTATTATTAACTGTACAACAATTATTGTAAAAAAAATTGAATTTTTTTAAAATGCTTAATTTAATTTAATAATATACCAATTCTTTACTCAACTTTCACATTTTGCGAATCTGGTAACTACAATGTACATATATTCGAACAAAACAGCTGACTCACTAAAAAGTAAAAAGTAAACCACTGAATTTTCCACTCCAAAATTATTTTTCTTCAAAAATAAGGGATTTCTTCATTAATTTGTTAATTTTTTAATTTATTTTGTTTAAAAGATATAATAATATTGCACAAATCACATTTTATAAAGCATTCAATGAGTTTTTTGTTAAGTTAAAAACAAAACAATTATAAAATAGTGGAAGTGAGTTCAAATCGGTAGTAGTTTAGATAACAGGTTTGAAATCACAAGATTATTAAAATTTTTGTTAACAGAACACCATTTCAGTGATTTCAGATTACGCCCGATAATTTATCTTTATAATATTTTTTTATAATTTGTGTAACTTCTTCAGGAAAAAATATTTATATTTGAATAATTAACAAATTTAATATCAATTGTTTATTTAAAAAAATACATTAATTTTATTCTATTAATTTTTGTATACATAAAATAAAACACGCAGTATTCATGTGAAGAAGATTGTAAAGCTTCGGAAGTATTAATAGGAATATATGAAAACATACAATCTGGAAATAAATTGTTCAAATTTAGAAGTATTAGTGAAATATTTTATTTTATTTACATTACATTTCATTTACATAGTTTTATATGGAAATGGTGCAGAGCAAAATGGGAATTCCTAATATTTAAGTTCTGTTCAAAGCCTCACATTTCTACAGACTCGTCTCTTCACAAATTAAAACACATGACGAGTAATATTTGCTTCCTTTTTATAAAGTGATACCCCTTAACAATTTGCATTTACTCTTCATTAGCCCACAGTTCCTATAAAATCATGTAGGAAGATCTTCAGAAGCGTGAACAAATTAAAGAATATGATTTGGCTGTTGCCTTTGTTTGCTAGTTGCGAAATGAATACATAAATATTTATAATTACAATTACTCTACGATTATTATTTTCATTATTTCTATAATTTCAGAAGTGTTGAGAACGTGCCATGAATTTTGAATAGTTGTTTGTTTTTTTTTTTTTTTTTTTTTGTTATAATCCATCACAAATGCAGACAACTCGTACATAATGATGGCTTCATATTGCGTACTTGTTAAAAGCATTAAAATTGTATCAAAGGGAGTAATGGGAGTATTTTCAGGACTTTGTTATCCTTTACGAACTAGGAAGCTGCAAATAAACAATTAATATATGAAAGCGTATGTGTATGATATCTATGAAATGTGAAACGTCTCTGATGTGGATAGGAAAGCCAAAGTTAACTTTCTTTAGAACTCAAGTTATTTGTAATATTAAGAATTAATTTTAAACCAGCATTATTTTGGAAAATACGAATTCGCTTTAACTTCTTGCTTGCCTTAGGGTTTGATAAAGGTGCAACTACTCTGGCAAAACAAAATATAAGAACAATAATGTAATCAATAGTATAAATTTAAAGAAACATTCCAATAAAAAATCTCTTAAAAATAACAAGATAAAACAATATGAAAAAAATTTGGTTTATGCATTTTATCCACCTCTTAATGAGTTTCGTAGGTTTTCTCTATTCAAGAATTATAAGGCTTTAAATTTATTATATTGATCGGCAATAATTTCAACACCCACCACTCTAACAGCAAATGCCTTAAACCCACCCAAATATAAAACATAACCTCCAAGTCAAACACAAGACCAAAAACAAATTCCACAAAATATACGCACGTACACACATGCAAATCCATATGTGAAATAGGCATTTCGTTGATTAAAATAATTAACAAACATTTTGTTATTCTGGTTGCTATTATTTATTTGAGAGTTGGCGTGATTTGTTTACAAAAAACGCAGATTTCTTTTCAGTTTTTTCTAGATTAAAACGCCAACACATCAAGTGAAAAAAAAACTTTTAAAATAAAAAACTCATAATACTGAAATATGAAAGGAATATGAAAGGAATGTGGGTATCAAAATCACTAAATGTTCCAGACGTGGGATAACTGAAGCTTATGATTCTTTTTAGGACGATGTTCTGCTCCTTCCCGAAGTAATACAGGAAGCAGTGCCGGGAAGGGGGCACCAGAAAAAAAGAGGAGGAAATGTTTTGTGCATGCAGTGATGACGATCACTATTCGGAAGTACGAAGGTATTTTAGAGTGTAATTTCTTATTGCTGGAGAAAGAGAAAGAATTAATCCAAAATAGTGCACTGTTGCATACGCACTCATGTAAAGATTTAATTACAAATATAAATAAAAACATATTCTTTTTATTTTTTTTTTTTAATTCTTCAGTTTTTTATTACATAATATTTTATATGGCTTCAACGCCAACAAGGCTTTTTTTGAGGCAAGTTGGTCAAACAAAAAAGACTTTATTTAAACACATTTAGTAATTAACATTTGAATTAATACGGTCTCATTATTGAGTTAAAACGTTTTAGCTAACCTATGAATGCATATTCTTTGAGAGCTCTCAAGTAAGGAGGTTAATTTATGCATTTTGCTAACTTCATAATTGATATGGTTCTTTCGAATCTAAGATTGCCTTGCACACACAATTTTTTTATTCCAAAGTAAGCAATAAAGCATGGTACATATATAGCCCTTATATACATAGATCAAGAAGATTTTCTCTATGAAACGTTTTTATGCAAAGGAGTATACGAGCAGAAAGAAGCGAAGATTTTTCTAAAGGGATTCCTTATTATTTTATGTTAAAACTTATTAATTTTATAGAGGAGGACAGTACATAAAATCAATAAGAAACCCTATTTTGTGTAACAAAGTATAAAATTATAATATAAAATATATTAAAATTAAAAAATTATATAAAAAGGAACTTCTTATTGATTTCATTAGGCTATCTTATTAATTTTTTTAAAAAGGTTTTCTTCTTGATTTTAGTAGGTTCCCATATGATTGTGTGTAAATTATCTTGTTATGATTTTTAATAACGACATCTTCTTGATTATATTAGCTTCCTTTTTATTTCATTAATATGAATTAACATGCATAGAAACAATATTTTCAAGTTTTTTTTTTATTTCTGCACTGTGAATTTTGCTAATTGAAAATTTATGGCATGTAATGCTTTTTATATACAAACGTTTTTAATTATTCTATTCCATTCAAGACTTCTGAATTAAGCACTTCTTTTTCTATTCGATTATAGTAAGATTAACATTTTACCATTATAATAAAATACTCCTATCAATTAAATTTTAAGAGTGGCATTTATCTAATTAATCAAATAAATTAAAATTTAAGATTAACTAAGAAGAATCCGAAAATATATTGGAGAGCTAATAAAGTTCTAAGCAGGCTTATGCGAATGGAAGAAAAATATTGTACGTAAAAAACTATTTTTATTCAATAAATATCTTTTCACTTACGTAAGTATTATTTCAGAATTTACCGTTTGGAGTGGTTAGAAGAAATTTCATATAGACTAAGTAGTTCGGGGTGTGCGGACTCCCCGCTCAATTCACAGGTGGTCGCAGAAAATTCAGTATGTGGAACAAGCTTTATAAACCTGCTTAAAAGTACTGCAAAATACAGCTTGTACTTACATTCAATAAAAATAATAAGTATATCGGCTAAAAAAACCAGTAGATGTTAGTGTATTGCATTGATCGATTTAGATGGGCCGCCTGTACATTTTTATTTACTTAAAGTTACTGGACTTAGAGTTATTCGGTAAAAAAAAATGTATTTATGAAAATTATAATATTTAATGCTTAGTTTATATGTTGTCGTCAGTTACAGATGGAAAACGTCATTTTTACGGTTTTTATTATTATCAATAATAAAAAGAATAAAAGAAAAATCCAGCCTTTAACTAATGGCAATTTATAGTAATGGCTATAAGTAATTATAACTACATATTTATTTAAGCAAATATATGTAATCTATATATGTAAAAATTCAGTAATATACAGGTAATAATATTTACTGTTTATTATAATAATAGTGCATAAAGAAATATGCACAAATTTTTAATAAAATCCAAATCATTTATTGAAAAAATCAAGAAAAATACCTAATAAAATCCCTAAATTCCTTCTTGATTTTTCAAAAAGGTTTTCCCTATGAAAATAATAAGATGTTCTTAAAAAAACCATATATGTATATCTTATTAATTTTGTTCAATTTTATTAGGTACTATTAAGCACATTTTGCAGTGTGTAGACAAAACGGTTTTACCAATTTCTTATAAAACGATGCTCTTGGATGAGTTCTCATTCTAATTATGCATACTGGTGATCCTATTTTTAATTAAATGTTTAATTGATTCAATTAATATTGCAGTGCATTATTATAAAGGAACAATTTAAATGTTAAATGATTTGTTAAAACAAACTTATTTTTTTTTTTGGGAAATACTTTCCGAGCTTGGACATTTTTTGAGGAGCAAAATATTTTTATAGAGTGTTTATCAGCAAGTTAAATAATAATAAGCCAATTTTTTTTTTTAAATTTAAAAACATTTTCGAGTATTCAAAAACAACCATTTTTATTCAGTTCAATTTTATGGCGTTTTCTTTTCTACAAAAAAAGGCAACACTACCCGCAGGGAGGACAATTTTGTATTCTTTTCTCGAAAATGCGTTGCCCTGTGAAAGGGTTGCGTGTTCTTTTCTAAAAAATGTTGCCCTTTCGCAGGGCAAAAGGCATTGCACTTTTGCCCTGAGCAAATCAACAGGGCAGAAATTGCCTTGTAAAACACATGGTTTTTATTCTTGCACAGCGTTACCAGAAACTGTTAAAAAAAAAGTTTTTTGAGTTGAAAGAGTCGGAAAATTAGATTTTAATAATTATTTTTATATTTTGTATCCTATAAAACAAACAAAGACCACTATGCGGCAGCTTATTTGTATGAGATATTAAAAAAAATATATATGTTTTCTCAAGCAGATGAATTAGCAATCTGGCAACTGATCATTTTTGTATACACATTTCATAAAATATACAGAAAATCTTTGTTTATCAGCTGTAAAAAAAAGGCATTGCACTTTTTTCTAATTTGTGTTCTTTTCTTATTATATAAAAAATTTCACTTTCACAGGGCGGGCAATGCATTTTAAAAAGGCACCTTTTTTTATTAAATTCACTTTTCATATTTACGAACACATTCTATAATTATAACGGAAGTGAATTTTCCATTGCTAGTATTCCCTTCTGAAGCTGAATTCATTTTACTTTGAAATTCTAAATTAGCCCAACAAAGATTATTAATCACAAATATATGCGTGCCGTTCCAGTATTTATTAAATATGCATTTGAGTGCTTAAAGTGGATTTGTAATAAATACAACGCTGTACGTACAAAAATATTGGATGGCATTTCAGCTATATATTAAGTTAAATCGTTTGATTTGTTACGAATGATGTTGAATATTTTGTGTTAGAAGACAATAAATTGTTAGCAGATCATATTATTTATTGTCTGAAGGTTTTGTTAATCTAATGAATGCATAAGAAATGCATTCTCTTGAGATGACGCACCTTGACATCGATAGGATTCTAAATTTAAAAATGTGTAAATAATAAAATGTTTATTTTTATTATGAAGTTTACGCTGTAAAAATTTAATTTCAGTTTCAATTTGTAAAAGTAATAAAGTAAATTTTCTTAATTCTAATAAAATTGCGCCCATACGTAACCTGATAGAAAGCCACGGTTAGGTACCTTCCAGGTAACAATTTGTGAGGCTTTCATTTGATAGGAATGTACTCGTATTTGAAGAAAATTTATGAAAAATTAATTTTAAAATTTTTAAAATTTTTTTTAACCGAAAAATGTTGTCGCCTTGTATTGTAAAAATGTATTCCTATTTCAGTATCCCACAGTATTGAACGAGTCTGCTGATAGTTCTGCCATGCTAAGTTTCTTCTTTGTAGTATCATTCGCAGAGGCAGTAATGAAATATTTCACTTTACTAATTATAGGCACTCTCCATTCATTTGCTTGCTGCGATTGTACTTTTGGAATTGTAAGTCGATTGTTAAAATATGTGCGTATCGTCACAAGATTTGGAATTATTTTTCAAGCTTGAATGTATTATTATAAAAAAATAAAATGGAAAAATATTCTTTTATAGGAAAATTCATCAACCATGGTCCAAATTTCGGTATTGGGTATTGAAAAAAACTTCAATAGATGTTAAATCGAAATTGCAATCGTTATGAAATATTTTGTTTAATTCCATTTTCCATTCATACATGCACTTGTAGAATATGACAACATTGCATAAAAGGTTTTCTGCATAAAAGGTTTACATAAAAGGTTCTACAAAAAAGTTTATAAAGAGAAAATATTTACAATTTAAATATAAACTAAAATTACAAAAAAAAAGGATTATTTATCAAATTAGAGAAACTAAAATCGTAATTGTTCAGTGGTTGAGGGGTTACGTGAAGAAATCACTTGTTCATTGAATGTTTAGAGCAAGTTAGTTACGAAATACTTTTTTTTTTTGTTTCTCCTCCCTGACCAACGCATGCAACAATAGCCGTGAACTCTGTTTTATAGAAAATGTATGTAAATAATTATAAAACATTTTTTTTTTAAACTACTCGTATATTTATTTAATTACTCTTCCCTGCTGCACAATCTAAGAGTAATATCTTGTTTAAACTTTACAGTGAGTGTTCCTTACAATGTAACTCAGGCGTCTACTTCTAAATAAATATATCAAAGAAGATACAATGGTCATCATTATTGTTTAATTTGCAATAAAATGTTTGTGTACATGAAACTAACTACAGTACAGGCTGCGACTATGTGAGCAGCATCTAACGAACGATTCACAATTTTAAGTCAAAACATGTGTTAGAGCGGCGCATTTCCTTCAAAGCTGGTGTTCCGCAGCTTTCACGTCCTACTAAGCTGAGCAAAAATTAAATGAAGCAAACACGCTGTATTCAAAAAGGGTAACCACTACTGAAGAAACAAAGAAACATACACCGAAAACCGCGCCCACTTTCGGTTCTATAAAATTTAACATGAATGCACATAAAAGCAAAAACAAAATAACGCAACAAAGGACTGTATGTAGTTGGTCACTGAATTTTTTACAGACATTAAAACGGAAAACTTATACTCCCGATCAGTCTGTAAGAAGAGTTTCCATTTTAATTATTGTGTATAATGTTTTATCTCTTCGCCTTTTCAATCTCTATTTATCTATTAATCCGCCCTAATGTGGATTAAAGTTAAACTAACTTATTTGTAGTCAATAGTTTTGATGTTACAATTGTTTAACGTCAGAGTGCTTTAAGAGATTTTTAATTTTTATGCTGTATGAAAAAAATTTGATTTTTATTTTATTGTTATTACATTTACAATGCGATCTACTTTTCATATTCAATTTTTTATTTGCAGTTATTGTCGATTTGGGTTGTTATTTTATGGCGATCTTTAGAATGTGGAATTTTTTTTAAAGTTAAAAGAATGCAGTCACTCGTTCAAGCAGCATACGTAGTAAGTGTTTAAATAAAAGCGGCAGAGATATGAAATAATGTTTTCTCATAAAACCGCTCGAGGCCATACATCACTATATTAGAAATCTCTTAAAAATTGTGTTGATAGTGAGTCAAACACTATTTATTTTCTTGATTATTTACCGTCAGAGTACTTTAAGAGGAAAAAAATTTTTTTTCGGACAAATTAATGCTGTTTACTTTTTAAATAAAAAAAAAAAAATTATGTCAATTACAATTGGATTGCATTATGTAAAGGTGTTAAGTCAGACATCGTTGCGTACGGTAGTTTTCTTTTCGCATTAAAAAAAGAAAATAATTTAACAAAAACAGGCACAAAAAATTTAAACTAATTATACAAAGACTACATATTTCCTGAAATTAATCTTTCAATAAAACAGTAAATAAATATAATCACTGTTGTGGTTGCACTGCATTTGAGTGAGGGCAAGTGCTAAGTGTAATAATGCTTATATTACAATAATTTCAAAAGAAAACAAAAACAAAAATAGTGACGATAGTGATTTTGCCTATAGAAGAGAAAAAACAAAATAGCCCAACTGGGAAAATGGAAACCAAAGAAAAATCTATTATTCAAACATGTATGGACCGGTATATAACAGTGGATAAACGAAAAAGAAGTCCCAAGTCTGCAAAAATAGCATCCGTGGCAAAATTAACCAGAGAAGATCAGACACACGACCGCAGTACCCAGAATCGCTTTTCAATTCTGGACAGTAACGATAGTGGATCGCCAACGCTTCCGCTAAAATTTAAACCACCACCAATTTACTTACGAGAGAAAAATTCTAATATACTCGTGAAAAATTTAGTTTTACTATTCGGTGAGAATAATTTCTTCGTAATCCCATTAAAACAGGAAAACGTGTTGGAGACAAAAATTCAGGGGAAGAATGAAATAGAGTATCGAAAAGTGGTCAAAGATTTCGAAAACAAAAACAAAAACTTTTATACTTACTAACTGAAGAGCAGCAAAGGGCTTCTAGTAATTATAAAAGGCATAGATTCTGATGTCGATCCAGAAGATATCAAGAACAGTCTGATCAACAAAGGATTCAAAATTAAAACGGTAAGCAATGTTAGAAATCGCGAAAAAATGGCACAACTACTTTTTAGAGTGGAAATGGAACCATCAGATGTCAAGTTGAAGAAAAACGAAATTCATCCAATATATAGGTTGTGATATCTATTACATCGAAGAATTACGGTTGAGCAGCCTCGTAAAAAATCTGGTCCTGTTCAATGCTTTATTATAAAAAATCTGTTCCAGGAACCTTTCCTAAACGGTTGGCGTATATTCATCCTCCGCCTATACAACATCAGTCTAACTTGATTACATACGCCAATGTATTAAAGGCAAAAAGTGCTCAGCCAATAATCAATAAAGTAAATTCAAGTTTAGTCTCCAAAAGTAGGGAAGAAGAGAAACCTTCGGCTTTCAGTCATCTTGAAGCAACTGTGGAGACGCTGGTGCTAACGGTAAATCAATTTATAAATTCCACAACATCATTAATGCAAGAGATGTTGAAAATGCAATCTTCAATACTACAAGCTGTATTAAATAAACCATGAACTGCCTAAAAATAAACTGGGGACTATAATGCAAAACACACCTTTTGGGGCTCCTGATTGATATTCCCGAAAGGACATACATTATATGACGCTATTTCTAGGATGCATCTGAGTGTTGTCTCAATTCCTGATGTTATTAACTTTGGCATAACAAAAAACATATATTCAGGGCTTGCTGAAGTTCAAGCTTCTCTGGATTTGTCCTCCGATTATTCTCCTACAATCGTTACCATAAGGAATCCTACAGCATCCGTTTCTCCTACAGGATCAATAGAGCCTGCATTTACACGCATGAACTGGCTTAAGTATAAAAAATATCTCAGTTCACACCCGAGTGAAAACATAGCCCTACTAGAATATAGATATAGAATCTGCTATAGGCGTGTTTGCAAATCACCTTAAAGTAGCTGTACAACATGCATCGCAAACCATCCCACGTACAGAATAGCAGAAGAATCTATTCAGCAGATATTGAAAAGGCTCTTATGGAAAAGAGACGTATTCGAAGAGAGTGGCAACAATGCAGATCACCCCAATTAAAAACCAGGTTAAAAGAGTGCACAATACGCCTTCGAGAAATGCTTGCAGAGAGAAGAGGAGCATCCTTAAACAAATACTTGCAGGAACTTGATAGTACTTCCCACTACTCACTGTGGAAAGCAACTAAGAATCTCAAAATGCCTGTTATGCGTAAGTCTCCCATGCGTACATCGAACGGTGAGTGGGCAAGAAACGATACCGAAAAGGGTATTTTATTTGTTAATCACCTGAAGCAGGTTTTTACCTCAAATGTTTCGATGCACAGAATAGAGCTGCCACAGGTGGTTCCGAAAGCTCCTTTACATCTTAGGTTCAGTTTTCAAGAGGTGGTTAAAGCTGTTGCACGTCTGAAGCCAAAAAAAGTCACCTGGGATTGATAACGGAAGCAATAAAATGGTTCTAGAACTACCCTGTATAGCTCTAAAAATACTGAGAATACTTTCCTTTTCATTTGCTGCGATAGGGATATTGAAGGAGGCACCGGCGCCGATGGTGGTGGCGGCCACCAATGTAAAAGCTCTGATTGCACACATACCAAATTTAACAAATCATACGACTGTGTCGGATATTGAAATGCGTTACAGAGAGAGAGAGAGAGAAAGAGAAGTATCTTATCAGTTGCAGTGTAGTCCTAATGCTATGGATGGATTAGGATGTATTTTATTTTTAATCATTACTAGAATGGAATCTGTTCTAAGGAAATTTTGGCATCTGATTTCCGAAACACTTTTTTTTATTTGCAACAAATTCTTCATAAAGAGGGCATTTCATCGTTTTGGACTTGTCCGGCCTAAATATTTGGCCAAATATCCCAAATGTGCAATAAACTCTCTATAGTGGTCCGAAATAACATACAAAAAGTTAAAGCATATCAAAGTCTTCCCGTTCGTTAGCTTAAAATCAAAAATGTTCCTGCTATGAATTGTTGGCTTGGTATATAAACAAGGCGTAATTAAAGATTTTTAACCAATATTTGTATCAACTAAATTCATAATGCATAATAACAATAATTATGACATTATTTGATATTTAATTTTTTTTTTTAATAATTGAATTTTTTGAACTTATTAAAAATCTTTTTATACCTTTGCTTCTCTGCTATTACCACCGATCACAGTGTGCAGCATTGAATGTTGTTTGCCTTATATAGAATTGAAAATATATCTGCTCTTCTACAAGGTTATCTGCCTTACCAAAGTTTTATGTAAATTAATTGTAAGCGAATTGTAATTGGAAACTCTACGTAGCAGAAACAAAAATCGCTGAGAAAAACGTTAATAGTAATTCCCCGCTCCTCCTTTGTTCTTAGTGCTCAAATGTGTACGAAAGTACGCCTAAGTTGTAAGCAGTGTCACACCGTTTGTTTGTTACAATGAAGGCGCATCGAAACCCTCATGCAACAAATATAAGCAAATGATGTCTATTTATTTATAATTTAAATTTAGCCCCTCCTTCTTAAATAAAAACATGGTTATAAAGCTGTTTTTGATTGTGTTTTTATCACGTGTTACTGTGGTTTGTCAATGCAGAGTAACGCTTTAACGTCACGCAATTGACGATTGCCTTTTATGTTAAATCTACATATTTGTTAGTCAGTCATAGACTGGATCAGTTAAAGACTTACAAAATCAGATAACATTTTTTGCAATTCTTTGCAGACGAAACAAAAGTAAAAATATAGATTTTTGATAACCCTACTTCCTTATTTACTTCCCTACAGAAGTTCTTTGTTCTATACCATGCTATTGGTATAGAACAAAGAAGCATAGTGTTTTCATGTTTCCTCACTTTTTTGAAAGGGATTTTACGGCGTTTTAAACTTTTAAGCGATATGGTTTTAAACTCCCTCTTTCAAAGGCAGTCACGGACAACATTTTAATACAAAATAACAGTTTTATATTCCTAATTGTTGCAATTGGTTCAAAATTTGTGCGAATTAACAAAATATCTCACATTTATAGATCTCAGATATTTTTTAAAGATTATTTTTTTAGGCCAGATGCACATTTTGGCGTATTAAATTCATTTTTAACATTCGCAATTGAGTGCATCTGTTTTTTTTCATTCTGCACATAAAAGGCAAAATGTTATCTTGTACGTGACTTGCCACAAGTTGCATAAGCTTATAAAGACGAATGCTATTCTACGTATAATTTCGTTTTAATAAAAATACTCGTACTTGTCTTGAATTTCATAAAACAAACGGAAGAAACAACCAACAGCCATCTTTCTTGTGTACCGCTGCATGACAGTCGCATGTTAATAAACAAAATGTATGAACTTTTTAAGCAGGAAATACTCTCAGACTTCTGAGATCTGAGATCTGCACACTGCTGTTTAATTGGTTGCAAAACGTGGGCACTGTTCTGCTTTTTTAGAAGATGGAGAATCTATTCTAAGGTCGTAGTTTAGGAAGCAAAACAGATAACTTTAGTGAAAAGGGGGGAAAATTGCCAGCGACAGTAAGTAGAATAGAGCTAGAAAGAAAAACTGGTTTTAAAGTTTATTTGTTTATTCATCTTATCTTTTGCATTTTTATTTTTGTTGCCTTGATGACCATTTATTTTTTCTTTTACATTTTCTTTCGTTGGGCATCTTTCTCTGTTTCTGGCGTTATAACGGTTTCTGTAGTTTCCTGTTTCTTCAATTTGTGCTACTGTTGCAGCTGCATTTGATAGCCAACTGCAAGCTGCCATTGAATTGTACGGCTCGTTAAACTTTTTACTGTGTTCAGCGCGCATTGCAATGTATCTCATGTTATTTCTTTTCGTCAAGAGCTGCTGTTTCTTTCTTTTTTATTTCTGTTTTGTTCTTAGCATTCTTGTAACTTTTTGAATGATCCATCGATACTTGTTTCGGAGGTAGGAAAATGTAATAAGAAACAATAACAACGAATAAATTATTTTGTTAAATATTTTACAACCAGTTTTCAAGTTGGAGTGCTTACAACTTGTTTGCATAATCAGCTAAAGCTTAAAAACTGACAAACGATCAAGATTTAGGATTGAATAAAATCTTCAAACACCTACAATTTCTTTGTTTTCTTAAATTCATTTACAAATGTTGATTTTGGTTCAATATTTCTGTTCTCAAAATTAACTGCAGCTTAGAGACACACGTCTAATGTAGCCAATTTGACCTGATTTAAACAGCAGTTGTTTGCTATTATTTCGGGAAAGAAAGAAACCTTTAAAGTTTTTTTCATACAGAAACTCTTTTATCTTGAATATAGCGAAGGAAAACTTTTAGAAATTTTAAATACTCTGTAGTTTTCGAACAAGTACGAGCCAAATTGCAGTTGAGCTTTTTATTCAATCTGTTCTATAAAATACTTTTGAACGTTGTTTTATCAGGTTGCGTATTCGGGGGTACGTTTAAACAATTTTCACGACTCTTATGGATGTTATTTAATTAATAGATAATTTGTTACTTCTTATTTCTAATTAATTTTGAGAGACCTCAATTTCGATCCCGTATTGCGTTTTTCACATAATTTGGCGCGGCGGAGTAAACTCGTTCATGTCTCGTATTGCTGACTAATGTGATTGAACAGCATTTTTATTTAAAATTTTGAACTTTAAATAAACTGGGAGTGGCACAGAAATGATAAAAACAATTTTTTGTTAAGCATCTGCTCGAAGGGTTACTGCAAGAAGCGAATAATAAAATCGCTGTAGTTTTAGAATTTTTTTTTTTAAGTAGATACTAACTGTTTTTTCCAGCTATTTTTGTAGATTATTTCGATTCGCTTACTGATTTACTTCGCCGAAGTAATAATGCCATAAAAGACCGGCCGAGGATTGTGTATGCGTCCAGATATACACAATCATTGGTGCATTTCTCTTTGCCTATAAAATTTTGCTGCTGGAAAGTTCTACTGCTGTATGTCATCATCGTTGTGAATTATTTACTGGTATGGATTAAGCGAGATTCCTGCCACATTAGAAAATATGAAAACTTTATGCGAATTATTTTCTTATTTACCATATTTTGTTACAAATTAATCTTTAAATATCTTAATCTTTAACCGTTCACGAACCAAAAGATTTTCAGCATTGCGATAAATAATTAGAGTTATTTAATAATTTTAAGCGATACGAAATTCAATGCTTTTAAAGATGGAAATCTTTTTCCAAAAAAAAAAAAATTTCGGTTGTTCAAAATTTTGTGGCTGTTGGTAAGTCTAATAAAATAAATATTAAAGCTGCAAATATTATATTTTACAATCTAAACTTTTATTTCGCAATTATTCAAGTCTATTACTGTTGTATGTATTGTTGTAATCTTTTCTTTTTAAATTTCAGTTATTAGCTTTTCGTTTCATTTTCTTTTCTGCGACTCCAACTTTTTATTTTACAAAAACTTGCAAAAAAAAAGCAGATAAACAACTTTTCCTTCTAAGAGATATGAATAACATATGAAAAAATGTGAATGGCTGAAGGAACTACCAGTATGCATATAAATAACAGCGATAGAACGCATAGTGGTATTCAGCAGGAACAGTCAGCATGCCACTGAGGCACTGCTGGCGGTACAAGTCCAAAGTGTTCAATTAAAACGTAAAAATTCTGAAATGCTTGAATAGATTTTTTTTTTTGGTTTTAGTTTCTTCATTCAAGGTTTACGTAGTTCAGTAAAGTGTTTCAGTAATTTTTAATGGTTGCGAACATTGCTTAAATAGGGGAACAAAAAAGGGGAATATATGTATATTTGCCACAAGTCATTCCGATCTCACTAGAAGGGCGAATGCAGGCGCGTCTGTTGCTGATTATGGTCATTCCGTTGTAAGAAGAAAAGCTGAAATTGCTCTTTTGCTTTAATGAGATCCGTTTCTTAGTTCAGAAACAAAATTTTATGAATTTCAGATTATTTATTATTATTTGCTGCGCTGTAAAAATTGTAATAAAAATAATAGAAAATGACGCTTCTGAACTTTTTTTCTACTCTTTTAATGAAAATATTTATTGCAAAAGTTATAAATTGGATTGGACTCGGTGATGAATGCAAAAAAATGCAGCAAATTCAAAATAGCGTAGGGAGAAATCTTTAAAATCCCTAATGCTTTTTGCTGCATTAAAAAATGTTTAAGTCTTCCGAATTTGCATAATCAAATTAATGGAACATCCAACATAGGAGCTCATTTTAAAATTTTAGAATTTCTTCAGGATTTGGGAAAAACGAGCACAGTGAAATGTGGCAACCGAATTACTTATATCATATCATTATATCATATATCATTGCAACCGAATTACTTATAAAATATTTCGCCTGTTTCCTTCCGAAACTTTTACAGTGCGAAGTTGGTTTAAAAGTCCTACACAAACTGATCAACTTTCCAGTTTGTTTAATTTATTTAAAAAATGAATGTTGCTGTGTAGGTTTTCTGGCCGCTGTTGTGGAGTTAGGGAACTGTTAAAACAAATTGGTTTATTTTTGTTTTGTATGATAATTATTGCAACATTCTTTGCCTTTTGGTTTTTAGAGAGAACAAATGAAATATAAAAAAAAGTAATAAAATTTAGTGGGCCGGCGGTGTTGGTTGGCAACATTTTGGTTGGTTTGGTCGCGCACTTACTTGATGTTGATGAGTCATCGCGTGTATTAGTATTTGCGTAAAACAAAAAAACTAATTTAAGGAACAAATAAATATAAATAGAATGAAAATTATGTAGGTAAAAACAATTTCGATTTGTTTAAAATGATTATAATTTTTTTTTAGTTTACAAATGTTATGTGTTTTAATTTTAAGTTTTTTTCAAGGCAGAAAATTTTTTCGTTGTTTCATCTCAATGTCAAATATTAATTGCATTTAATTGTAATAAAGGAATTTCTGCAAATATGTCATTTAATTTGAAATGTTATAAAATTAAAAAAAAAAAACTTCTTTAAGTAATGAAGAAGGTGTGGAAAATCAATTTCCAGGAAAGCTTCTATCTAAATATATATATGAAATGAAATTTAATTCTATAATTTTTTACTGGCGCCGCCAATTTCATTGTGTTACTTTTAAGTGTTTTCGTATAAATTAAATTTAGTAAGATTGTGTATACAGTTCTAGTTCAAAATTGAAAAATTATGCAATATTTAATTAATTATATTATAAATCCACTTTAATTTGCATTATAAATTGTTGCTTTCATCTATTTTTGATGATATATAAATTTTTTTTTGAATTGGCTTTAATGCAAGAGTTCTTCCAAAAATCGGAAAATGTTGATTGAAAATCGCCAAATATTGAAAAGGTCCTACTGACTTTTCAGAAACATCGAATGCTACTTATAAAGTATTTCAATAAATAATCCATTTTTTTCATTTAATTTTGTTACTAAGACCTTTTACTGATTTTGTTGAGCACTCTGCGAGTAGATGGTCCATCTGTGTAATCAAAACATGTTTTTCCTATTACTTTTCAGTCTGATCGTATCTTTAAAAATAGCATAACGTTTATTTTCCTTCACTGGCAAGTGATTGTGTTTTTTTTTTTTTTTTTTTTTTTTTGAATTGTCTTTCTTCTCAGCAGTTTGAGCACAAATATTTCAATCATTTACGACGACTATCCTGTAATCTAATAGCCAGCAAATATTTTACGCTGAACATCGTAAAAGCAAAGAAACAATTAAATAGATAAAACACATTTCACTTCGTTCATTGCATGAGAAAAATAAATAAATAGTTTTTGAATGATTGCCATTCATTTTGCGTTGCCGCAAGCAGATGAAATATTTTCTTGCAACTGCAATATTTTATAAAACTTTACTTTGGCATGTGTCTTGTTGTTTTGCTACTGCTCTTTCTTTGAGCAGAGTTTAAGAAGAGTTAAACTAAACGGTTCGAGAACTGCCTTGTAATTTCATACGCATTCATGTTAAAAAGTGGTATAAATTGGAGGCACCAAAACAAAAGCAGGTGCTGTCTTGAAAATGAGCACAGTATTTGAAATCAATCCTTTTTACAGTTATTTAAAAAAAGAGTCAATAATAAAACTTTTTAGACAGGAATAACCATACCCAAAAATTATTGCAAGCCCAAAGTTTGTGTGCAATATTAAATTTTAGTCGTTCCATCTGTAATATTAAATGGAGCAGTAATTTTGCTAAATTTTTTTTAAAAATAAAATTATTTTGAGAATTATTTGGTTCAAAGCGCATTATGAAAGAAAACCCAAGAAATGGTGTCAATTTGACTTGATAGTTATGCGCCACGTCAATTGTGAGTCGCATTGTAATTATTGTAATTTATACTATTATACATTTATCCACTAGCCTACCTGGGTATCCGGTTCTGCTTTTCAGTTACTTTTTGGGACAATGCTAGCTGTACTGCCCCAGTAAATCATGTTCCCAGCTGGCGAGAGTGTGTGTTATACTTCATATGAAAATTATTGTATTAAATTTAGTAGTTGGAATCAGAGCTTCTTCGTACTGACTTGAATCATTTCATTTCCGTAGTGGCCAAAATTAACTTTGACGTTTTGATCGGTGTTTTTTTTTTATTCGAATAAATTCGGGCTAATGATTTTGACTGTTTTTTAATCACCAAAGTTAATCCGCAGTGCTAAAACTTTCCATCAAAAAAAAAAATCTCTCCGTTGTCAACTAGAAAAAATTATTGTATGTTTATTTAAAAAATTTAAAGAAACTTATATTTTTAAATATTCGCTTTAGAAAATCTGGCCAACAATTATTTCGAAATACCTTTGAATTTCTTATTATTAAATTCAACACATTGCAAAGTAGCAGAAATGGAAAATGTCAAGCCACACATAGAATATATATAGCTCGGCTAAGACTCCACAATTTTCATTTAAAGATTCTTGTTTTGTGTGTAGCCGTTGTGGCAGTTTCTTTAAAACTAAACTTAAAAGTTGTCAAAAAACACGTATCAGCATTTTTAACTTTTTACTTTTTAGTACCCTCGTTATACTCAAATGCTGATATTCATTGCACGACTGAGATTGCTATTAAAAAAAAAAGGTTTGTATACTAAATAAAATAATTTAAATTTCGTAACTACAATCTTTCGTTTGATTATTATTTGATGGTTACTAGACAACACTAATTTTGTGACTAAAAATTTCAATTTTTTTCTTCCCAGCTTTCTGGCACTGATTTAAAAACAAATAGTATTAGTTATAAATTCATTCAATAAATAAATAATATCCTAATTTCACCACTGGGTTTCTAGTTACAAAATGGCATTCATTTTCAGGGCACACTACGAATATTATCACAATAACATGATAAAACTTCGAATATCACTTAGTGAGCCTTTTTAACGCAAGTCTACGTTATTCTTTGCAACACTAAATGTTTTCGTATCGTATTGGTAACACAGAATTTCAAAAGGGTTAAGTTCTATTTTAATAAAATGAAGGGAAAAAACAAAAGAAGGATTATAAAAAACATTATAATTTGTAAAAATTATCTGCTGGATTAAACTCGCAAGAACAATTTAAATGAAAAAGTTTTAATGTCCTGTGTATGTTAGACCATTATGCATGTGTGTAGGCTAATCTGCATCTGGGCATGATAGAGAGTACATATACAGTAGAGTCAGAATTTAAATGCCGGATTTCCGATTTTCTTTTATTCTTTTCCAACTGCTCTTTTTTTATTTCCCTTCATTTTGCATATGTTCAACTATATTAATTTGTGAAACGGTCTTCCTTTTTTCTGCACTCATAGTCCTGCAACTTATCCTTGATATTAAAAAAGAAACAACCAAAAAAATATTTAAATAATAATTTATTATAAATATGTGTGATCGAGCATGTGTACGTTCTATTTTAGTACCGTGCAAATAAAAGAAAACGTAAATCAAATTGCTTAAAATGTTTATTAAGCATTTCTTTTCGTTATGCAACTCACCTTAGAATTTAGTTTATGTGCATGAAAAGCTCCCTCTGAAAACTATCACCACGAGTGAAATCAACTTGACACTTTTAATATATTTCCTTCGTGCGTGGGGCATATGAACGGCAAGCAGTTACATTAACAGAGCTAATTATAAGGTAACTCTTTACGTACGTAATTATTTATGTATATATTAGTTTTTTTCAAAGCTGAAGTATGGAAATATTTTTCATTCCAATAACATAACAGACAGTACACACATACATAAAGTATTTATAAGATAATAATAATAGATCGAAATATCTATATTAAAATTCAACTGGAATTATAATGGAAATAAGGCTTTTAGCGACAGTAATTCCCTTGATAAATACATATTGTTGTTACCCTTTGTTTAGTTTGTATTTTATAAATTAATAAATCAGTGGAATTAAACCTTTTTGATTACAATTATTTTTTTACGTAAATTATTCGATAGATATTTGTAGCACGTTGTATATCAAAGCAAAAGGCAAAGGATGATTGCGTCTCCGTCAAGTTATTAAAAACCATAAATTCCACGGAATAGATATCACAGCCACCCTTTACGGCTTTTGTATAGCAAAGCGGTGAAGCAAAAAGAAGCAATAAAATATCTACGAAATATTCCTTACAAGTTAATGCACTCATTTGCGTAGTGCTTCAAAAGAAATCGGCCACTAGGAGAAAAAGAAATAATTTTTTATGCACATTTCACGAAATATTTTCTCATATGCAATTATTTAGGGATAAAAGCTTCCGCAAGGGAGAACTCCATTTTCCTGCAATTATTTGTTTAAATTTGGGTTGAATTTCCCTTTGTTTTAGTCAAAATCAGAGATATTTTTCGTTGAGAATTAATCCCATTTTTTTATCAAAAGCATGTATTATGAGATATCAGTTGAATTTAATTCAACACCTTGTTCCTTCCACACAGCTTATGTATTGTTAAATAACAAATCATTTTCTTTTATATATTTTTGTTTAACTTTCTGCAACTACTTGAACATACAAAATTCAAACGTCGCATTATTCCCAAGGAATTCTCTATTTCATGATTCTACAACCACATAAATTAACAACACAATCCCATGGGATGATAACAGGACTTTTGGAGATTCGCAACTGTATGTGTGTGCAACTCTACAAAGTTGTCTCAATATAAAAGTTAACAACCGTTTGTGCAACAACATGACATTAAATCAAAGTTCTTGACATTTAGCGCACATTCAGACAAATTATTCGCCTTAACATCTCCCAGAAATAAGAAAAAACGAAATCCTTAAAAATAACGATTGGAAAACTATTTTCAGAGAGTTTTCGTTTTTCAACAGTTGCTGGTATTCCGTTTCTATCTCTTTCCCTCTTTATTATGCTGCCTTCTGCTCGTGCTTGCGAAAAGTTCTACATTTTTGTAACTGTTTCTGTGCGATAATTTGCTCTAGTGCTTTTTTAATAACAGGGTGTGGTTGCGCCACTGTTTCACTTGCTTCGGTGACAACTTATTTTATTTGGTTGAGGTTTGCCAGCTATACGAGAATTGCGATATGCTTTTGTATGGAGTTTGTATTATTCTGTGCTCCTGTGGATCTGTTTTAGTTGATAATTTTATAATGCCTTAATCATCTTATTGACACGCTGTTTATGGAATGATTTATATGACAGTGATGTTTTGCAGCAATCAATGCCGTGTGTCGTCTCCCTTATGTTTGTCATACTTTTTTATGGACATTTAATTTAAGTATTTAATGCTCGCTCTCGTCTATTTTAGAGTATTGAATTGAATTTCATACGGAAATTGGATAATTTTTAATAAAATTCCTTTCAGAAAGAGACAAAGCTTTATAAACGGATAGAAAGTAGATAATAATTATAAATACGGTATTTAAAAATGTCGTGTTGGGAGATCAAAGAATTTTAAAAAATATTTACATTTTTAAATTAAACTTCTTTGATATTAAATGTCTGCAAATAAAGAAAATATTAAGTGTACTGCTCATAGGTGCGGCCAATTTTTTTAATTTTAGGGGAACACAAATTTGATCTCAGTAATTCTCAATATGTTTTCCATAATGATGACATAATTACACGGTTTTGTTGTTGAGAACAGTTCTCAGTATTTTATTTTGGTAATTTTTTTAGCAATTAAATATTGCATGTAAATTAATTGGTTTTGCTAATGTTGAAAACTTTTCCTAAATTAACCAATAATGTTAATGTTTTTCATATAAAACTCTGTTTCAAATGAAATTTTCCGAAATCTACGAAGTAAAAAGTTTGCGGCCTGATAACGCAAAACCATTTATTTTGAATTTTTATTTCTATTATTTTTTGTTCTAAAGTAGTGAAAGAATTTTTATAACTTGATTTATCAAGCCTACCAAAATACTCATTAAGAGCGCTGATGACTTCCCTGTTGCTCGTATAATAAAAGCCAATAAAATTTGCAACATTTTATATACGTAATATAAAATTCAACCTGCTTTAAAGACATATATGGCGGTACTTGTTTTTTATATTATCATTTTGCTTAATTCATTTTAAATGTTGCAACAGTTTTGCTTTAAAATTCGTCTTTTTAATCTGACTTTAGCTTTTCAATTCTTGCTGGTCATTACTATTATACTTAAAAATTTTCTGCCCAAAATTTTCATATGCCATAAATTTCTTTTACAAAAGTTGCACATTTTTAACTACTTAATAGTGTTTTCACACCTAAGGTTAAACCTGGTTTTAACTTAAAACCTACAAACAGCTGATTTTCTGTTCACATACAATTTTGATAAAATCATGTTTTATAATACAGTTTGTCAAATAAATTTGTTAACGATAAAATAAATTTTTTGTAGAAATAGGTGTGTTTGTCGTAATTATTCTTATTACATTTATTTGACAAACTGTACTACAGCTGTTATTGTTTATATGTATTAAAAATGTGTTCTAAAATTTAAATAATTTTACATTTTGTAAATGAATATTTGTGAATGTGAATGAATTATCAGCTGTTTTCAATCTTTCTAACTTGGTAGCACTGAATATGTACTGTATAAAACAAGGTTATATTTCATAAAATCTACTTTAAACCACTTCAAAAAAGGTTTTAAAATGGTTTTATTAGAATTATTTTGTATGATAAAACCAGGTTTTAAGGATTTGTTTTAAAGTTAAAACAAAATTTTGTTTTAAAACCAGGTTTTATCCTCAGTGTGAAAACACTATAAATAAATGTAATAAAATTAACTTTTCGCATCATACCTTTCAAATTTTTTTCTGTTTTATACTTTCAAAAAAGTAAAATAAAGTGTTCATTACATCTTATAAAATGAAAATAAATTCTACGAGTTAGAATAATAGTTGAAAGTAACCGGTTTCTTACAGCAGTGGCAAAATCTTACGTATGACTACAAGCATACGGAAAATTTTACTTATTAGAGAACTTGAAACTTTTTGCATGAATCAATATGAATACACGAACTTCTTAACCGTGCGATTAAAAATATTTTATATAAATTTATGGCGTTTTCTTTTCTACATTAAAAATGTCGCCCTGTGAAAAGGTGCCTTTTTAAAATGCATTGCCCGCCCTGTGAAAGTGCAATTTTTTATACAACGAGAAAAGAACACAAATTAGAAAAAAGTGCAATGCCTTTTTCTTACAGCTGATAAATAAACATTTTCTGTATATTTTATGAAATGTGTATACAAAAATGATCAGTTGCCAGATTGCTAATTCAACCGCTTGAGAAAACAAATATATTTTTTTTTAATATCTCATACAAATAAGCAGCCGCATAGTGTTCTTTTGTTGGTTTTATACGATACAAAATATAAAAATAATTATTAAAATCTAATTTTCTGACTCTTTCAACTCAAAAGACTTTTTTTTGAACATTTTCTGGTAACGCTGTGCAAGAATGAAAAAAATGTGTTTTACAAGGCAATTTCTGCCCTGTTGATTTGTTCAGGGCAAAAGTGCAATGCCTTTTGCACTGCGAAAGGGCAACATTTTTTAGAAAAGAACACGCAACCCTTTCACAGGGCAACGCATTTTCGAGAAAAGAACACAAAATTGCCCTCCCTGCGGGTAGTGTTGCCTTTTTTTGTAGAAAAGAAAACGCCATTAGTTCTTCACTTTCTAATGGGCGGTTCAGACACACAGATATGCTGCACGGTTTAAAGTTTTCCTCAATTTAAACGTAAATCGGTGCTCAATTTTTTATAAAAAGTATTCAATTTATAAATTGCGAATTTATTTTAAATTGCCTCATAAATTAAATAAACTGGTCCACGCAACTTTTCTGAATATTTACTTAATGGGCTTATTTAAGCTTTTGCGCTTGGCAGGACTGAATGGACTGAGAATTTAAAATGTCAAAAGAAGTAAAAGTAAATGTTCTACTTGATAGAAAACGTTTCTCTTGTGATTCGTTTATAATAATTCACTATAAGTTGAATTAAGAATGTCATGTATGACCACAAAAATAATTTGACTCAATTTAAATTCATGCCTAGGCAGGTATTAATGCACAACTAACATCGAAATAAAAATAAAGAATTAATTGATTAATTAATTAGTTGTTTTCGCGAGCGGAATTCGTTTACAACTACACGCCTCACAACTCTTGCTCACATATTTCTTGGTCTTTTTTCTTTTTGATATTTTTTAAATTGACTATGCTGAACAAAATTGATTTCTTTGTAAGACAAATCCCGCTATTATCCCTGCCTTTTGCACATAAAACCCTTATACACATCCATACATATGTACTTACATACCTACATATGTATATGCTTTTATACTTATGCCGTTGCATTGTTTTGACAATTTTTGCACACTTTTGTCAGCAACATTAGCCCTGTAAATAGTATTTAAATAATGTGTATGTATACTCCTCCATGATAAAAATTTTCAATTTATTTAAAAATTATGACTTTGGCACGTGTGCCAACACCCAAACAACCACCATTGCATACGTATAAGAGCAATTAAAACCAACTGAAAGCGGGAATTGTTTTAAGCATTTAGAAACAAAAGCCAAAACAAAATAAATAAAATTGGATCTTCTCGGTTTTAAGGGTTAAATTGAAATGACATTCAAACCCAGCAAACACAAAGATTTGATATTAAATTAATCTCATAGAGTACAGTGAAGTTTTATATTTTTAAAGTCTTAAAATTTAGTTTAGATTGCGCAAGAGCATATCTTCAGTCAATGTGGCTGAAACACACTTAAACAACAGTGATTTAAAATGTATAAATGTTTTAATAATCCTAATTAAATTATTTATATACTCATAAACAAACACAATTGGCTAATTCACGAATACCATTTCGTCCAAATGGTTCTATTGTGAACGACAGAAAGAATTTAGAAATAATAAGTAACGATAAACGAAGCTTTGGATTTGTAAACACAAGTAGAAGTGATTGAGAAGCACACAGTGATTGTGAGAAGCACAGTGATTGCCACCACAATATGAAAAGTATAAACAATAGATTTATCAGCCGAAAATATTTGCGCAATAAAACCAATCGGAATGAAAAAGTATTTCTGAATTCTATGGTATAGAAATCGCACATTTTGGCCGCCCAATTTAATATGTAAAAAGATGTGGCCTGATTGACTTGCATTTATTTTAAAATTAAAAAGGTCGAAAACTCAGAAATAGTAAAGGAAAATTTCGTCTCCCAGTTTTTTGTTCAACTGAGTGAAAATCTAAATTACCAAAGGGAATGTAAATGTAGCATATAAATGATTGCAAATAAGAATATAATAAAATAATTAAGACAAATTTGCTACAAATAATTCCATACGCAGAAGCATTTTGAAAACATGTTGTTCTTGCACGAGTATACTTAATTTCTAAGACATCAACTAAAAACATCTTTAACTGAGAAATTAAATTATGTGCACATGGAGAGCAGCCGCGCCTTGCAAAGACGAAAGTATACGTATTACCAGTTGCAACGCGGTGCAAACGATACATCCCTTGCAATTTCTATCCAAAAAAATAAAAATTAAATTTCAAACCCATTCAACGAACTAAGTCGAGTATAATTGAAGTTATATAATTTAAGAGTATTATTATTGTATAATTATTGTTAATTATTATATTTTTGCCACAGCTGGAGTAGAGTATTCTCTCCTACAACAATCTTCGTCTGCTGCACTAAATAGTGCTTCACCTGAATATACTTACATTTAAAATGTAATTTGCCATTAAGTTCATTGCTTGTGCTTGCTGCGTTACCAAAGGATTCATTCATTTCCCCTCTAATCATTATTTTTGCAATAAAATAGGCTGCGCATTAGAAAGACAGAAATTCTGTTTGCTTAACTGTAATAAATAAAATATAAAGAACTTTAAATTCATATTTGTATTCTTGTGTAATAGATTGCGCTGTATGTGCATTTAATCTCTGTAACTGAATTATCTGTTTTTAAATAAATGTGTTTGTTCAAGAAACGTGTTTCTCACATACACAAAAGCAGCAAAAATACTTAATAATGTCGTATCCTAAATTGTGTACTTACAAAGTAATTATTTTAATTTATTATTTTTTTAATTATTTTTTTTATTAATAAAAAAAAGGCAATTGAAGCTATATTTTCAAAATATTGACGCAATTATTTATTATTGAGCCTTTTTTTCATTGCCTGCTTTAAAGCAGCTTTCGTACGTATTCGCTCGGCTCTCTTAGCTTTTTTTGGAAACGTTTGTTGTGCCAGTGCTATTGGTATTTTCTATGTTAGGCATGCTTATGTGCAAATCACCAAAACTAGTCACTTGGCCACGAATTGAAAAATTTTTTGAACAATAATAAAGTTTGCTTAAATATATTTTGGTAATCTGTATTTTCAAAAAAAACTAATTATGGTAAAACTAGAGGCTGATCTCACGAATGTTCTGTTTAATATAATTTACATGCCACTTTCGGTTTTCACAAAAAAAAAAAAAAAAAAAAAAAAAAAAAAAATTAAATAATAACAATCGTATATTCAAATAAACATTTATTTTTCATGGTAAATAAGAGCTAATAAGTGCAATATTTTCATACATTGTTTGCAGAGAGGAAATGTTTAATAAAGCAAATTATAGCATGATTGGCTTTGAAAACACGGTAGAATTAAAATGTCGTTTTCATTTAAAACTAAATTTCCTGTAAGTGTAATTACATACTTTGATTACTTATTTATCATCAAAAATGCATGAAATTTATATTGCACAATTTCATACATTTTCTGCTTTTAAAAATAGTTTATGAAGAATTTTAATGTAATTTTTCTATTATAAAAGACTTTAGAGATAAAATTAATTTCTAAAATTGTCAAATTTTGTGCGTACTAAATATTACAGAGAGAGTTGAGAGATCATACGGATAGAACGGAAAACTTTTGTAACAATAATTGAATAAATGAATAGTTTTTATTACAGCCACGAACACACTTCTTGTAACAATGGAATATTAAAAAAGACAATTATATTTATATTAAAATAATTTACAATTAAAATAATTACAGTCAGTTATTTTTCGCTGTCTTAAGTAAAATACAACATTTAAAAATTGTAAAAAATGATCTGTTTGAATTCAGGAATCCATTTCGTAACAGGGAAGGTTTTCATTTCCTTTCGAAATTAGTTTCAGTTTCGCAAATAGACATTGAATTACCCTTTAGATATTGAGTATTAGTGTCCTTTATAGTGCGAGTATGTGTTTCAATTTAAAAAAAGAGGATGCTTCTTCAGAAATTTTAACTTGGCTTCATTGTGCTATAACTAAAAACTTATAAAGTTTTTTTTTACATTTATTTCTATGGTAGTGTGCCACTAACTTTTTAAAATGGGACGGAATCGCATCAAATTTTAGTAGGAATGAATTGTACAACTGTGTAGGATAATAAATGTTAATTTTTGGGAGTCCCGAATCTAAATTTTCTACTGTTAAAGGCAAATATTTTATTGACAAATTTTCCAACCTATCTCAATGATGCAAATCAATTTTGATGCAAATCACTTCTGTGCTAGTTCAATATAAAAACAACAGCAGCAAAAAAATACCGATATATTTTAGGCACACCCTCAGTACTACTTTACTTTGTTGTTAAAAACAAAATAAAAAAATAAAATTAAATAAAATATTAAATATTTTTGCACTGCATGTTATACTTTCCAAAAATTTCTTTTGGAAAACCACAAAGTTGTCGGCTGCCACTTACACATTTTTTTGGTTACTATCCTTCTATTCACATCAAGATGCGAGTATATTACAAGGTTTAATTTTTTTTTTTTTTGATAAATTATTTTATTTACAACTTTTTAATCCACCAACTATTTTTAATTTTGTCAGTTTTGTCACTGCTACGTTTTTTCTACTTTTTTCATAAGAGCCTTGTGACTGGTATCCAGTTGCAACTATTGGAAACCATTAATCAGTTTCGGGTTTTAATCTGTTAAAAATAATTGAACAATATTTAACATATATACACGCTTTTATAAAATTTACCAAAACGTAGACGCAGATAATTGTGAGTGAAAACAAATTTATATATTTTCTTTTTTCATTTTTCGTTTCCCAATACCATTCACTAACATTAATGATTTACTCTTGGAAAACTTTCAGAAAAGGAGTGAATAACATCATTTATGGAGATTGGAATTATTGGCTGCTCATTTGAAGCCTGCATGGTAGCATGTGTTTAGAGAGGCGTGAGCCAAGTAGCAGTAGACAATCATATTCCAGAAATGTATCTTTTATTAAAGCTCGATTAAAAATTCAAAGGTTCAGCAAATATTTTTTATCTCCTAATATCTACAAAACATCTAATTAATCAACCAGTAACAACTTTTCATTTATTAAGTGAAAAGAAGGAAATTTTTTGACTGGAGCAACAAGAAAACTATAAAAAAAATTTTGCTTGCAGCTAAAATTTCTAGCAAATGCTTTTCACAACATCAACTAAAAAGATCTTTCTGCAATTACAAGGATTGTGGATGTATGTGTGTTCAAATATCCTTTTCTAGTACTTAATTTTATATTTTTCTGACATGTTTTATATAAAAACAGTGGCCAATATGGTTCTGTCAGCAAAATGCATACACGCGATATATCCTCTTTCAAAATGCACTTTTTAAAATGGCAGCACTCTGTCGTATTAAGACTAAAAGAAAATCTTGAAAATTATTTAAAAATTTGTATCTTTACCAATCGAGCACCGAAAATGTTCACTAAAATACGCCGAGGGGTTTTACATTAAAATAGTTAATGAAATATTAATTTAAAACACTTCAGGCACCACTTTTTTTTGTTTTGGTTTGGAGTGCGAGAGTTACGAGAAAACCTCAATAAGTATTCTTGTTTGTAGCAATATTTTGTTTTCAATGGAAACTTAGAAATTAACTAATATTTTCATTTGCTTCAAGTAATATGTTGCTCTTTTGTTCCGCTGATTAAGACAAATTTCAATTCATCCATTTCCATTTATTATAAATTAAGCTCTTGATGGAATTTATAAATTTCTTATAGATTCACCGCCAAATACAATATTTTTTATTTTCGGGTTATGGGGTACCAAACTTTCCAATTTCGTGAGCAGGTATTTTGATGCATTCAAATTTAAAACAACTGCATGGTAAAAACCAGCAGTCGGGCCTTCTGAGTTTCATTTTTACAGATCGAAAAAAGCGTGTTTGATTCTAACATAACATGCTAAACGGGTTTTAGTTGCCTCTACTGTTATACTTTAACATGAGTAAAAGCACGTGGGGAGCACCTATTCAATTGCTGCTTAATAAGTTTCGCTTATTCAGAGAAATATAAAATTTAAACAATTCGGCACCAATATTTTTCATGTCAAAATTACCTCGAAGTTATGTGATTTGAAGTCATTTAAGAATGAATGCTTTATTTCGGTACATGTCTTTTTATTTAAAATCTTCTCAAACATTATAAACTATGAGAATAAATTTAATACCCATTGGAATCAAGTTGTCATTTAATTGTCGTCGTCTGGTTCTGTGCGATTCCTGCAAATTCATTATACATTAATTCAACTTAATAAAATATATCTATTTAGTCTTGATCTAAAGCAATAATTACAAATTCATTGAAAGCACGAACTTTCTGATGACAATGTCTCTGAAGCAAAGGTAACTGGTATCTTTATGAGAATTTTCTCTAGCATGCTCGAAGTGCTGCATGGTGTAATTCCGTCTTTCATTTTTACTTGCGTGTCAATTGAATTAAATCATTATCGAAATAAAAGTTTGCGTAATAAAAGCTAATTTAGTTCATAATGTCAATTCAACCACTATCCTGAAGCAATAATTTTTTAAAAGGAAACGCACAGGTGTTGCAGCAACTAATAATTTTCGTAGAAAAAAAAGCAGTGGTGGTAATTTAATATTTTAAATAATTAAAATCCTATATGGGAGTGACGGGCAATTTTTTTATTCTCGCACAAACTTCCATCAAACACTTATTGGAAACAAATTTGACTTATTTGCGTGCAAATTGTGTGTGTTTCAGCAGCTAAAAAAATTTGTTTTTGATTAATGTGTAAAATATTACAATTATATTTTATTTACTTATTTTTGCAAATGTTGAAAATATTGGAGAAATATGGTTAGTGAACGCAGACTTCCCAGAAACTTCAATTATTTTTATGTGATTTCAGCAAAAGCTTTTTAGAAGTCAAAATATTTTTATTGCATAATTTTCATTATATACATTCGCAACAAAATGGAGTTTGACGAATTTATTACTTCGCTTAAATAACGAAATCGAAAGTCACATGTTAATGCTCTTCAATATTCAAACGACGGTGGTATTTTGTTGACTCTGCCATAGTTTTTTTTAAAAACAATAATTTAACAACGGGAAAATATTATAAAGTATTATTTAATATATATCAAACAAAAATACAGAGTGATCAAATTTAACACCTCCTTTCTCTGATATTTGTAATTGCAAAACATCTAGTTAATACTACCGGTGTCAACTGCGGTTGTAAAGTTGTTTATAACCGCACCAGGAATGGGAAATTGAAATTCGCAATGTGCAATTTGAGCACATTCAAATTATTTGAAACAATGGAGTGTATGCACTTTGCTTTAAACTTTGCTGCCAAAACTAACGTTACTGAATAAATTTTCCGGAAAATTGAATTTAGCAGTTTACCCAAATTTTGTGACAATTCAAAGAGATTTTATAACTGATTAATCGAAACACAACCAATGTATGCATCGACTAAAAAGTTTAATTTGATTGAACATGACATTGCTGCTGCAACTATAATGCTTCTAAGGGCCACTATCACACAAAGTCGTACGATTCATTTACACTAAAATCTGATATGATTCCATCCTTGTTTAAAAAACCACATAGTATTGTGAATTATGACCTTAACACAATTGATACGAATGTCGGCTTATGCAAGTACAATGTGATGTATTTGGCGGCAAGAATACGTTTAAGAGCTTCGTGTTTCCTTTTCCTAAATATTTTCATAATATTTGATCGTAATGCACTATTTTCATCTCATGCAAATAAAAAGTTTAGCAAATTTGCGTGTTAATTTGAAGCTAAAAAATAAATACTAATAAAAATATTTTTAATGCAATATTTAATTTCAAATAAATAAATCAACAAAATTTACTATTTATTACAACTTATTTGTACATCTTATTTGTTTGGATAATTGTTATACGAAAACGTGTATTGTGTATGGGGATTAAAATTTAGGAAATTTATCCTTTTTGGATAATTTTTACAGTCAGTTCGTAGGGTCAACTTAAAGTATAGTAAAAAATAAAATACAGAGCACTAAATTAAAATTAAAACCATAAATAGCTGCAAATTTCATTTAATCACCTTTTAATACACACTTGCTTTAATTAATAAATATTTATTTTTCGCAAAAATAAATTCATTTGTTGCCGTAGGTTTTATAACACTTGCGTGGTAAATTTATTTTTTTTATATTGAAAATTATTTTACATTCTTTAATTTAATGTTTCAAATTAAGAAAGAATTGCTTGGAAACCGAACTGTACGGCAGTCAATTTTTAAAATTTTTTAATTTCGTATCACTAATTTTAATCAAAAGCATTTAAAAAGACGGCTCTAAGACAGTGTTATAGAAATTATTTTATGTACTAAAACCAACTTTTAATGCCTTTTTTTATTTTTTCTTTTAATTTTTTATTTAAAGTTTAACTAATTCTACTTAAATTCTAGCTACTTTTGAGTTTACTGTAAAGCCCATTTTTTTTTTTTTTTTTTTTTATTAAAACCATGTCAGTCTGATAGCTCAATTCAGTTCAGTTTAATAGTTCGATACAAATGTTTATGTAAATTTCTTTATAGAATTACAAAAAAAAAATTTTAATTAATTTAAATTATTGACAAATTTGCACAATTTGTTGAGAAAATGTTCTTTCCTTTTCCGTTCCTGGCAGGCACTCTTTAAGAAACAATCAAAAAAATAAAACAAACAATGCAACTCTCTGAGTCATAAGTTACTGCATTCATACAAGCCAACATTGCGTTGAGAAATTTAATATTAAAAGAAGTTGAATACATTTGTATGGAACGCGGTCGTAGTAATGGAGGTATCCCTTATATAATGCACAATTATTAGCAATAAAGAAAGAGTAAATTAATATAAAAAATGTCCACAACCATGAAATAAGTAAATGAAATTCGTTTGAAAGGTGTTAAAATATATAAATTTTTTTTAAAAGCCTTAGGAAATAAATATAAATTAAATATGTAAATAGAAAATAATTATAGACAAATAAATCGAATAATTGATTATAGTAATAATTATAACACCACAAAAAGTATACAATAATTTTTTTTCAGATCTCTTAGTTAACAAAAAAATTTAAATAAAAAACTTTAAAATGTTAAAATAAATTGGAATTAAAAAAAAATTAAATATAATATTATACAATATTAAATATAAAATACACGAAAAATAATTAATTGGAAAAAATGTCAGGCGATATTCTCAATGATTCTCATAATAAGAACAGTTTGGGCCAAAGTAAGGAATCCTTAATGGAAGACTCAAAGGTAGAAGTTATTGTGATCAGTAAGTCGGACCAAGCCTTAACGAAAAACATAGATGCCAAAGGTGATTCCCTAAGAAAACGCACGTCGCTTGTAATAATACCACAAAAAGACTCCCCTGCGCATCCGGGTTCTTTAATACTTAACATGCGCTCTTCGTCCGCTGACCATGAAGATTGCAATGAACGTATTGGTTGTAAAACACCAGAGAAATCATATACAATGTCATTGGAATCATCAATATCCTCCAATCATTTTGCTACCGATGATGAGGAATCAACTGAGAGTCACAAAGTGCAGCACAAATCTGCTAAACGCAATTCTATGGCCAGTGTTGATAGTTGTGTGTCCCGCTTCACAACTACTAGTTCTTCTACAACTTACTCGAAATCTAGTTCATCTGGTGATGACGGCGTACTGGATGACGACTTTCAAGACTTGGAAAATGGCAACATAATCGACGACTTGGAAGCTGAAAGAAAGAATTGTGTATCAAATTCTTCGTCTTGCATTGACGACTATTCGTTGAGACAAAAATATGAAAATTATGTTAATGCCAAACCACAAGATGTCGTATACGGCGGCAATTCCACAGATGCTGATGAAGGTAATATTGGTGATGCGGAAGAAGACGACGATTCAGATGTGGTAGTGAGAGACTCTCCACTGCATGAAAATAATGAGGGCTTAGAGAATACCGACGCCCAACCTCATAGTTTGCCGCCATGCGATGCTTTGTTAAGTCCTCAAGAGGCTCCCATGGGTAGACGGTATGCTGAAGTGGCTCAATTTAAGGGTAACAAAAGGTAAGTTTATTTAAATTTAGCAAAGAATGAAAAGAATCTGCAAAAGTTTGCTCCAAACATTATTGCACACTTCAAAAAAGAACTCGAGTGGCGAAACCAATGTACGTTAGACTATTTTTTATTCTAGATAATTATTTATTTTTGCTCTTACCAAAAGCAGTAAGGAAAACTTTGGAAAACTTCTAAAAATCTGGCCAATTAATTTATTTGTGGGTTTGTATTTTCATATCTGCTTCGGTATAAACTAAATAAATATTATTAGGAATCACTTTTTTGAGTTTTATGTAAAAAGTCTTCATCTTAAATTGAAAAATATGTATTTCAAATTGTTATAGTCATTTCATTTAATAGAGCTGTTTTTTTATTAGAAATAAGTAAGTAAGTTGTTATATGGTGAAGATAAATTTCGAAATTTATCACTCCGGACACAAACCACATGCTTTAACAGACTTCTGTTATGGTAATAACATAGCACTGTTAGGCTTGTAATTCAGGGAGTGCACATTCTAAATGGAATTCTGACCACATTTATTAATGGAATGAAAAAATTAATGCCAGAAAAAGTGGGCGACTCCATGTAGTTTGTAAAAACTCCAGAATCCATTAAAAAAACGCACCAGCACTTACGTTTTTTACACTTAGAAGTTATACAAACTCTTAGGGAAAAAGTCCAAATTTTTTTAAATAATACCTTTTAGATCCTCTGACGATACCTAATCACCAGAATATCTAACATTTACACTGACTTGGTTGTTGTTTCGTTTTTTGTGTGTTAAATATAACAAATAAAGGAAATATAGTATGATACCTATGATATTTCTATGAACACCACACAAAAACTGCAATGCCCCTTATCGGTGTCGTGTCGGTTAAGGCCTTGTTTCAGTAACCTAAAACCGTATAATTTTTTTGACAGTCGAATACCACTTGCAAAATTTTTGAAAGTTTTCATAAAATGATAGATTTCGTCTGATCAGTGTTGACGAAATATTTAATATTTTTAATTGATATGTCAAAACTTGTAATATATTATTTTTTTATCTTTGGAAATATCTTTTTTCAATCCACCTTTTTTACTGCACGCAATAGAATAAGTTACTTTGTATGTAACAAACATAAAACGTATGTCTTCGTAACACATTTAAAATGTAGTGTAACACCATATACGCAATTTTATTTGATTTCATTTCGTGTGAATGAGTCGTGCGATAGTGTTCCACAGCGAAAGAAGGCACTTAATGTGTAAGTATTTTACAAAAATCGTGCTAGTCTCGGTGTCGGCTAATGTGAAAACGCCTTAATTCACAAATTATTGATCACATAACAAAATATGTTAAAATTACACGTTCGTATGGATTTGCACATGTTTTTGTAAGTATAAATGCGTTTTCACATTAGCCGACACGGCGATAAAGCTAATGAATTTAATAAAAATGGAATTCCGCGTGACAAAAGCTAAGACGAAACATTTCCATTTATAGATGACGGATATGGAATCCTCTAAATATCACATCTTTATAATTGGATGCACCCACAACTGTCTTTCCTTGTTTGGTTTGTTTTGTTTGGTTTAGTTTTCCTTGCTTTTTTTTAATATAACAAAAAAAGCAAATATAGTTTGATACCCATGATATTTCTTTGAACGACGCACAATAACTTTGCATAAATCGCGCCAGTATCGGTGCCGTGCTGATGTCGTGTCGCTGAGGCTAATGTGAAAACACCCTAATTCACAAGTTGTTGATCATAACATAGTAATGGTCTTTGTTATTGCAAGGGGTTTTTTTTTTAATACCAGACGTTTTTTTTCTTTTGTAAAAAATTACGCTCTCAAAGCTGTTGTTGAAATGAAACATTAACATATTAGGCAATACTCAAGTATAATGCTGTTTTGTGAAGTAAAGATGTATGTTTTATTTGTTATGTTAACATTTACAGTAGACGAGATTTAAGTTAGAGAAATAAAAAAGAACTTTTGTTGACTTCTTTTGTACATGTTTTCTCTAAAATATTAAATCGAAGGAATGATTTGAAGTTATGATTATGAAGTTATTCTACATTTGACTTTTATGGCATTCTTTATTCTATTTTTTTGTAAAATCTAATATCGGATCTAGATATATAACTATGAAATGAAGTTATAACACAATACACAAAATAAGTGAATAAGGGTGGAAAGTCAGTATGGTTATTCTGAATTGCGATGCAATTGTCAATGCGATGCGAAAACATGCAAATGCGAACAATTGGTATTCGGTATTGCGATTATCGCATAGTACTCTTTTTATTCGCATTTCAAATGCGAAAATGTGGCAATTTGGTATTCTGTATTGCGAATGCTAATGTCAAATACATGCGATAATCGCAAAATTTATTCGGCAGCAAAACAACAACCGCAAAACACAAAAATGTATTTTTTACTTACATTTTGTTCATTTATTTAAATTAATAAATTTTTTTTTTGAGCAAAATGAATGAAATATGTAACCAAAGAAGTACCTTTAAGTTTCTAAATAAAAAGAAGACTGTTAGTTTTTAAATTATAATTGTTTTTTATTTCATCTCTTATATTTCTAGCAATGTTTGTGTAATTCTTATTACTAATACTAAACGTATAGAAATGCCTCTTGGGTCAATCTAAAGTTTTTAACAAAACTGGAATAGAAATGTTTTTTATAATTAATTGTTTTTAATGCTACAAAATAAATTACCTTTTTACATTCAAACTTAGAATATCCGATTTGCTTCTAAGTATTCTTTTCTGTACCCTTTCATTTTGCTCATGTTCCTCTTCATCATAAATCCACAGAGCAACAGAATCATCCATTTTGAAACATGGTTTTAACTTAAAACCTACAAACAGCTGATTTTGTGTTCACATACAATTTTGATAAAATCAGGTTTTATAATACAGTTTGTCAAATACGTTTGTTAATGATAAAATAAATTTTTTGTAGAAATAGGTGTGTTTGTTGTAATTATTCTTCCCACGTTTATTTGACAAACTGTACGACAGCTATTATCGTTTATATGTGTTAAAAATATGTTCTAAAATTGAAATGATTTTACATTTTGTGAATGAATATTTGTGAATATGAATGAATTACAGCTGTTTTCAATCTTTCTAACTTGGAAGCACTGAATATGTACTGTATAAAACAAGGTTGTATTTCATAAAATCTACTTAAAACCAATGCAAAAAATGTTTTAAAATGGTTTTATGAGAATTATTTTGTATGGTAAAACCAGGTTTTATCCTCAGTGTCAAAACACTATTAGATATTCTGATGATTAGGTATCGTCAGAGGATCTAAAAGGTGTTATTTAAAAAAATTTCCAGGTGCCCATCACCTCCCGTTCTCCTGGAATTTGGACTTTTTCCCTAAGAATTTGTATAACTTCTAAGTGTAAAAAACGTAGGTGCTGGTGCGTTTTTTAATGGATTCTGGCGTTTTTACAAACTACATGGAGTCGCCCACTTTTCCCAGCATTAATTTTTTCATTCCATTAATAAATGTGGTCAGAATTCCATTTAGAATGTGCACTCCCTGAATTACAAGCCTAACAGAGCTATTTTATTACCATAACAGAAGTCTGTTAAAGCATGTGATTTGTGTCCGGAGTGATAAATTTCGAAATTTATCTTCATACACATGTAAGTATAAGTATTTACTGATGATGTGCTGCAGCCAATCACCTTTATATTTATGAAAGAGGCCAAAGTCATGGTTTTTATTTACAAAAAAGTACCACATCATGTAATAAGAAAATTAATAAGACTATTTGGGGAATTCTTAGTAGCTTCGATAGAAGTTCTCATTAGATATCTGAAATTGTTTTTAAGAAATTGCCAGCTTCGCAAAGAAATTAAATTAAGAAGAAATAAAAAAACAGAAATAATATTTTGCGTCAATAAAGACTTTTCCTCATATAGAAACCACCGAATATTGTAAGTCACCATTTCGAAACTATAATTTTCAATTTTACTGAACTCTTGTGAGCCGACACCCTGATTTTCCGATTTCTTTTTTGGTCGTAAAAAATACATAAAAATTTCGCTCTTATGTAAAATGTTTTTTAGATATCTCGTTATCGAATCCAAAAAAGAAGAACTATAGACGTTTAAAATAATATTTCAAAAATAAATTTTTGAATCTACGCTGGTTTAAAGAATTATTCAACTGTTTATTTTTTTAAAATTTGAATGTGTCATGTTTTCATTTATTCACATTTTTGCCAGCTACAACTTTCAAATTATTAATAATTCAACTTAAAAGAAAAAGGCAACAGTTTGCGCGGCCACATACAGTCTTACGCATTTAATTACGCATTGCGAGTAAATTAACTGATATACCAAAATACGAGTATACGCCCATGAAAACAACAACAACGTAATTTTTCCTAACAGGGCTAATTGGCATGGCTGACAGTATAGGCCACATTTTAAATTTACGACACGAGTATAAATAGAACAGAGTTAACAAGACTTTATTGTTGTACTAGTGCATTGCATTTATCAAATCTATATGTAAGCGATGAGAGCGTGAGCGATGATATGGCAAGTGTTTTAAATCACTCACGTCTGAGTATGGCAAGTTTTGATTAAGATTATATAACTAAATAGAAAACAAAGTTGACTCAGAAGTACATTTAGAAAAAATTTGCAGTAAACAAAAAAAAAAACGAAAAAAAGAGAATGGAATATTCCTCAGAGACCTAAAAATAATGAAAAATTAGTCGCTCCTATTGTAAATTTTCGCGTGAATATAAAGTTATTTATTCACTTCCTTTTCTCTTTTGATACTTTATAAGATTTAAAGTGTTGCATATGTGTAAGAGCAAAAGCTCGGATTTCCAAAAAAGTCGGCAACCTTCAATTTTCGTTTTGTGCAAACGACTAATAGAGTAGGCGAAATCACTATTCGCAACAGTCGAAGGTTACTTTTCTGAGACTTTCCTTCATGTTATATGGTATAATATTTCTTTAATCATGTCACTGTTTTAGAAGCGCGTACCGGCAGAAGACGCATAAGCCGCTCTTTGCTGTTTCAAGTCCAGACACTCGAGATGATATCCACGACAACAATAACAATATTAAATTTAAAAGGAAAAAATAATAATGAAATACTTGTAAAAAATTATATGGAATTTTAAAAAGCATTCTAGTAGAATTAACTTTCAGGTTTAATTAATGTAGCTGAAATTTTGAGACTATTAGAAAGAATTCAGTGGAATGTAATCTCCTTTGCAGAAAGCGCTGCCAAAGCCCGTAAAACATAAATACCTTAAAATTGTGTTACTGCAGGAAGGGCAACAAGTAGATTTTCAGTATACTTTACCACTGAGGGCTGTTTTAAGGTGGTTTAACATCTGGCTTGGCTAGAAAAAAGGCAGTATTGTTCACTCTGTGCAAACACGGCAACTGTATTGTAATTATTTAGCAAAATACGTGTGTAAAACTTTATTTGGGGCAACAAGTACGACTACAAATACCTACGGTTTGCTTTCATTTTCTTTATTTCTTATTTATCTTTGCTTTTATTTGTATTTACATGCTTTTAGTCTTAAACTATATTGCATTTAATTATAAAGGCTTTTAAGGTTTACTTGAGTATTAATGAGTCTTTTTTATGACCACAATGAAATAGTGATGTGAATTGCTGTACACAAAGTTCAATAAAAAATAAATACAAAAGCAAGCAGAGATAATTAATTAAATTTGATTGGAAAATATACATTTTTGTACACGTGTAACATACATTAATAGCAATAAAAAATTATTTTTTGAGAGAGAGCAAAACAAGGCTTTGAAAAATAAGAAAACACGCAAAGTTTGGGCAAAAAGTTTCTAAATTTCTGACTTGAGTATATGTAAGATTTGATATAATATAAATAGATATGTTGAAAAAAATGTAATCTGCAAAGAAAGTTTTAAAAAAAAAACTTTCATTATTTTAGAACATGGACTGTGCGCAGTCCCTCTCGATATATAATAATTCTATTAAATTAGACACGATACACCTTTAAGTACTATGATAAAAGACAGTAGCATTATTCAGAGATAGAATAGTCAATCATAATTGGAATACCTCATTTCGAAAATATGGGATTTGTCACTACATCTTATGTCCTGGCTTTGGCTTTGGCTTTGGATTAGCCATTGTAAAATCTGATTGGAACGATAATTACTTGCGAAACACTTTATCACATTAAATTTCAACATTGTAATTTAAATTGACTCACTTTACAGAATAATTACAATAATTATTTCATTTAGAAATAAAAAAAATCTCAATCGCTTCAATAGTTTTCAAATATTGGAAAATTCGTCGCTCCTAACAATCGCTTTAGTATTTTCTTAGAGTCAGAAATACTGCTCTGCTTCTCTACTGTACTAAAATATAACTCCGATTAGGTCTTAGTTCAAAAATATTTGCGGATAGAAAATCGTTTCTACTAGAGACTATTATATGGCGCGGTCTACTGCCGCATAAAATTAGGGTATCGTTGCCTCTGATAAAATATTAAAGGATATCTGTAAATTTCATATTTAAAATATTCAAAAATAAAAATGGAAAAAATTAAAAAAAATAAGAAGGCATCGTGGCCGGTGTTCCGCTTGTAGAATAAAGTCATTCTTTCCAGATAATATTTTGAATTGCATGGTATTCCCATTACGAATTAGAAAACTCTTCGAATTTTGCTTAAACTCTTCACTACATATACTGCCATCCAGCGTTCATCACTAATTTTATGGTTTATTTTAATTTATTAACCAATTTATTTATATTGCAGTGTTTCACAGCTTGCGTAGCTGCATGAGAGATTAACATATTTAGGGGTATCGAATAAACACGCCTGAAAAGATTTGGCTGCAGGTCATTGATTTTAGATGAAACTAAATCACAAATGTCCCACAAATGTTGGGGGTCCCAAGTTATATAATTTAGCAAATAGAACAAATTCGGCCCTCATAAATTAATAGTTGATAAAAATAAACATTCAGTAATTTTATTTACTATGAAAATATTTAAATAATTTGTTTATTTTCTTACAATCTCATTTATTTTATATATGTATGTAAATTTTTAAATTAAATAAAGTAAAATTAAAAATAAAGTATAAATAAAAATGTAAATAAAAATATTCGATTATTCTTAGAGTTTTTATTTGCAAAAAGGCATATGAACATTTCTTAGTGTGGCGCGGTCTAATGCTCATCAGACTAATTGCATAGTATTTTATTAAATTTTTACTGAGTTTCCTAATTATAATTGAATTTTTTTAATCACACGTAGTCATTTACATGGCTCCCAGTTACGCTTAATATTAATTTTATTTGCCGTACAATATTTTAAATTATACTGTACATAATTTTAAACAGGAAAACGTATTAACCCCTACGAAAGAAAATTGATTCGCTAATTTACTTGCACGGTTATACTTTTGTAAGAAATAATTATCGCCAACCCATAGTCCTAGTATTCCTCGGATATAGAGCATTGTTTTCATTACGTTCCAATTCTATTTGCGTTCTTATATATAAAGCTATCTTCCAGGTATTTAAAGCATAAAAAACGAATTGTATTAAAGAAAAAACGGTAAATTGAACAAAGAGATTAATAATAATTTATTTAAAAAACGTCATATTAAAAATATTTCTTATTTCAATACACACGTATTTTTTCATTATTATGAACTCATAAAGAGTAATCAATAGAATAATGCAATTTTTATCTGTCTCTGAGGAGCTAAGAGTAATAAAGCATTCATAACAATAATTTCTAAAGAAATTAGAAATAAAAACAAAAATAGAGACAATATCACATCTTGAATAAGTACGAGTTTAATCAAAAATAGCTGGCAGCATTCGCCTTCATTAGCACCGTTGCCTAGTGGAGAAAAATTTTTAAATAATAGTTCAACGCTCGCATTGAAGAGAACAAAAAAAATATACCTAGTATGAAATAGACTGAGAAGAAAAGGCAAGAATGGTCAATGGAATGAATGAATGAAAACACAAACAGGGATGGTCCTCTATATAACAGTGGTTAAACACAAAAGAAGCTCAAATCTTCAAAAATTTCATTCGCGGCAAAATTAACCAAAGGTGAACAGATGTACGACCGCAGTACCCAAAATCCCTTTTCAATTCTAGACAGTAATGCTAGTGAATGCTAGAGTAATGCTGGTAAGCACCAGCTAAATCTCAAACATACTGGTGACATATTTAGTTTCTCTAATCGACGAGAGTAATTTCTTCGATATCCCATTAAAACGAGGAAATGTGTTTGAGGCAAAAATTCAAGTAAATAGTGAAACAGATTTTCGAAAAAAATAGGAACTATGCAACACTGCACAGTGCTGAAGAAATTATACCGCTAACTAAAGGGGTTTTCCATTATATGTAGCTGTGCAAAACATAACCACTCTTAAACCATTAACCAGTGTGCCATCCTATGTCTCCGTCGTCTAAATTGATTACTTACGCCAATTTCTTTAAGGTTCAGATGCATCATGTATCAACAATTAATAAGGTTAATCTAAGATTAGATCCCAAAAGAACGGAAGAAAAGCACTTTCAGGGTTCACTCGTTTGAAGCAACGGTAAGGACGTTTGTGCAAACCGTTATAACTTTTTAAATTCTAATACATTATTGATGCAGGAGATTTTGAATATGCAGTCTTCTATACTACAGGCTGTATTAAACACACCAAGAATTGCATAAAAATATGTTCTTGGAATGCAAATTGAACATCCAACAAAAAAAGACCTAGAACACTTTTTGAGATTACACAGATAGATGTCATGCTCATTTTTGAGACTCACTTGACGGTAAAAACTTTTTTCAAAATACATAAATATATTTTATGTGATACTAAGAACTCAAAAGAAAGTGCGAAACTGGTACTGCTGTCTTAATAAAATGTCCTGATCTAAAGCACGACTTGATGCCAGAAATATGCGAAAACATATTTTTATAACCCAACAAAAGCAGTTATTGGGGTTTATTCAGTTAAATATAGCCCTACAAACTCCAGAGGGTATAGACAATTTAATAAGTGCCTTTGTAAATCACCTTAAGGTACTACTTGTGGCAAGCAACTAAGAACCCCAAAAGGCTGTGTTATGAATAATTCACCCTTGCATACATCGCACGGAATGTGGGCAAGAAACAATTCCGAAAAAGAAATGTGTGCAAAGTAATATACACCAAATATTTCTATGGACAAAATAGAGCTGCTACAGGTGGTCTCGAAAGTTCCGGTTTATCATAAGTTCATTTTTTAAATTGTAGTTAATCTTATAAGCCAATAAACCTATAAGCCGCGTTAACACTGCATATTTCCATTCTTATTTTCTAAATTTGTTCTCACAAACTAAGGAGTCAAGACAATTTCTCACATTTTTTGTTTTCTTTTATCAACTGTATGCCCTCTGTGCATCCATTTTATTTCTAAATAAAAACAGCAAAAATTGAAAAAAAATTCATATCGTTTCTTGTATTTTTATTGTATTTAGCAAATTATAATTGTAAAAGTATACAAATTTTTGTCGTACTCAAGGAGTTCGCCTTAAAGCTAAAAGTCGCCAGAGGTATAAAGGTTATCTTATATGAATCCCCTTCATAATTTTACATATTAAAATAAAGTAAAATAAAAATATATGGGAAGAAATCTTGCATTTCCCGTCTTTTCCAAAAAACTTACAAAGTACGTGTAGTTCTTGTTACGAATTACTATATTTTATATTATCTTTATTTAAGAGTTTACATGCGTAATTACATAATACATAATATATATTCTCTTCTCTAATTATCTGTTCCTCTTTTCCATTCTGTCTCAATATATTTTTACATTGCTTTTCTACTCCGGAAAGCACTGATTCTGATTATATGGATTAAGTTTTGTTTTATTTATGCTAATAACGTTTTTCCTAATAACTTTAGACGTTCCTGTACTGCTAATATAAAGCAACACCAAAAAGTTTTCCTTTCTAATACAGAGGAAGGTGATAAAAAGATCCGCGCTGTGAAGGGTGTATATGCTGAGATATGAGGGGACTGTGCTTTGGCCATATACACATTCCAACAGCAATTAAAAGAGGAGATGAGAGTTATTTTTTATGCCTGCCGGAATTGGGTATTGAACCAACTAAGAATCATATTAGTTTGCGTGTAGAAAAACTAATTCTACACATTGCATTGACGGAGTGAGGGGAAATATTTGATCTTATTGCATCTCCTAAAATCAAATGTTAATAAATTTATTTTCAAATTATACTTCTTTTTTATTAAATATATTCAATTGCGAATGTCTTATGTTTTGATTAGCTTTCCCTTTTCGCACAAACAAATTTAAACTGCACTGCCATGAGTCGAAGATAGTAAATTAAATACAATCTGCGGTTTATTGACATGGCAAATGAATATACAACCACTTACCAATCATTATATTTGCAATTTGCCAGTGTCTTTCCCCCATTTTCATTTCACATTTGTAAGAGGATTACAAACGTTTGCATTTTAACGCATTATTTTTTTTATACTCGCACGCATAATGTTGGTCTATCTCGGTTATTTATGAAACTATAAAAAATATTTTTTATTTCTCAAAAATGCACAAATTAATGCCTTCCCAAATACTGTTTAATTAACTTTATAATGCTTGCAAATAAATCGTCTTTGGTAGTGTGCATTTGTTTGCGTTAGAAATACAGGCATTGCCACACACACAAATGACTGTTTTTAGTCTATATTTTAATAAAATCTTTACCATCCACTATTTTATTTGATGTGAGTAATTACAGGTTTTTAAATGTTGCAGGTTGCAGTATAATGAGGTAAAATAAATGGATAAATGAAAGTTTTATGTGCTTTTAGAAATTTATATGGGACAATTTCTTATTAAGCAAAAGTATATAAAAATTGACTTTTCAATCACACAACAGCATTAATAACTTTTATTATACCTTGTAAAATTTACTTTACGCCCAATTTCGCCTACTCATAAATAATTATTTCAATGCTTACACTGTCTGCCCTCCATCGATACAATATTAATTTGATATAAAATGAATAATTTCTAATATAATGCTTCACTATGAACCAGTTTATTTAAAGAGCATCAACAAGTAATCACAAGTCCCAAACTTAAAAATAAGAATACTAACAAGCACACATAGACGAGGGCGTGTGTGACAGGCATGTACATAACTAGCAACCCTCGTAATCATACAAAATGTGCACCAACACTATATGAAAATGATTAATCATATTGAAAGTTTATTTCTCTATTGATTAAACTGGAGTTTAAATGTCAATTGAAGAAATGTCTCAAATCATTAGATCTACAAAAAAAAATATAGAGACTGGAATTAAATCATTACAAGAAGTGTCGTGATTTTAAAGGGAATTAAGCGGGTTTTTCATTAGGCCTTCAACATTTAAATTATTCAAATGAAACAAATTAATTTTTTTAGTCATTTCAAAAAGGCACTGCAGCACATATATAGCATGTATAACGAAATTTGGATTACAATTCAATTTCGTCATTTTCTTTAGGTAGCACAAACTCGGTTTGACCATCTCCTACCAGCCTGAGTATATTGATGCCACAGACCAGATAAAGTTTATGTAAATAGTTCGACTTAAAAAAAAAATTATATATGTAAAAATTTTTTGCAAAATGGTCAATATTTATCACGTGGATCGCGATTCGTAATTCCGATTTCATGTTTCGTTCCTTAATATACAACCCGATCCATTAATATATCACACTTAAATCATCGGCAGATATTGAATGAAAACAAAATGATATAAAGCAAGCAATTTGTTATTTTATGACTTGACAAAAAATTTTACTCAGAGCTCCATTCTGAGAATTCTTTCAGCCGACGTGGTTATTCCGTGGCGATAATATATGCACATACCTGATATTACCAAAACTGTCTGCATTTATTAAAAACTTTTATAATTATTCTATAATTTCCCTGTATCCAAATTATTTTTCTGATTGGAAAGCTTAATTTAATAAAATATTGGGATGACGAATAACTAGCAGTTAGTCATCCCATTTAATATTTTTACGGATAAAATGTTTTTAGCACGATTACTTTAAAAAATTAGTCGTTAAAAATGATTTATGTAAAGAATATCAAAACTTAGTATTACGTTTAGAATGAAAAGTATTGAAAAAAAATTTGTTTTAATTTTGAAGGACATAAATAACCACATAATGCAGTTTTTTAATCTGCTTATATACAAAAAAGGGCTCAAGCTTATTTTCGCTTTTACGATTTTCCCATTAAAATTTTGTAGCGCAAACGACCATTTTTATCTTTCCCCTTTTAATATCCATTTCGCATAATTCCAATTTTTTCCTTTACACATTCAAGTAGCGACAGGTAGATTTGCTGGCATACAATTTTAATTCTGAGTTTGTAATAAAACTTTTCCTTTTATATGAAATTGCAAAAAGTTTAATAATAATGTTTATTATTATTTAATCCTTTTAAAATCTGATATCAACTGCTTAAGTTCCTTTTCAGAAAGAAACATAAGTTTTATTTTAACATTAATTAGTTATTGAAATCAATTTTCATCGTCACAAAAGTTTAAAGTTATTTAGTTACTTCTAAATTTAAAAGCAAAAAAATCACAAAAGCGAAAATAACGTAAATGGGGGTTTTTAAAAATAAAAATTAATTACCTATTTAAATTTACTTATATTTGAGAATATGAATATTTTTATGAAATATTTTCCACTTAAGAAGAATGATGTAGAAATGCTTCAAATATTATTAATGGCAGCATGCTTGTTACAGAAAAAGCAAATATCGAGTTTTATCTGCTTCTCAAAATCTAATGATTTACGATTAACGATTAACGTTAGAGAGTTGTGTATGAAAGCTTCCCATGATATGAAATGCGGAACACTTACATCAATTATATGAATCACTTTAATTCTAGTTTGAAGACAGATATTTCTAACGAGAAAAATATGAATAGGCTTTCTCCTTTTGAAAGCGACAGGTTAGGATGGTCACTTATTTTTATCGCATGATTCGCTACAATTCTTAACGTATTGGAAACAGATAAAATTCTTCAATATTATTGAACACATTAAAAGCTGACGCGTTAGTAACGCGCCTGAAAACATTGCATTCAGTTTCATTTCCGTTTCATTGAACTTTACATTCTTTTCGCAATATCGCTTTTCATAAAACTGATTTCATACCTTGTCGTTTCAGCGGTGGCACTTAATACTGCAAGTTGTTGCCAGCCTTAAAAGTAGTAGTGAGTACTGAGAAAGTCTTGCTTAAATAGTCTTAATATAAATTTCACCTTTGTTTTATTTATGGGATTATATAATGACGGCATTTAGCAGGCGTTGAAATGCGCATAGGAACTATCTAACCGCACAACAATCAATTTAATTCTATTTTTAAGTTAATATTAAATTTTTGGATTTTCAGTGCAATTGAAATATCAAAGTATAAATTTCACTGTTTTGAGAATTTTATTCATGATTCTAACGCATAGCTAATTGCTTTTATAAATGGTTAAACTTTTTTGGCCGAGATCTAATATCAAAGGCAAAAAGCCAACTAATTATATAACGTATGAGCTAGATTTACATACAAATAGACAAAATGCTTTTGTATCGATATTAAACCAAATATGCTAAATGGCATTTTTTGCTATGATCTGACTTAAGTAATGTAACCAATACTAAATATATATTCTACACGCAATTCCTAGCGATCCTGTGTATTTAACGAATGGGAATAACAGTACAAGTGTAATCAATTTAACAATCAAAATCTTTTTAATTTTATTGTTTGAAGTCATACTAAACACTCATTATATCTTAAACAAAAAAGCAACGGCACGCAAAGAAAGCGAAAGTAAGTTTTGAGTTAAGCAACAGCTTTCAGACGCATTAAACGTAAATCTTATAGGCGAACATGGTGGCAACAGCAAGCAGCACAAGTTGCTCATTTAAACTTGAAATGAAAAGCAATAAAAAATAGAGTACCGAACTTTTGAATAATTAACATAAAACATGCAAAGTAAACTTAGCTCAGCAGGGCTGTAATTACTTCGGACTTTGAACAGTCAGCACACTTAATTCCCAACAATACACAGAAGCAGTTACTTTTAAGTAACATGCACGAGTATGTTGCAACAGCGCATTAAAGGCAGTATTAAATTTTTTTAATTGCAGATCTTCCGATTCTCCCATTATCACAACAACAACGGCAACAACAATTTCAACACTTCATACTGCAAAGGGGGGAAGCCACCAAAATCAATTTCAGACACATGTAACAAATAATTCATCAACAACAACAACAACAACAGCGAGTATACACATCTCTTCTTCATCACCCGTAAATAATCATCATACAAATAACAACTGTAAGAGTATTACTAATAATAATAGCAAGACCAACAAAAACAATAATAATAACAACAGCAGCTTAAATAACCATCAACGTCTACCATTTTGTGGTTTAGATTCCATTAAAGGAAGTGACAATAATGGTGGTGATGGAAGTGTTGTTGGCGGCTGCTTGATTAGTGGGGACAAAAGAAATTTAAGTTTTAACTTGAATGGCAGCAGTAACAACGCCCATAACATGCACATGCATACAAATATCGGTATACCCATCGATAATGCTTCGGAACAGTTTCATTCGTTAGATGCCAATGACAGCTCATGCTGTGGCGACGGCCACTTTGAAGATGATATGCAAGCGTTATTGCCAAAATGTTCACGTCTATCAAGAGATGAATTTAGTCAGGTAAGAGGACAATTCACATATTCTAGTAGGTCTGTTTGCCTTATAATTCACTCTTTACGTTCCTTATGCTCAAGCCACTTACCATCATGAAGAAACATTTTCAATGGGAATGGAAACGGAAATGGATTATAAAGTGAATGTTTTATAATAAATGTTTAAGGATTGCATACTGCTTTACAACAACTGCATACTCCAACTACCATTTGCAATTTTAATGGCTTAATGATTCGTTGTATTTTTGACGGGTTTGAAAGAAATTTTAAATTAAGTCGCGCTAGAAAAAGTAATTTCATTTTATTAGACTTTTTTCTGTAGTTCAACAGAAAAACAGAACATCGGTTTTGATTCATATGAAATGAAAAGGATAAACTAATCCTGTTTGCTGGGAAAATTTTTAGTTTTCCTTGAATTTTGCTCTCCATAGAGAACTACACACATGTGAAACAGATTTAGCAACTGCATTTTAATATTTTATTCTGCAAGATATTTACTTGGCGAACACAAAAACAAATCAGTTCTTATGCGAATTATGCACCGAATATAGATTGTGCACATACAATTGTAGAATATTGTAATAACAATGGATGTAGCCATATAAGTGTTAAGTTACATAAAATGATAATAGTTTAAAATTATTTACATTTTCAGAATATAAAAAGTGTATTTTTCTGTACACAGAAAAAATTTTTATTAATTTAATAATTTTCAAATATATTATTTTGGAGGTAAGAAAAATAATTTAACACAATATCAAATTCTTTTGATTGATCGACATCTTCTATTTAAAAACAAACAAAACAAATCATTTTCTTTTAATTTTTTTTCATACGGCAATACATATGTGAAACTCGGAAAAGCCCTGTTGTGAAAGCAATAAATATTAGAGGCATAGATAACTCCTTTAGTATAAAAATATTAACTTGTGTAATTTGTAAAATTGTTAGTAGAGATATTCTGAAACCGTTCCTATAATTTTATTAAGAAATTAATTTTTTTTTCGAAAGTTTAAAACAAGGATTGGGTAAATCTTAGCAAGATTTTTATATTAGAATTAAATTGTTACAACCAAATTAACGAGAACTGTATGTTGTAGAGTATCGTTGCCGAGGAGTTTAACCGCCATATTTAGCGTCGTACCTTTTGCCAATATTCTCGAAATTGCTTTAATATCTCATGTGTTAATTTCTGCTGAAAAGTTTTCCATGCCATTATTTCATTGGCAAAGTAAAACGACGAATAGAAAGGCTACCAAAAGCAGCACATATTTCATAACGGAGGAGCTGCAACGAGGATCTAGTATTAAATTATTCTTCACCATCGGTATTCTCTATCAAAGGAACTAGTAAGTTTATCTATCCCTTGATTGTTGTTCTTAAGAAAAAATTCAAATAAAAATACATTAGTGGCAGATAGAGCTTTTATACCGACACAAAAACTGTTTAATACTGTCAATAAATTCATTTGCGGACTGTTTGCATGAATATTTTTCATGGCACTTTTACTGTGAAGTTTAATTATTTTGGTTTATTTATTTAAATATTTTTTGTTTAATATAATTATACATTAAGTATTGAAGGCAATTTCTTATTGCTGTTTGGTTTCGTGTTTAACATTCCATTCATTTTTAATAAATCACTCTAGCACTCCAAGAAACAGATTGTTAATGTTCTGATTACACTGTAATCCACTATATTTTGATTCAAACCAGAGACTTTGTTGTTATTATAAATAAAATGCTCATAAGTTTCACATCAGTCAGCACACATGCCACGATTTAGTTTTCACTAATAAATATTTAATAACTAAAACTGAAAAAGTTTACATAAAAAAGAAACTGGAACAAATATTTTTGGACGGGGCAATTGCATTTTTCATGCATCAGGACATTGCAGCCGAAAAAGAAATAAATAAAAAAATACAAATATGTATGTATGTATGTATTTAGGTAGCACACATATTTTATTCATTCCAAATATGAAAAATAAATAATACAAACAAACAGAAAAGTATGCAGACTGGAATTTTGCCATAAAAACGACGTAAAAAAAATAGGAAAATGAGCAAAAACTGTGTATTAAAATTAAATACATAATCGGGGAGACGATTTAAACAAAACTAAATAAATAAAAAATCAAGGATAAAATACGGAAAAATCGCACCACATTCAAAAGTGGTGGTGCCTTTGGGCAATATTTTTGTATATTTTTTATTTTCTTACTTTCGTTGAAAGATTTTTGTGTAGAGTGTGTAAACAATTTTTCATAAGTATAGTATTCCGAGTGTTGTTAATTTAAAATTATATTGCTTTTCATAGTACAATTTGCTAGACGGTATCCTGTGTTTGAATGAGTTTTTATTTGATTCATTTTATGCAGTGAAAATTACTTAAATTCCATTTTTAAGCTGCATACTTTTAGGAGTTTGTCTTTTATACGAATTTTTTTATATATACATGCTTCTCTGCAATTTACGGTATAGATTTATTCATGTTTCTTTTGAATTCCGCCAATGTACATGTAAGCCATAAAAGCGTTTTTTTAAGAATGTAAAAAGCGTTAATTGATTTCACTAGAATTCCTTTGATAAGGTTTGCCTAATTTCGAATTTTCCAACAAGGCAGAGTAGAGCAGGGAATCTCAGTTTGGAAAGCTGGAAAAAACAAATTTCAATACAACGAACTGCTTATGAGCCAATGCCATAAAATTTATATCATCTCTATATTCCTTTTACATTTACATTCCTCTTTTTATTTAAGTAGAGAATCCTTAAAACAAAAAAAAAATATTTTCACAGATAGAGAAGAATAAGAATTCTTTTTTCAGTTTTTCCCCAACTTCTTTTTATTTAATAATTATTGTCTTTATTCAAGTTTCAAATCTTTAAATAAATAAAATACTTTTAAATAATAGTTAGAAATTGTTGAAAAAATCTCAGTTCATAGTTTTTAAAAAAATTTACTATTTAATTAATATTTAATTTTATAATACAAACACAAATTTGGTTTGAAAATATTTTTCTGCTGGTAATTAAACTTATTGCGTCAAGCAAATGCACGAATTCTATTGAATTTTTTGTTTCTGTGCTTTTATTGTTATTATTGTTAAGACAAACATATTTTTATGACAAGAAATTTTGAAAACTATTTTTCTTCGTACTAACTTGAAAGTTTACAAAAATTATGTTGTGGTTTATTTGTGGACTGGCATACATTTAATAAGTGATTTGATTTTATATAATCGTTCTTCTATTTAGAGAAAAAATTCGAATAAATATTTTTATGTTAAATAATGTCTCCTTGTGCTGCACTTTCTTCTACATATTTTGTATACCAATGATATGTGTTCGTCCTATGCCTCGAAAGTGTATTTTAGAAAACATTGAATACAAATAGTTTTGGTTTGGTGCAGTTATTAAATTGTTCTCTCCAAGAAGTACTTCTAGAAAATGTAGTTTTTGTATTTAATTTTTGGACCTCCCACAGAGTACAAATGCAAAAGAAAACTTTTTCAGTTGTCAAGTAGTGAAAATCGATTAGTAACACGTGCATTTCAAAAATAAATATTTGGTCAGTTTTTGGTGATAGAATGTTCTATAACTTCAGCAACATTTTGTATATGATCCAGTTTTATGTCTAGTGGATTGTTTAGTTGCTATTAGTTATGGGATATAGGTTATAGCTTAGCAGAAGCGCAGGGTAAGCACGAAAATATTTACATCCTTATTATTAATTTATATTATTTATATTATATTTATACAAATGGGAGTACATATAATATATGCATATTATAATAACATGAAACAGTTTATAAAATTTCATTTGACTAACTTCTCCCAAAAGAAAAATGTTATAAGAATTTCTACAAAATAAACGAGAATTACAATCACAATTTTGAAATGTATACAAGTCATGCTTTTGTTATCGTTATAAGAAAAGTATCTTATACTTTAAACCAGACTTGCTTGCAGAAATACTCATATAATACAATTTATTTATTAATTTTATTTATTTCAGTTGACAAACTTGAAAATTGTTGTTCTTTAATAAAATTTATGGATAAGAAATAACTTACTAGTTCAATATTTTATAACAAAAAAGTTTGTAATGTTTATGGCTCTTAGCTTAAACTAAATATTTCTGCATGTTAAACAAGTGTGTAGACGCAGATAGAATCTATTACATGTATTTTTTATTTGCTGCAGTTTAAAAGAATTGTTTCTTTTTCGTATCATTTTTCTAAGATCAATCCTTTCTATTAAAGTAATGTACTCTGCGGGAATTAAGAGAAATGTGGTATAGTATAAGGTTGTAGGAGACAGGTACTAAGGAGATTTGTAGTTAACGCACTACTATATATAAAATATGGTTGCGCTATAGATTGTTTTATCCTGTCAGTGTAGCACACCCACCAAAACATGATAAACGTCCCTTATGTGTTCGGGTGTAAATTAGGATCGATACTAACTGTCTCCTGGTAAGTGTACAGTACCAAGCGACAATACCTTTGTTCCTTATTCATTCCAATAGCAATTAATACAAGAGAACGAAGGCGCAATAATATTATTTTCCATAACCTTCATGTACATATAAAATATAAAACCGTGTATGGGTTCAAATGATTTTTGTTTAAATAACAATTACATGCACGCGACTAGTTCGAAATTCAACTTCAATGCTCATCAGTTACTCCCTCTGCTTTAAGTGTTCTTCTATCGCTCAGCACGGTAAAGCATTGCCTTAGTAATGAAAATTACGAAACCAGAACAATTTAGTTTAAATTAATATTTATAACATATAAAACAATATAATTATATTTGCTTCCAATTGTGGACGAAAATTAATTCGTTGCCAACAATTTGGTCGTACAGGTATCCTCAAGGACCAATTTGATAAAATCGGGAAGTTTTTTTAAGAAAGTTTGCTTATGGAAAACTTAAAAATTTAAAAACTTAAAATTTTCTTAACGCTACACAAACAAACTCATCAAATTGAAAAATAATTAATTATATGTAGTAAAAAAATTTCATGACTTGGTACAATTCCATTTAGAAATATTCCAGCAAACGAGGTTACCGCGTTTTGAATGTTTAGCGAAAAATCGGCAAGATGCAGATAAATCGGCTAAAAGTAAAGCTCTTTCATGATAATGCATTGAAACATTTTTATTCTTTGGTTACCAAGGAAATAAAAATAAAAGATAACAAAAATAAATAACTTAGACGCAGGAGTTGAACGTAAACAATTTTGTGAATTAAAAATATTTCTTTTAAATTATAATTTAATTAAATGGTAACAAAGTTATTGTTTTTTAGCTTGTGGTAAGCTTTAAGCGAATAAATAAATAACACGTTGGATATTGGAAAACTTTAGAATCGAAACAAAACATTATACGTAAACAACAACTATTAATTTTTTTCGATCAGGGAATCAATTCCTTTAGTGCTCAAGTCACATGCACAATCGTATTAAAAAATAATTCGAAAAGGTGTATATTTGAATACATTTGTTACATTTACAAGTTTAAGTGCATCCCTTGAGGTTTTATTTATTTGCGTTTCATACAAGTATCTGTGTCGCATGCATTGGTTTCACCACAATGAATTTACTCTTGCATATGTCGACGACATTTTATTTGATTTCTCATACAATGAAATATCATGTTCTTATATGCCTTCTAGTAATTCTTTCATTTCCTAGTAAACAGTCTCCCACTCCAAACACACACACTCATCCTCTTTTAAATACCTATTGCACTCCCCATCATTTGCTAGAAGCAAGTCTTGTCTCTTTCTGTTTTTTTCTTCTGGATTATTACGAGTATTGCCCACTTCTGCTTGCTATCAGCACACGCCACATTGTTACGCAATGTCTTTCTCTGTTTGATACGTGTTATTTATTTGTAGCATGTGCGTAAGTAGCAGTTGTTACGTGCGTTTTGTTTTTGTAAATATGTTAACGGGTATGTGTGCCCGCAATATTGTGTTACCGTTTCGTTATGCGAGAGAAAATTCCGCATATTGATTTCTGTTACTGCTGTTTTTTCTCGATTATTTTCAATTTTATTACAAATTAGGGTGGCTTTGGAAGACTTATTTGCTAAAATCTGTTTTATTGCTGGGACAGAGGCAAAAAGTTGATTTGGAATACAAATGACAGCTGAAATTGAATAAAGCAGTGAAACAGTGTTCGCTCGTAAGCACGCAAAATTGATAAGATGAATTTACATATTAAACACAAGTAAATTTCTGTTGAGAACACGGATAATGAATTTACTTATTTTAGTAAAAAGGTATATTATTTGCTTAATTCTCAAAAAGTTATGTTGCTTCGAAACAGCAAAGTTGATAGAAACCACTTTTCAAAATAAAAACCATTTCTAAACAACTTATTTTTATTTACATAATTTAAGTTTGAAGTTGTCAGTTGTTTATCGTTACACGATATCTGGCAATTGTTTTTAAGTTCAGACAAGTGAAGTTTAGCTAATAATTGAGTCGTTTTCTCAAAGTTCTGAGAAGAAGTTTGAAACTTTGCAATTAATTTTGTTTTTGTGATGTCTATTTTTAAATCGGAGTTTTGTTCCTCGAAATTCGAAGATATATTTTATTCAAACTTGTACACTGATTGCGATCTGTGCCATTCATATGCACTCAGGAGTTTCAGAGAAGAAAATATTTTCAGAAGAAAATATTTATTTATTTATGGAAAATTATCCCAATTTGACTAATAAAATGTTAAGCTAAGAGAAGTGCTTAAGAAACATAATATCGTCATCTTTCAGGCGCAGCCCAAATAGGCACAGTTCACGGTTGTGCGATCCTAGTTATTAGCTGCGTGGCTTTGTGATTCAGAAGAAGTGTTTCGCTTATGCATTTCGGTCACTGTTAATAGAATATGAATTGTGCTTTCGATACTGCAAGTTTATTAGGTGCTCTGCTTCTCACAATGGTAATCATACAGACCAAGGAACTGTACGAGTTGTAGGGATACGGGTGTTACATTTTATTGAAGCATAAATAAAGTGGAATTAATAACACATCTTTTGTGGCACCTTTTCTACAAATTTAGCAGTCAAAAACCTCTTGAGTGAAATCGAGCATTGCCAAGTGGCAACATCCAGAGAACAAATTTATTGTATTAAAATTAAAGACCAAATTTTTTACTTTTCCTCGAAAAGCCATATCTCAGCTAAAGTAGTTTCATTGTCACCGGAATCGTGACTCCAGTTGGGAATGAGCAAGCAACAATGTAACGTTCAGTATTTATTACTTTTAAAACGACATAAGTGGGTTCTTTGAATATCAGCAGGGCCCATTTCACTGAATAACGTGGACGTCAAGGTAGCGACGTTTTAGTTTCCTTTACTTCACAAATATCAGCAAATTGGCATTCCCTTATTCGGTAATTCTTAAGTACTATTCAAAATAAAGTATACGCGACAGAGCACATGTTTCTCAGCGCATATAAAGCATACGATATGATGCACCATTTCATGCCGCGTTTGCACTTACGGACTAGGGAGTTATTCTCTTTTTCTATCAGACAACTATTGAAAATTGTTTTTAGGTATACAGAATCCATAACAAATATCTCATACTTAAGGACTTGGTATAGTGAGACATCGGTTTCGAGATCGAACGCCAACTAGATAACGCGTAATAAAGGTTTAAATTGATGCTAGTATTGAAGCTGTTCAATACTATTGTTATATATATTATTATATATTATATTATATTATATTATATTGTGGCTGCATACAGTACAGATTTTTTTCAGTCATTGGTGGATTCCTTTTCTTGCAATTTTGATTATTTCTATTTTCTTTGTATAAGCTTGGAAATAATTTACGTATAGCAAAGAAGTTCAAACCATTTATCAAAATTTGAAAAACCATAACGCAAAACTCTCCTGAAAATTTGTCGCCAATGTGTAATAAATGTTTACACTTTGTGGTGTTAGTGTTTTCCTATTACAACAACTGGTCTTCTAGATACGAGTGTGATACGTATGTTCAGAGCTATTTTAATTAAATATGCTGAAATTACGATTTCAGCATCTAACCAGCAATAGACCATCCATGTATACACGCAATAGAAAACAAGCGGTGCTTAACGCATCATCATATTGCTTGTAAACGATAGAATGGCAGAACAATGAAACAATGTTTGTATTCGTTTAATCATTTTACATGACACTTTTATAATTTACAGTATACGAAAATGTTTGAAGACACTGTTCCTCCTGTTTGTATTACTAATTATCAACTAAATTGATTTGTCAAATTACTACGTGCTTCACTCACACACTGGAGATCATATAGGAGCTGCTCAATGTTTGCATTGCGCTATTGCAGCTGAAAAACATCGCAGAGCTTTAATTGAGATTTCCCTGTAATATTCCCCATGCGCTCTGTCATTCTTTCCCAAATGAAACATTCAAGCCGGTATTTAATTAAACTTTTTTCATTATTTTAGCATCTTCATTAAATTATTTATGTTATGTAATCGAGGAATATTTTCTTTATCTCCCTCATTTATGTATGATAAATATTGTACGTGTTCTGAAAATTACTGGTGCATGTCAACTAGATGTTAGAAAAAGGAAACTTTTACAAGCACCCTCTGTCCGCCTCTCTGTCCCCACTTAAATATTCATGAAAGATTAATTGAAAGAAATGCTCCAGAAAATAAACAATAAAAAAAATTTCTTTTTAAAAATGAAGTATTTTGACACGTGATTTCATTACTGGTAATACTAACCGTTGATGTTAATGACAAAAGAATCCCCTCTTTATTAAACGTTTATTAAAAAAAATTAAACCAAATTTGCAGTTATTTATCAATTTAAGGCACCTTCAGCAAACTTAACTTGCAACACATAGTGCAACTGCATCTAAGTCTCAAAATATATTAATCATGTTACAAATAAATAAATTGTATGAAAATAACAGTAACAACGTAATAAAAGCCCAAGATATTGTATCTATTCCATTAATTTTTAACCTTCTCGTATCCTAAAGGAACATACATTTCATCATGTGTCATGAGGAATGCTACAAAATTCCGTAAAACCTAATTAACATTTACATAAATTCTTCCAGAGAAACAATCGCAAAATTCATAAACTTACCAACAATGCCTTTGGAACACATAAAAAAAATAATCTTTAGTATTTAAATTTGCATAAAACACAGCAAGACACGACACCTTCCGTAGAGAACAAGGAGAAAACAAATATTAACAATTTTTTAAAATACTGAAGTTTTATGCAAATTTAATACAGCAAAGAATGCAAACACGAAGCGTACGATGCCAAAAAAAAAATAAATAAATAAATAAACAATTGGAATAACATTTAAATTCAATATTGGAAGCACTTGGGTAATAGTGTTGTTAGTCTTGTAATTATTTGAAAAGTATACCCAAAACATGTGAAACCATAAATATCTTGGTTTACACAAGCAAAACTTACTTACCGTTACGAGAAGAGAACATCAAGAGAGGCGACACAAACTTCCATATCCCCTGCTATTGATGTATGTACATGTCTACTTGAACTTTTATGGCGCTTGTTACGATCTTGTGCTTATTTTAGAAATTTTAGGAAAAAGGAAAATTTCCATAAAAATATTTCGTTTTTGGAGCGGAAGCAGTTGCTTATTGTGAATGAGGACAATGTAATGTAATGTAATAAAATGCAGTTGTTGTGATAATAAACGGAAGTACAACAGCAAAAAATTGTCAAGTAGCAGACTAAAAAGAAAACAAGAAGAAAGTAAAATATTTACTTCTCAAGTACACTGAACAAAACTTAATTAAGATGACAAATAGTATAAGTATCCTCTTTTAGCAGAAACTAGAAAGGATAAATCAATATGACACGGACATTAAAATTATTCGATCTGTCAGGATGTAAAATATACAAAAAGAATTATCGGAAACCAAAATAACCGGAAACTAAACTGAAACCAATAGAAAAACTACAACAATAAAAAAAATTTATATTAGTATCATTATGGCAACAAATATTCAAGTCTCGCATTTCAAGAGAACAAAGAGAATTGTAAAATAGTATTAAAATATCAAATGCAATAATAAATTCATTTTTTAATAGGACGGTACAAAATAGATATACAACACAACTAGACATTTTGTTTTTAAGAACCATGTTACAGCCCAAATGTATTCAGTATACATTTCCATATATGCATGTGGCTTTAGATGTGTAAGTAACTGGCAGGAAACATATTTTATTTAATCCTTTGTTGTGTGTTAAGAAGTCTCACTCACACTCGTAATGATATATTTTATCTAACTGTTTATTGTTAAACAAACTACCATATTGCTTTCCATCGTCATCAGCATCAGCATCATCACTATCAAAATCATCATCAGCAATTTCTTTCAAATTCATATTCTGTAATGACGGACAATGAACCGAAAAACTGTAGCTAGATTCACCTTCCTTTAATTTGTGAACAAGAAATAGGACCTAATGTACGTCTGCCTATCTGTATGTCTGTCTAACTTTATATGTCACTCAGTGTCAACATCAATATTTATTAAAAAAGGGACGACATTAAAGTAGTTGTTTTTATGAAAGTGCCAGACATGTTTTAGCATAAAAAAAAGCACAAAAACTATTAAGACTAAGAAAAATGGAAACAAACCACACACACTTTAAAAACTTTTATCTGGACAGCAATCAATAGATGATTGGTTTGGGAACTTTTCCCTCTCTCGTTTAAGGTATAAATTATATTTATAAATGCAATACAAACTTATAGCAAGACGTACATTAGATCCTATTTCTTGTTCTTGTTAAGATTTCTAGTTTAATTCACAACCTTCGTTGCCATTATAGTAACTCGCCAAAAGTTAAAGAATGTATAATTTGGATCAATACATTTTCATTATTACGAATTTAAGCAAAAAGTTAAGTACAAATTAATGGAAGCCTCATTCTCCAAACAACTTTTATACTTGTTTAAAATTGTATGAATATGGAAAATGGATCTCATTTATATCAATCATTTATAAAGAACATTTCAGAAAGCACTCAGTTTAAAACAAGCAAATAAAAGACAACTCCGCGCCAAATTATACTTTAAATGATCTGAACCACGCATACTTCAAAAGGATACATTTTTATTTGTTTGATATTTATTTTGGTATATTGGAACTCTTACACAAATATTCCGTTAGAACAAACGGCGATTTAAGCAACGTCAAATTGCTACGAAGACCCTACAATCAATCCAAATCCCTTCATTTCTTATCCAAGTCCGTTTTGGTGGATTTCTTTTTAAATCGAGCATACACGGAAAGTAATAAAACGAAATATATGTTTAAAACAACAACAGCGGATTTATCAGATTTACTGAAGTTTAATTTTGGCAGTTCTATACAATTCCCATAAATAAAGTACAAGATAAATTTTTATGTTTTGCAAAGTTGTAAGTAATTATTCTATTTTGACTCTGAGCGTGGTTGTATGAATACATAAAAAATCTCATCAAAATACGTAAAATGCGAGTTATCGAAAGAAGAATACAATGTGGAATAGTTTTAAAGAATATCTCAAATTTAAAAAAAAATTACTTAGTAAAGACCAGAAATCTAATACAATCGATATTAAATTTTATAAATTTATATAAATTTATATTTATTTATATAAATTTTCAAGTACCTTTTTTATTACTCAATTAATTTTTGTTAAAAGTACCTTCAATGCAGGCCAACTTCAACGTTTTACATGTGTTGCTCAAATATTTTCAGGACAGCTCTTTACAATTTCCACGTGAATACAAAATGATTTTATTTTTCCGTCTTTTCTTTATCAGGTAATTTGCATAACCTAATTAAAACTTATTACGTTTCCTTTGGGGTTTCACTACTAGAGATGACCTATACTCGTATAGTGGCTTTCTTTAATACAATCATTCCAACAGTAGCAAAAATGGGCATAAAATAAATTACGGTGCAACATAATCTTATATATATTAAAAATTACTTGAAGTAAAAAAACATTTGACAAAATATTTCCAGAGGTGAAAGAAATGTTTCCCAAACATGAGAAAATATCAACTGCGTTTAAGAAATGGTAGTCAGAGAAAAAGGCATTTTTCCATTAAAAAATTACCTGTGGAAAATTGGGTTTCCGCATTCGGTTCTAATTTTTTTAAATATTTTCTAATTAATTCTAAAGTTCTTATCTGTATTCAATATTTTATTATTAAACGAACGGAAACATTAATCAATCGCTAAGCGGTATTTACACAACCTAAAAATCTGTATTAAACACTTAAACTATAAATCATTATATGAGCAATCAAAAGTTTCAATTAATCGCGTTTCCTTTAATTTAGTCTTATCACCATTCCAAAGGCTCAAGCAGCAAACAATTTAAGAAAAGTCCATAAGAAATAATTTTTTTACAAAAGCAACATATTTTAGATGAAAGAAATGGCTGAAACTAATAAAAATATATTTGAAGGAAAATATTTATTTTGTTCTTCATCAATTACAATCCGGCAAATTTCATTTAATTTATCGCTGCAAATAACTTGTACAATAAATAAATACTTTAGGCAAGTTTTAGAAAAATACAAATAAATGCTTTCAGCGTCGATTTACAATTAAATTCACACATCCACAGACATACTCGTTTATAACCAACATTTCTTCTTTTGTTGGCGCAGTGCATGTCCCTGACATTTATTTATTGGACAGTTTTGAAGTGTCGTAGTGCTATCTGTTACAGTTTAAAATTTCATGGTCACGGTTGCGCCGAAAAAGGGATACGAGGAAATGAAAATAATATGTATATATATAAGAGGACCTTATATATGTATATAAGACCTTATATGTATAATAGTAGAAGGAGAAAAAAACGAGTACAATGAAAATTTAGGAGTGCAACAGACTGTTGCAAAGAAGCAATTTACGTTTTTGTTTATTTTTATTTATCAAATTCGCGTAATTTTTTCTGGAGCTGGAGCTAAAGCAATTTCATTACTCCACTTGCATTTTCCATTTACGGTAATAAAAATGGTGTAGAAAAATATTTATTGCTATAATCGGGGGAAGAGTTTTCTACTTGGCATGTAGCAACTTGCAAGTAACAAAATTTGCTACAATGCAAACTATTTGAGAGGCGGATGAAATTTGTTTTTAGAAGTGATCCGGCCGTACCATCATTGTTGCTTCACCTATTAATGTTGATATAACATGTTGTCTGTGGCTGCAAAATTTTTAGTAGTTTTGTTGCAACTAACATGTCGTCTTATTTAATGCTTTTTTTTCGCGTTGCGAAAACTGTAAAGGAATGAAATTCCCACAAAATCCCCGGTATTTATTTGTTGTTTGGTTTTGAATCATGATTTTTATGTGTGTCTTCCACTTGGCACATGGTGTCTGCCTCTGAGGAAAATTGTTCTTTAAATATTTTATAACTGTGCAGCATACAAAGTGTAGTGTTCATTTTTATCGTTGACGAAATTATTTCTTTTTTTTTCGCTCCCAGCACGTGCTTTAGTCGTCTCTAGAGTTCCGATTGTATTGTGCAGAATACATATTTTCAGTTGCACAGTGGGCCCATAACCAAGTATTTTTATTTTTAATCTAATTTTAATCAATTTTATCCCTGCTGTGTAAAGAAGATATTTTTCTTGCACAATAAATAAAGCTTCCCTAAAGGTCTATTATCGCATGTGATTAAATACGCATACCTAAAACTAATCACTTACAATACGTGTTTAATATTATTATTTCACTGAATAATAATATTTGGTATCATTAATGCGATTAAAACTAGTAAGTTAAATAAATACTAACACTGATATTTCGTTCAGCCTCTCTGCAACTCCACTTCAAATGTTGCTAAGATTTTAATATTTTATTATATCATGCTTTGCTGCATTACCTTACGTATTTCCACCTATCAGAAGAGATGTAAAAGAAAAAGAACTTTGTACATGCAAGTTCGTGAATAGTTTAGCAGTCAAGAGCTCAACATATATTTTTCATTTTACTATATTTTTTTAGTTTCAAACATACTGAATTATTGCAAATCTTTGCCTTTTCCCTTTAATTACATTCTGATGCAATACGTAAATAAATATATATATTATTTTCCCATGTCGGTAACCAGAGTTCTTTATAACATGGACTCAAAATGATTTCGGTCCTAAAGGAACAAATTGCACAACTAGCATAGAGTAAACGGGACCGAGGACAAAGTTAGCATTTCCCTCGAATATAAATTAAAATATAATTGAACGCAATGTTTTATTTGGCATACACAGGAGAAGCATGTGCCAGGATGCATAAAACGTTTTGGGCATATTATTCAATACGTCGTTTGCATTATGAAAAGCAAATTTCCAAGAATAATTCATAGAAAAAAGGAGTTAAACATGGTTCCCGATAATTCTATCTAAGATGTTATAGACCTATTGTAACTCTCGCAGTTTATAGTCTATTTAAAAAAATTTTAATGGTCTTATTTTTCTTTCAATGTTCCGTTAAAAATTAACAAAAAAATGTATGTGAATATGAAATTTTGGTTGATGTATGTTCTGAAATTCAATTTATCAATAGGGTTCTCTTCAGTTGCGTTTATTTTATTAAAATGCTAAACAGTGTTCTATTGTTTATTATTATTTTTAAAGAAGTCCTTATTAGATTATTTAGAAAATATTTACCCGAATGCATTACATTTCAGCGCTTTTAAATTTGTAGTCTATTGAAAATATGTGATCTTAATCGCAAATGGATAGTGATTGACATTTTAAAAAATTATAGCAGGAGAAGGTACTGCGAGCATGGCATAACTTTTTTAACTATTAACTTTACTATTCTCCAAAGAGGGGGATAGAAAAGAATTTACCTAATAAAATTTATGTAATAAAACGATATCTTCTTTAAATTTTTTTTCAATCTTTTATATATTTTTATTTTGCTCCATTGAGGTTTAAGATCCTTTCTTTTTTAAAAATTGTTTTTTATTTTCAATATTTTCTTACCGCCTTGAATAACTTCTTCAAGTATGAACTTAATATTCTCCTGAAGAAGTTTCAACAAATGATTTTACATTACTGTTGGTCTGATGAAAAATGAAAACGTTACTGTTTTTTTAATCCAAATAAAAATTTGTAGTTGATATTCATTTCTTATTTTTGCATAAAATAATTTTGGGCTACTACCGGATTTTGATGACTTCCACACTAGATAATGTTGAATAAATTTTGAGCAGATGTATTTTTAAATTTTTGATTTTTTTATTTTAAGCAAAATTTAAACTCAATCTACAGAGGACAGACAGACGGATCGATAAAGCTCAATCCAAAATATGTTTTGTTTGCAAGGCTGAAAACTAATGTTGCAGAAATTACCACACCCATATCAAACGTATACATTTTTATATATTTCGATCCTTTTTTGATGGAGAGGAGAATAAAAATTCATCAAGTACTTCAATACAACATTACAAAAGCATTATGGGAAACAATGCGAGTTTAAAAAACAAATATGTTTTTGTTCTCTTTTTGTTCGTTTCAGATTATGTATTCGAAATGAATTGAAAATGCAAGTTGTTCAATGAACATCTCGACTGATGCTACTGCTTGAAAATTATAAAATTTTGATTTAGGAGTGACAAATTGAAGTTTGAAAATAACTGTTATTTTTTGATCACACTTCGTACTCTAAGTAATAAACTATAAATGAATTTTGGATCTCTTAAGTCACAAATTGTTGAGTCGCGCCAAAGATTTTCTCTCAATTGTTGGATTGTTTCTGCCGCTTAAAAATTTTTTTAAACACGTCAGTATCAAAATTGCAATTTGAAATGAAAAATTCATTTTATTTTACGATTTACTTCATCCAAATACATACTCATGCAGCCGTAAATTGTTGGCATGTGTTGCAAGTGCCCTTCAAACAACTGTTAAGGCCAATATTAATATATTTTTTTTTTCCAATATTTCGAATATCGTCAGTATTGTAGAAGGTCCGCGCGGTTTCTGCATAAACATTTAGTTATGAATATTCCAGCGTATAAAAGCGATAAAAATGTCGAAGAAACAAAAAAGAAATATGAAAATCACGTTGCATGCAGGAGTTAAAAACAATATTAAACGGCTGTATGAGAGTCTTCTCTCTGCAGCGTTACTCATTTCAAGTAGTTTGTTGTCTTTCTTTACGAGTACAACCTTATAACAGACAAACTATATCGATTATGCAAAAAACATGACACATGTTGTATGTTGGTTTATACACTCCAAACATCCCTGTTGCAGTAAGTATGTGTTCCATGTAACAATGTCATCAGCTTCGTCATTATTTTTATTGCGTTTTCAAATATGAAACCCTGCATTATTAATTTATCGCCTTGGCACTGAAGGTTTCATAAACTGCTCTTTAAAAGAAACTTTTACTGTTATTTTTGAACATTTTGAGCATGTTGAAAATAAAAGGATTTAAACATTACAAATTAGCAAACAAACTGGAGGGATTTTATGATTTTACATATACATATGTACGAATATATGTACATACGAGTATTAAATAAATATTTTTGGTAGTATTGGAGTCGAAGTCTAAATATTATAGATTATTAACCACATTGCTATTGCATTTGTCAAGTGCTTTTTCAGAAATTATTTTGAAATTTCTCCATTTGAGTTACGAAACCATATTGATTACTTGGCTAATGAATACAGAGCACACACCAACCAGCATCTAAACGTAGATCCATCATAAATAATTTATAAATCAGCAAATAATTTACTAAGAACATTGCATTTATAATCTGCTACTAATAAAAGGTCATGGTGTAAGCAGAAGAAATCCTCAGAGGGTTTGCATTTGTTACGATTGCATTGCCAATTCATCGACAGCCTTTCTAAGTATAATCATATAAGAGCCAACTTGTTGACCATTTGCCGTTTCCATGTGTAACTGAACATGTCATGAGTGGGTTGAACTGTAGTGTAACGTAACACACCCAAACATTGTGACTTGTGCATTGCCTACTTTCATACTACTAAACTGCCATTTGACACTTCACGCATGCACTTCAAAACCAACACAGAATTTATGTGTCATGAAATTGTCGCAATGTTTTGATGTTCTATTTTTGAATAACATCGCAGTCACATACGAAGTGGTTGTTATCATATTTTAAAATAATAACATATTGTCATTATGTATGATCATTACCAAAGTAATGACCATACATTAAGTAATTTAAGATATATGGGTTAACTTTTGGAAGTAACCTCTTTCTGGTTGGAAGTTATTCTTTTGATAATTACCATATAATCAAACTGAATTCTATTGTAAACACATAGAATTAAGCTAACCTTTCAGCTGACTAGTTCAGCTCAGGACTTTAAATAAACAACTAACTTTAAATGCATTCGGTGCGCTCTCTCTTCAAACAAACTAGAGCAGTTTAATTCATTCCATTCTGCAGAACTACTATCAATTAATCGAGCAACATTTTTGTTTAAAGGAATCTGGCAATTGCGGTTATACTTGCAAATAGAACCGTATATACATAGAACTAGAACCATCCCTAAGAAAATCGTTTAATTTCTTTCTATGTCCCTATTAAATTGTATCCACAATTTACTAATAAAAATTCCCTTTCTCTGAAAAGTTTTTAACAATTTATTACATACTTTTTTTGCAAAGGCAGCCAGAAATTGCGGCATAACACTTGATATCTTGGCAAATAAAAATATTTGCGAAAAAAAGTTAAGGAAATTCTATTTTAGCACTTACGTTAATAATATGTAAATATTACGAGACCGTTTAAATGTAAATATTTTGACAATAAAATGACAAAACCAACCCCATTTCATCCGAAAATCCCAAAAAAAAAAAAAAAAAGAAATAAATATTACTGCTGTGAAATCTTTACTGACATTTCTAAAAGAAAGTCCTGAGACTTGAGTAGGAAGTGGAAGTAAATGAAAAATAAATACAACCTCAGCAAGCGCTGTAAGTGTATGTGTGAATGCTTCCATCCGCTTTTAAATAATAAAATACAAAATCATAGTATAACAAATATAAACAGGGCTAGTCTATACGAACACTGCTGTTTCTGACAGCAGCAATCTTATACTGGAGGAAGGAGCTGAAGTCATTTCCATTTTTGAATCGCTTAAGATCTGTTTTGTTACTCATAAGTTGAAAGTAATCTTTTATATTAGCTTTATAGTACGAATATTCTGGTGCAAGAGCAAGGCGAAAATCGTGGAATTTGATGGCTGAAATCGAAATTTATTCATATTTCTAGGCTGTAGGAAATCAGATTCAATTGCAATTTTTTGTTAGCGGGACTGCAACTTGATCGTAAACGATTATGTGAACTCATTTAATGTTTTAATTTTTTATAAATACCTACAGATCCCCATATAAAGACATAAATGCATATAAGCTGGCTTGGACCAGCAATTAAAAGTTTAGATAATTTAAAATTATAATTTTAAAAAGATAAAGGAAAATCTGATGAAAATCGCTCCAAAAAACGTACAATTGCTTCGAACAATTGGCAGGCCTGATCTATTTCAAGCGATTTATTTTTCGTCTTTACAATACTTATACAGTAAAAGTTTTAAAAATTTATTCGATATATCTTCCACTTTCTTCATTTTTTTGACAGGATTTTAGGGGTTTTCATTAAGTTGTACAAATCGATAGTTCGTATAGAAGTCTTTTCACTTCAGTACAGATTGTAAGCTTTTACATTATTATTATTAAATTTTTGACTATTTTGCGACAATGGCATCTTTTAATTGTTCGCGATCGCAAACAATATCCTTTTTTCATTTTTTTCATGGTAACTTCGCTCATGTTCAATAATATTCAGATCCGAAGATTGTGGAGGAGCACAGTGTTACATTGTAAGCCTTGTATTTTGGATCGTTATCATAAAAAATTGTACCTCTCTTATGCCTAAATTTAAATCACTTACGTCCATTTTAAATAAAATACGTTATTGTTATTATATCTTAACCGTCCTCTGCTCACTTTTAAGAAGAATCAATTTTAATGATTTCGCAGATTTGAGGTTAAATAACATGATGTTTCATTATTACTTTGAAGTCGTATTGTCATGTAACAGCGTTAAATTTTTCTTTGTAAATATTTTTCATTAAAATTAGTAAAAATTAATATAAAACTTATGAAGATGATTATTAATTATGATTATTCTATTTGAACCTCTGTAATTCCTTCGAGAATCGAACATGATCATTTTTTAAAATTCCTCTGCTCTCACTAACGTTAAAATGAAATATATATTTTAGAACTGTTTTCAATTGGCTAATTTTCAAATTTTACGCTCGTTCTCGTATTCTCTAATGAATAAATTCTTTATAAGTTTCATAATATTTTTTCTGGTGTTTTCCCCCTTTTCTATGCTTTAAGTTGGATATTTATATGGCCCAAGATTTCTCATTTTAAAATTATTATTCTTTAGAATTTTTCCACATCTTTTTGTGATATTTAACCGCGTTTTTTATTGTTGTTGCTGTTTCTACATATAGAAATATTTTTATTTCTTTAATCTTTTCTATCTTTCAGCATTGGTTTCAAGTTTCTCGCTGTTTTTTTAACACTGACATTTACTGAAATAAGGCACAATAGCATACAGTGATGACTAAAATGATGTTGGCTTATTTGTTTTCAATTAACACAAAGAAAATACGTTTCCGTGAATCAAACAATTGATAATAAATATTTCACTTTTCAACAAATAGGATGCTGCTATTATTTTCTCAAATGACCACCTGATCACTACAATATTTGCCTATTATGGCCACATTGTGGTCTTGAATTGTATTATCGGAAACCAAACCTTGTTCCATGTGGTCATCACATAACTCTGGAAGGATATAAATACTCCAATCAGAAATCGTTAACTAAATTAACATTTTATTCAACGTATTTTCAAAAAAAAATTTAATTTTGAATTTTTTGAATATTCCCAAATTCCTTAGATTTTAGCCACCCATTCTGCAATTATTATTTCTGCAGGCGATTTTTTCTGAGTCACTGCATGTTAACAGACCCTAAGTGGTTGACAACGACATGAAGGTGTAAAACCTGCTAATTTCCAAAATATATTAATTCAAAATGGAAATGGACCCCAATTGCCTCTTTTTCGGCTTGTAGATTCGAGCCGCTCACACCACTGTTTTCCCCTATTTGATTCGGCATTAATTCTACTCGATTAAAAGAAAGTCGAATTTAAAATTTTATAAAAACTAAAAGCTTGTTCCATTATTCCTGCAAGCTGCTTTCCAATGAACTTTTGCGAAACTCCTTTCAGATATCACGCAACCGGCAACTATTCTTAAATAATGGCATATCTCCTGTATAATCTGCAGAATAGAATTTGGTAGTGTGTTTCTGTTCAAGGCGTTTCCTTAACCATTGATTCCTGGAATAATCACAGTGGCAACGCATAATTAAAACTTTTTAAGGACAAAAAGAAAACCAAATGAATAAAACCTCGCAGCTAAAAGAATATGCTCCTGTGTTACAGAACCGCCTTTAAGAAAACAGTATAAAAAGTGCTGCGTACTGCTTTTTTACGGCCTGAACTGACAAACAAATTATTCTGAATTTCGGAGTTTAAAAACATAAGGAAACTAATATTGGTAAGGATTATTTAAGTGACAGGACACACAAATTCTTTTAAATGCAAATCAATATGAGTTCCATGCCTTCAAGTAAAATGGTCTTTAATGAAAGTGAAGATCTTATGTATTAGAGCGCAGGCGGTGTTTTATATGCGAGTGTAAATGGCATACAAAAGAACTCTGGCAATGAAATTGTAGATGGATTTCAAAAAGAATAAGCTAGTTCAAACCTATCCTATTTGCTGCTAAATGAACTACTTTAATGAAAACTGCAAATCAATAAACCCACGCCGCTATAATAGAAATTCAGTAAAACTAAAAACTTGCTAAAATTGCTGAAAAATATATAACATATTTTTATTAAAGCCCAGTGCTTGCTTATTATTGATATATCTTCAAATTCCTTTCACTCTGCTGAGCCCATACGGTGTGCGTTGTACAAATCTTTTCTCGTATAATTAAAGCAAAATTAATTTTAGTTGGCAATTAATTAAATTTTCTTTTGTATTTTTATTCAATTTTCGATTTTATATATTTCTTATAAACTTAGTTGCATTCCACGTGCCTTAAAAGTATAATTCGTTTCTATTAAGCAGCTATTAAAAGCCGCAGTGAGATTATTTTCGTGTTTTATGACTGCAAAATTAGGAACCCTTAAAACAATATTTCCCTATTGATTTATTGTGTGTTTTAAGTAAAACATATTTGTTAAGAATAGAACTTGTAACATTCTGAAATAACTGAATATATTATTTTTTATTCTGATTTTCCTTTAACGTGTCTGATTCGGTTCTGGTTCTTCTGTAGAGATGGAAAACGTGAATGCGTACGGCCATCATACACGTATAAATTATAGAGGAAGAGTGCGAGTTCATGACTCATCTTGAAGATAAATTTTACTACATTTTGTTACTTGGTCTTTAGTCTAATGGATCAATCGTATCCCTTAAACATCGACACCTAGTTAAAAAAATTATATTTTTCTTTACTAAATAACATTTTTAAGGTTTCTTATAAAAATCCGTAATATCACTACATATAAAAAGTATATGTGATAGTTATTATAATTAACTCAACGTTGTTAGCGAAACAACATTTAAAGCCTTTATTTCAATCTAATTTTAGGTACGTTCGTAAGTGATGCAGATTTGTGCATCCTGCGTCAGTAATGCTAAATATAGTTGCTCATGCGCGATTAGCTGTTGCAGATGGTATTGTGCCCCATTAACACAATTTTTTTTTTTTTTTTTTGATGTAGACTTTCGTGCAGTTCTATTATTTATGCCAGCAGACTTTAAATGAGATTTAAATGCGAATTCTTCACAGTTATTAAAAGTTTATGTTGATAATGGCTAGGATGCTGAAGAAAATTTTACACCTTTTAAAAAATTTCGCCAGTGGGCTGGTCTATTTTAAGTATTTTAAATTTGGAACAGCAGCTCATCGAATAATTTTAGAAAATTGTAGTCATATATCCTGTTAGATTTAGATAGTTATATTTCACTTAGTTGTTAAAATTGCGAAGAAGGCTGAGTTGAACTAATGAATGAACAAATCCAATAAAATTAAAAAGTTCCAGAAATGAGTGATTTGTAGATATCACCAATACAATAATAAATATATTCCAACTGATATCGTGAACGCGAGAGCTAAATATAAATTCAGTACTCTAGATCATATTAGATGTCGTCTTCATGCACGAAACGTTTTTTCTGCAGTTTTAAGTATACTTAAGAGCTCGAAAGACACAATTTATTCTACAAACAGGATACTAGTGTTCTTTAGTTGAAAAGATCGATAATATACCTAAGAAATCGAAGGTATCATTTGATTAGCACAATGTGCCGTGTCGTCATTTTGGTAACTCCTACAAAAGCGAGGATGCACAATTATGCAAAAACGAAATAATATAGCAACCGATTGTATATCAGTAGAATTCATTTAAAAATGATTTCAAAGTGCAATGTTTTGAGAAATGAATAAATAATTGAAAAAAAAACAAATATTTTTTTATGTTCTACTTAATAAATTATCAGTTCATCGCATAATTCGAAATTTGTTATTTGTAATACTTTTTATATCAATTATTCGCCACAGTTTGCACTCATGGTGCTACTAAATTTGGTCTTTACTGCGCATTGAGACAATTCGAGACAATTGAGAAATTAAATTTCATGAACTTAAAATATTCCTTTGATAGGAAAAAAGTACAATTCAAAACTTTAATTGCTAATTTAATGCAAAATACTTAATTTTTAAATTGTTTTGTTCTCATTAAATTTTTCTTATTTAACTCATAATTTTCCTGAATGCTAATTCATCAAATACACATTGTTTCAACTTAATTAGTAAGCAAATGCATTTTTGAACAACATGCCAACCAGTTTAAGAATACTCACCTGAAATAAGGCAACCAGCCAAATGAAACGTTGCTCACGGCAACCTTCATTTGCAAAATCCAAAAGTATAGGAAACGAACACAACTGTAAAAAACATTTATACTGACGTAAGCAAAATGATAATAACAAAAGTAGGAAAAATAACAGGAGCGAGAAAAAAAAGGGTATAACATGTGTTACTAAGCCAACCGCACTCATCATTGCCTTTCAACTACAAAATAGGACTGCTGATGGATCGAATGAAAATGGGATAGAGATTAAAAGGATGTTGTAGTGTTAATGAATAAGATGACGATGATGATGTAAATTGATGATGATGAAATTCGATGGATTGTATTTGAAACTCCCTTTTAAATGTAAAACGAAAACTTTCTTGTTTCGTTTTTTATTAATTCCATTTAATTTTAAACTAACCATTGAAGTTTTTATTTTAAAACAAATCAGATGAGTTTTTAATCAAAATTTTGTTAACTTGATTTCGAATGCTTTTTAATAAACTAAATTCCACGGGTTTGAGTCAATAAGCCCTTTTTAAATTACAATTTTTTATCAAATTTGCAAGCAGTATTAATAAAAATTAACATTTGGCTACTGTTGAGACAGTAAATAATGTTTTAAGGCTAATAGCCTCGACGTGTGATGAGAGTTACACTGTTTCCATTAAGAATTTTAGACCACACGGAAACAAGTCCAATATCTCTTATTTTAAATAAGAACTTTAAGGACTTACTTTTTTTCATTTTACTTCATTTTGTTCTACATTGAGATATTTTTCATACAACATTGATATTTTACTTGTTTCCTATCAGATTCTCATGTGATGAAATGCTTCGTTTTGTAAAAATATGAACTAAAATTAAATAAACACTTTGCAAGTCGTCTGCAAAGAAGAATTTTCTAGCAACTATAAAACTTGCCAAAAATGTTATAAGCGTTTTTGAATTTATTTTTAAGGTATTAGAAGTCGTTCTTACACTGAGATTCAAAATGTTGACACTTCACAGTCAGAGGAGTGCAAATGCTTGAAGAGAACACGAAATACCACAACTGGAAAATAACTTGTGAATTTGAGTTCCTGAAGACGGAAGCTGTCATTTAATCAAGTATAACAAGCTTATATTCAAATCGGATTTTTTTTAACTAAAACAAAATAGACGAGTGCTTACAATGAAAATTTCTTAAAGGTATTTACTTTTTTCCTATTTCTGGATAATATTTCCTCGGCGTGTGAATAATGCCTCGTAAAATTATGGAAGTCCTTGAAACACAGTGTTAAACTGCACACAATTTACTGGCGTCAAATATTTTTTATTATATCTTAGCAAGATTTAGCATGATCACAATTTCGTATATACGAATTTTGAACCGGAAACGAAAAGCTTTTAAGTCGCATGTTCAATCAGACTGGCTGATCATAACGAATGCTGCACAAAATAAAAATTGTGTGAACAAGACATTTTACTTCATTACATATTAACGGCAACTGCACTTCTTTTTATCGCACAATTCTTTTTTGGATTTTCATCTATCACTTCAATTATTTATCTTAATTTCCCTTCATCTGCTTTGATTACTTCTTTGCTCCCAAATTATTTAATCTTGTCGTATAGCACGGCAACAAATAAACAAAAATGTCCAATTTGCTGTCACTCACATTTGTGCCCTGTTTGTCCTCGTCCAGCAGTGAATTATATTATTACATTTTTAATCTCATCTCCAATTTCTCTTTATTTTTTTGCTTGTTGCATTCTGCTTTAAATTCATCTCAAAAAATTCTTTTATGTTTGTTGCTTTTAGTGTCCTATTGGAAAAGCGAATAGTAAATTATTTTAAACATAAAATACATTAAATTAATATATTATACATATATGCTTGGCTTGATTAAATGGAGTGGTATCGTATATTTTGAAAAGTTTTAAAGCGAAAATCATTCAGATTAAAAAGTTAATTAATTAATTTAAAAAACAACAAATATTTTGTAACCATTTCGAACTTTTACATATTCGAAACATTATATGAAACGATCTGATTATTGAAAACAAAAATAAATTTGAGTGCATTCATTTGGTTTCAGATCACTGCAACACTGACCTCTTTGTGAACATTTTGTTTTCAAAGCTTGCTTTAGTAAAACCGTAAAATTAATTTCAATACATTTCAAATTAATCAATACTTATTATTACAGTACGTAACAATGTGCCTACAGTACTGTAGCACGATTCTAACCAACATATAAATAATATATAATACCTCTTTCAAATATTATAATATCTTTTTATTAATATTATTTTCTACGTGCATTTAAGATATTATTATAATTCATAATCTAAAATTAATTAATTAAATTAAAGCCTATAGGAGTATTTATTATTACTATAGAAGGATCTGTGACATCCCTTTATGCGACATCCTTTACCCATGCCTTTATTGAGGTTCAATGTAAACTTGCCATTTAATTTTGCCTGAATTGAACATGGTAGCCTGTAAATTGAAATCTATATTTAAAATTCGAATCAGTGATATTCGTCTAACGTTCATTATTTGGCACGACAATGAGTCGAAGTGGCTACTCTTCTCTCACAGTTGAGTATACAATACATTTTAAATTGAACGACCGTTTTCGTAAAAGACTTCAGCAATCGCTGTTCAATTGCGTACTTCCCCATAATGCATTTATCGTGCATTTTTAATTTTGAAATGAAACATTTTCCAAGTTCGGAGAGTGCCAAAATTAAAAATAATAAAGATAATATAATTGATTTTTTAGTCTATTTCTCTATATTTTACAAACCTTCACATTATTCTCTTTGCATTATGTTATGAATCCAATTTGATACACACCAGTGGTATGCAATTTATTACATCCTTAGAATGTTAACGAAGTTTTAAGAAAATATGGAAAAGAGAATAACAATTAATTTGGCAAAATAGTATTACAAATTATATTTATGTAAGAAAGCGTGATACTGACACAATTAACCTCAAGAGGTCGATCTGATATGGAAGGTAAACTGTATATGTTTTTGAACTGTAAAACTGTTTTTTTTTTTGTGAAAAGAAAATCAGATTGAAATAAAGTCTTCAAATGTTGTTTCTCTCGCATTTAGAAAAACGCAATTACGTCTTTATTTAATAGAAAAAAATTATAATAACTATTACATTTATATTTTTTTATTTATTTATATTTCTTTTCTGTTATTAATTTTGACCTCAAAAATATACTACGGACTCTAGCCTATGCATCAGCATTTTGATAATAAGTTCAAACGCTCAAAAATAGTTAAATAAAAACATCTGAAATTAGTTTAATTTTATTTTAAGGATTGAGAAAAAATTTCAATACAAAAAGCGCATATGGTTTCACGAAAACAATGATGGGATTCACAGTATTTTATTGTATTTGGTTACTTCCTGTAATTATTTAGTATAATGCAGTAAATATTCTAAATTGATTTATTTACAATTGAGGTGATATTAAATTTTGTTGATAAAATTAGCAGAGTGTACTTATAATCTGTACTAACAGATGATAACTCTGTTTTTCTTGCTACACCATGCACTTTTTCGAAATTTATAAATTATAAATAAATAGTAAACAAATATGTTGGATAAATTTTTATGAAACAATTACTAAATCTGGTACAAAATAGACTGGTATAGGTTTTTATTATAGAAGACGACGTACGAACTTGAATATTCTCATTGTAGAAGGCAGCATATTAAATTTTAGCCCCTTCAAATCCTTTCACTCACCGACAGTATCCCATTTCCATCCTAAACTTTTGCTAAAACGAAATTAATTTAATTGAATAGAAGTGGAGTCTCCAACACATTTTCTATATCGAATCAAAATGAGATAAAAAATTATTTTCGTTTGAATTAAATAAGCATTTAAAGTACGAACAAATACATAAAATACGCTCTAAATGCCGTTGTAGGAGTAGTTCGATAAATTGCCATTTGCTTCTGCTTTTTAAATTTTTTTTTTTTTGTTTTTGCCCTTTATTAAATAAAAAGCTAAAGCCGATGACAACTTCTTGATGCGAAACGCCTTCAAATTATTTCAAATGTTTAGGCAGAGCAGCAAAGTATTTAGAAGGCGTCTCTGACGCCTCTGCCAGAATACAGAAAGCACAAAATAGACGTCACCTCAAGATGTCAGCATTACTGGATTATCAACACATAATCAGCGCCAAAAAAAAGTAAAATAGGAAAAGAAATACTCAAACAGTAACAAAGGAAACAAAATCGAAATGATAGAGAACAAAAAAATTGTTAAATGCACTTGAAAATAATCTCTCCAAACATGGATATTTGCTTGAATATGGATAGTCATATTTGGCAGTGCCACAGACGTTATATTTTATTCCGCCAGCAACACACATACAAAACGCAGTGTCTACATAAATGAGTAAAGCGCCAGTAAAAAAAAAATCCTTCTTCTGTTATTTACACTCGACAACAGATTCACTTGCGTAGCGTTTTTAAGTTTAAGCCGTAAATCACAAGTTAACAAACAAAAAACAAGCGAACCAGAGAACATAAATTCGTATTTCAATTTCATTACCGAAACTTTCCTGCCGCGAAACGTACATCCTTGATTTCGTTTTTGTTTTGTTGTTACTTTCTAGAGCATTAATACGTTTTGTGAAAGTGTGAACGATTTCAATGCCAGCCGACATTTTTATTGATTTCTTCAATGTACTTTAACTTTAAAGCACTTTTTTCTCGGCAGCTATCCTGTTTGATTTGCAATTATCCTTGAGTTTATCCTTTAGTTATGCGAATTACTAGTTTTCCATTGCTTATTTGTGTTAAATATTCAGTTGAAAGAGAAAGTTTCTAGGTTACAAGATATTTTAATTTTCGTTGTAAAAAATTAAGAAAAAGTAAAAACTATGCATGTTTATTGAAGATTCTTTAACAGATTCACGTTTAAAGTAACGAATTTCATATTAATTTGATGTTAAGTTTGTAATTTGTTTGGCAGCATTTCTTCAAATTTTTATGTAAGTTTGAGCGATTTTGGTCGCTCTTAAATATATGTATGTATATGCCCAAAAGACAGCGCTAAAATACTCTAAAAAAATTAATTTTGTATCCCAATTAGAACCCGTTTTACTTATTTGGATTTTTCAATTTCTTTAGAAAATTTATTTATTTGCACATTCGTAATATTTTTTTGCATGTTTAAACCGTGTACAAGGATGTTTACTATTTTCATCATTATTTTATTTTAAGCTAAGCAGAACTTGTCTTTTCAAAGGCTTTGATAATTTTTCTTGTGACAATGGGAATTTTGTTTACTTAAGATGGGATCACACGATTGCCACAAATACGCCAATCCGCCCCAATTTTCATTGTGCTAATTTGGTGCACAATAAAAAAATTGTACCAATCAAATACTCTGCAGTCACATTAATGCCTCATGTTTTTACAAATTTGATTGCCGCAAGATTGTGAAAAACGATTTTGTGGCAATAATTGCCAAATCCCAGTCACAGTTGTTTTAACATGTGGCAACACCAACAACTACCTCTTATTTTCCAGTACATAAATACAATCACATATTTTATAAACTTTGTTTTTTGCTTGTTTGGTACATAAAATGATTTCCTGAAAAAAAAGAAATTAGCGTCTATTGTTTATGTTTCATATTTATTAAAAACACAAAAGCTTTAATAGCAAGAATAATGTTTAAAGTTTTGAGAAGAAAAATTTTGTACAAAAACAATATAATGTAATTTTGTATTAAATTAAAGTTTGTGTTCCAATTTTACAGAAAAAAAACTAATTCTATTTAGAATTTGTTAGGTCGCATTATAGTGGACCAAAAAATGGTATATTTCTTGTTTTTGTATAAAATTTGATCAATATACATACATATATTTTTATATACAAATATTTTTATTAAAATTTTTATTTTTTCTGAATATCTTGTGTGTAGTATACTTTGTTATTCATAGCACCCAAAAAAAATATGAAAATCTTGATGCGTATAGGAAACTTTGATTGCCGCTAAACAAAACAAAAAATATTGCTTCACTTTCGACATTTTTATTTTTTTTATTGTATTAAAAGATATCACGCGGTTGCTGCATTAGGGTTACATGTGATTGGGCAAAACAAACCAATTAATATTGGCCGTGATTGCCATATGAGTCAATTGGTTGTGTAATCACACGATTGGAACACAAAAAGTGTAGAAATTGGTGCATTGCGGCAATCGTGTGTTCCTATCTTTATAAGTTGACTTTAAAACAGTTGTCTTACGTGTAGAGTTGAGTGATTTCCAAAAGTGACTAAATTACACTTATTAATGTTATCATTAGTCATATGCAAAATTACCAGGAGACCAGGAATCCTGAGTGATTAAAAGAAGCCGTGGTTGAGTGGTAGTTATAATTAAAGTATAATCATGGGTACAATTGAATATGATTCCATATATTTCAAAAGCAAATTTCGAATGTTAATCATCGGTACAATATTAATAACACAAAAGAACAAACCTCAGACATTTAATTAAATTATTTTTAATTTTTTTAAGCCAATGGTGAAGAATATGGATTTCTTGTACAAATCATTTTTATTCAAATTGAATTTCTGTTTAAGTGATCGACATTTTTTTTATTGAATTGTTAATTTATTTTTCTCTGACTCTAATTTTAACAATTGTTTTTAAAACTATGCATTTTAACAAATTGGTAATTTCTTACCAAGAACAATTGTTTAAACAATTATTATTTAAACAAAAGTTTAACAATTATTATTTGGGCAATAGAATTCTTCATGTGTTTTTGCGTATAAAAGAAAGTAAATATAATGAAATAAATGTTATGTAATACAAATTATTTATATGTATATTTATTTATTGTCTCTAAAAACTTGTCCAATATTTCATGTGTGACAGTGGTCGTAACGACCAAGCAATTTAAATTAAGGTAACCGCATGCCTGAAAAATGATCATATAGCATACTTTTCAATTACTGCTGCTACTATGGAATTGAAACGTGTGCTTTGAAAAATATGTACATACTTGGAAAACAAGAAAATTCGTATAAAACTTGAAATACGGAAACACAAGGCAAAAAAACTTATAATGGTAATACTGATTATTCCAGATAACTTTCGTCAGTCACCGGTGGAACAGTTACCTTATATGAGCAGTTGCAACCTTTTATTCATTATTAGCAGTATGAGGCACAAGCGCCTTTAAAATTTTCCACAAAACATTAACAATTAATATTTATAGCTGCATTGAAGTCTTGTTAAATACTCGTACATACACACGATTTTTTTTTTTTTTTTTTTTTTTTTGCTTTGGGCGTAGAAGAGCTGGCATTACTTTACGAGCATATTAAAAATTATAAACAAACAGTACGAAACCTCAAGGTGCACAGGCAGAAGATTACCTTGGCATTTGCATGTGTAGAAATATGAATATAAAAAGTTACTAGATTCGTCTGTTTCAGCCCCCTCCTTTTGTTTGGTATGGTTAAATATTCAAGCAAATACTTTTTATGTTGTCGTGTTTTTTTTAATAGATCTTATAGGTAAACCTTGGGTACACTATTAGAAACAATTCTTAAGGTGTAATGCATTCAATTCTGCTGCGTAGAAATATTTAAGCATATTTAAGAACATTTTCACTGATGATCTGCAATAGCACGCGAAGAAATGAGAATAGCATCGGACTGATATTTTGGACTTAAATGTACTATTAAATCATGTGTTGCATTTGATTTCCATATTTTATGTATTTTCACTACCCTTTATTGGGAAGAAGAGAGAGAGTAAAACTTTTATATACTACAAAAGATTTACTTGCACCGCATGCTTAAGCAGACCTCTGTGAAGTTCGCTTGTCAATTTTTTCTGAACTCTATAGAATAATTATAAGAAAGGAAGAGCAGCGGATACATATTTCGATATTCCCCTTCTGCCTTCATGGCATCACTTTGCAAACGCTTCGTAGTTGTCTTAAAAGAGACGAAAAACATTAAACATTTAAAACAAGCATATATTGTGGCATTGACGCAAATGCATACTTTTTCAAACGTCAGCTAAACAAGTTCATGTATCAAAAATGTATCAAGAAAGAAAAATACAGCCGTCTCTCACAATAAAATATGCAAAGGTTTACTAAAAAATGGAAATACTTCAAAAATGTTTATCTTTTATGATAAATAAAATATATTTTACTAAAATAGGAAGCAAAAAAATTATTAAAATTGAACATTCTCATGTTTTTACTGCGAGATAACCCTCGTATTCTTAAAGTATTGGCACTTTTTTGCAAAAAAACACATTCTTAATTTTTTTTAATTTTTTTTTTGCAAAGTTTTCTCATATCTAACTTTAAGCTATGAAGCACTTTTGTTTCTACTAATGCCACAACACCGCAGTTATATTTACATATCTCATTTCTAAAACGTTTCCCTTCAATTTGTAAAATTTTTTTTGTCTTCTTTTTGCTGATTGTTCGTTGAATACATATAAAAAGTCATAAATATATCGTACACTTCAATTAACATTGACAGGCGTTTGGCTTGTACACAAACTCGTGCTGTTGACAAAATATATCAATGTGACTTTTATTTGCTGCAGTCCAGAAACAAAAAAAAAATACATTGCAGAGATGGAAAACGGAGTATAGTTCTTGATAATTTTTTCGTACTTCTTCCGGTGACACAGAAGGCAATACCGAAATATTTAATATTTTTTAAAAATTTCTTTAGAATAATTAAGCATAATCAAATACTTCAATATTTCTTTCTCTCATTTGTTTGGAATTATGCAACTGTTAGTGGTTTTAATTTGCAGTAAATAAGTTAGTTTATGGTTAGAAGGCTAAATAATAATACTTCAGTTGGATGGATATACTAAAAATAAAAATAAAGTTGTAAATTGAAAATTCAATTGTGTGGGAGCTATTACAAATGCAAAATTACTCGCGATTTAGTCACTCATTAAGCACTTTAAATATATATTTATTGCAAGCTTTGTCTGGAAAAGAGTATATTATCAAAATGAGTGTATTTTTTCCAAATTTCTATTTCGTAAAACGTTTTTGCAATATAAAATAATAATAAAATAAAAAAATTTATCATCATATTTCAATAAAAGAATTTACTAAGAAAAATAGTTCAAAAAATTGACTGTTAGAGATTTTCGTGCCTTAGAACTTCTGTCTAAATAAATAAGCATTTAAATAAGTAAAAATTAACAAAAATAATTTCGGTCAAATATTTCAAACACGTTTTTCCCTTTCTCTTTCTTAATATTTATAATAATTCAAATTTATAATTTTTGCAATTCCCCGTTAAGAAATTCATGTAAATAGAACGGATTTTTAATTAAAGGCTAATAATTAAGAAATTTAAATGGATATTAATATTTTACTGTTATATGTGGCTAATTAAGTAAGCTGTAGCATATACATAAGAGAGTAGCGAAATATTGAGATAGGTTATTGCTACAAATATCAAATATGCCTTACATACTTCCCGTATGTGAAATTTCCCATTGAAAATGAATATGTACAAGACACGCTATCAACTTATAAAATAGATCGAAATATTGCAGCAATAAACAGACATCTCTGTGGCTTTTGAATGGCAATCTGTCCAGCCCTTATAGAAAATTTCGACTTTCGACTAGATGGTTAATTATTAAGTAAGCATTTTATTTATTGGCCTCCTAAATTTTAGATAACAGTAAATATCATGTATAAGAAGCGTGCACCCCTACTTTTTCAAAACAAACTATTAAAATACAGTACAATTAAATGTACTCAGTTAAAGAAAATCTCGTTTCAGCAGCCTTGGATTAGAAAATATTTATTAAAAGTAGATAACATTTAACATTATATTCGATTTTCCACCCCTGCAACAAGAAGAATCTGATAAATAATATTTTCCCGTCTGGAGGTATTAGTGCTCTGAGACTAGACCAGAACAGATCAGTGAACTTCTGGCGAATTTGTCTAAATAAAAATGCTGCTCTTATAAGGGCTAGCATTATTCACTTCTTCTCTACTTGTATATCTTTTTTATACTAAAAACAAGTGCCACATATTTTTTAAAAATTATAAAAAAAAATATTAAATTAAAAAAAAAATTATCCAATTATTAAATACAAAAACCTCAAAATAAAAAATAAAAAAATTATTTTTATTCGAATATACATATGTATATATGTATATTAAAGCTTTGAAAAAAAGTCAGTAAAAGATTTAAAAAAGAGTAATGCATATGTGCTTTAACTAAATTTGATTAAAACGAAATAACTTCTTTTAAAAATCATATAAATATTTCTTTTATTATTTTTTAAATAAGAGTTTAAAGGATAAATTCTATTCGTGTACAGGAACTACAAAATATATTAAACTAATATATACATATATGTAATTCCATGCCACTAATTTAAATATTAGAATTTTTATCAAATGTATGGATAAATTAAAATTAAAATATTAATATATTAAAATTAAAATATTTAAAAATTATTATTTACATATAGTTGCTTTGAAATAAATGTTTAAAGCATACATCTGTAATACAACTCGAGAAATGAATTTGTATGAATTGGAAATTGAGAAAAAAGAGTATATTTTAAGGCTTTTGATTTATAACTTTTTTACTAAAAAGATTATTTTTTTACGAAAAAGTCTATACAGTTTGGAGAATAAAAAAAAAATTCCAATTTCATTATTAAGAATATAAAAAAATGTGGTCTTTAATATATAATAATAATATAATTATAGGCCACTTTAAAATAAAATTAAAAAAATTAAAATTGTATATTTCTGTTTTTATTTTCAGTCGCGTACATCTCTTGTGTCGAGTTCAGATGGCGGCATATTGGCTGAGGGTGAAACCTCAAGTGAAACGTCAAGAGGTATAGATGATTCACCACCGTGCGATTTAAGTCTGGTCGAACGTTTATTGTTGACACATCCAGTGTGGTTTTTACCCGACATTCAACGTTCAGGAGCTATTCACTTTTTACAAGGCAAAGAAGAGGGGGTGAGTCCAAGTTACTATTTTAAAATGTGTGAATAGTGAAGGATTTATGGACCGTGCGAAATGCAAATCGAAAGCACAAATCGCATGTTTACTAATTGATATTGATAGACCTTAAAGTGCGCTATATTTACATATATACATATATTAAGTGAAAATGTTTGTTATTGTGGAAGAAGCAAACAAGTTTTATAACTGCAATCAATCCACAAATTTTTCTCTTTTTTCTTTTCTGTCTCTCTCACTCTCTCATTAAACAATTTTTGATTTTTCTAGTAATAATGTTAAGAATTGTTTAATAATTAGTAGAAGATGATCAGACCGTTATATTATTAAAAAGTAAGCTATGCCACTGCAGATACTTCGTTATTTATGAACTATGATTATCACATCCCGACGACAAGTAATTTGGGTGCGAGTATATGTAAATTTAATTTTCGTTCCGCCTTTATACCATATTGCATTTCAATTAATTATAAACGAACAAAAGATCATGCTAAATATAAAATTATAATATCATTAAAGGTATAAACAGAAAACAAGAGTTGTTTGTCATTTTTATATGGCCAACCACAAATTGCGTTTAATTACATGGTCAAAATAACAAAAGCGAAAATAAATGCAATCCACAAGCAAATTACATTATTTAAATTTACATCGTTTCAATAAAAGGTGCATGTGTTTTCAATTTTCTTTTTTATTATACTCGTACACTTTATGCTAATAAACTGCTTATAAAAGTAAAATAAACTCATTTGAATTTGCTTACGCAGATATTGTCAATATTAAATCGAATACGTTTATAGAGTAAGAATCCATGAGTGCATTAAATATGGAAATTTAAAATGCATGTTCAAAATCATTACAACGGAGAAACTAACGAACTTTTTTTTTTGTTCCTTATTAAAAATTGAACAAATAAATAAAAGTGCGAAGGCATATTTTAATATTTCAGATTTAAAAACGAAGCATTCGAAATGTAGTGTGTGGAAATTTCAAATGCCTCTTTTTTAAAACCCGTTGAACACTTTGGCCTTGAATTGGCATTAATAGAAGATAAAACGGTTTGTCGTCACAAACAAGTATTAAGAATGAGCTGGGGTGAAAAGTAGCTGTAGCGGAAACTATCTGCGGCGAGAAGACCGCACGTCCGATTCCTGATCGTAAAGCTTTGAATTTGAAGGGTTCAATTATTACTACAAACCCAAAAGTTTTATATATTTTTGTCAGTTTGTTTTATATTCCTAAGACGTTCATCAAAGATTTCATTATTAATTAAATTTTGTTTCATTTCTAAATAAATTTATTGATTCCAAGTTCAATATATATTTTAAATTTGAATTAAAAAAAAGTCGTTTTATTCCCTAATTAAATAAACTCCAGCGCGGCTTATTAATAATGTTTTACATTGAAATAGATTCACCAAAAATTATTAATTCTTTATTACTGTAGACGATAATGCCACTTGACTTTCTGAACATATTGGCGGATAAACTGTTGTCCATGTTCTGTAAAGGGTAACTTCTAAAGTTTTGGAATACATCTTAATAAATTTTGCATATTTTATTATTAGTATATTAATGTCATTAAAACCTACTTATTACAAGTACTGGCAACAAAAAAACGAGTGTGCTTTAAGACCACACAACTGAAGTAAAACTTCTTTACCTCCATCTAAATATGTTTATATGTTAATTTATTATCGGTTTTAATTGATAAATTAATATTTTGAAATAGATTTTTTATTAATTTTTAATTTTTTTAATTTTTATTAGCTATTCATAATTTTTTCATTATTTGTATTATTTTAATTTTCGGATGCATTACTGGTTGATTGCAAGACTGACAGAATAGGCTTATGGTATGAGAAGTAAGATACATATGTTTTCGAATAAAAATTTGTAAGATGTCTATAGAAAACTGCATCGATTGTTGTTCCATGTCGTGTGGTAGGCTCATTTCGGTCATTATTCATTTGCAGTTGTAATTTATCTTGCAGAAAGTTAAGGAAGAGTTGTCCATCTTCGGATGCGAAATTAATATTGAAGTCTCCTGCTAAAATGAGTGGTAACGTATGGTAATTTTCTCCTAATTCTTTAGAGCCTACTCGACCGTAAATCATAAGTCTTCTATAAAGAAACTTTATAATGTTATTAACAGTGTTATTGGGCGAAATGTAAACAACCACCATTCTGATGTTTGTTCCATCGTCCAAAACACAGTGAGCAGCACATATATCACCAATTGATGTCTGACCAATGTCGATTTCACGAATATGTCGTAATGAAATGTCCATGTTAGAAGTTACAATATTTGAGGTATCATTTGATTTTTGATAAATTGCCACTCCTGCTGATCTAACATTTTGACGCTTAAATTTTGCAATGCAATCAAAATTCGGGATGTCAATTTTCTCATCGTCATTTGACCAAGTTTCTTATAGAAACAAAATATTGCCTGAATCAAATACGGGATCTCTCAAGTCTGACACGTGCTTTCTGAGACTTTGGCAATTGAATGTAACCATGGACAATTTTTTTTTTGTTATTCATGAAATCAAGAATGGTTCTTCCTATTGTTGATAATGTGTTCATTGGTAATCGGTGAAATTCATCTTTTAATGATATGATCGATGTATCATTTTTTCGACCATGATAAAATCTATTGTCATTGTCTCTTGGCACTATGTACAGTCCTTCAATACTGGTTACTCACGATAGAGCAACATATAGTAATGGTAGAGAATGTGTCCTTTGATATTCGTAAACAACTTCATTGAATGTTCCACCTTGAGATTTATGAATTGTCATGGCACATCCAGATACTAAAGGGAAATGATTTCGTTTTGCATTTATTGTCTTGTTATTATTCATGGCAATGGTAGATGTTTTGCGTTCTATTGGGAAGGCATGTTTATCAATATTATGTGTGGCAACGTAGCCGGAAGCTTTTCGTCTAAGTTTTTCAATAACTTTTCGTGAATTCTCAAAAGTTAACCATACTCGAGTAACTTCATTTTGTTCAATATGTATTAGTTTACCAACTGCACCGTTTGCCAATCCATCTGACACATAAATGTTTGTGGTGATAATGTAAGATTTGTACAGAACGAACCCAATTTCGTACGGTAAGCCTCCGGTATCGATAACTGACATTTTGTGTAATTTCTGTTTGAGAAAAGCTTCCTGTTCAGTACTGTTGCAATTGATATTATTTTACTATCTTCAAATTGCAATATCGTATTATTGTACTCATTGACCGAGTTATTAGTAAGAAAGATTGGAATTCCATGTGGGCATAATTGATCAGCCTGTTCCTTTGTAAAGAATGGAGATTCAACAATTTTTAACTCGTCATCTGTTAACATCGTTCCATTACCGATTTTCGTGAGTAATGACGAAAATATTGCATTACTTTGTCGCATGACTTCTGTCAGTTGGTAAAATCTTAATCCTCGCCATAGTACTGGCCCTGCCATGCGCTGTTTTGGATGTTTATATATCGGTGTGGCGCGAACAGGCGGGAGTTGCCGTAAATCACCAATGAAAATATTAATATTCACACCCGCGAGTATGCACTTGACCATATAAATCGTAAATGAGTTAATCAGTTCGAGACGGATTTTTATGCATAGTCTTTCTCAGCAAGAACAATTAACGATTTCTATCGTTCTTGCTTTCTCAGCCTATGCATAATGGGAGCGTTAGCATTTCACGTACACACACACACTTGTATACTTTGTACACAGCAAGTTGCTGTAACAAAACAGATTTTTCGTTTGCTTATGCACAAGAAGAAAAGAGAATAAATACGAAACTACGCTCTTGTCTCTTTGGTCACACCACACGCACACTTGCAGCACATCTTCACTACAAACCAGCAAAAGACAATCGTTTTACAGCGTGACGTCACGCACAAGTAGAAACACACAACCGAATAAAAACACACAACCGAAAACATACAAATTCTTTGATCGACATCATCTATAACGCTTTTGATCGACGTCATCGTCACGCATTCACCAGTTTACTCTCAAGTCAGATTTTGTATAGCGTCCGTAAAGAAGTTATACTTCAAAAATATAAAACTAGAAGTCCAATTTCCAGATTAAAAAAAACCGTATGAAAGAAAAAACCGTTTCTTCCCAATCGCACGGCTCACTTCACTATTCATCCTTCCTTCTGAAGTTTTTAATAAGGAATATAGTTTTGATTTTCAATATAAAGTTTCTGTACATTATGTAAATTCATCAGGTTACAAGTGTGAATTAAAATTAGTTGGCCAAGTATAAATGCATTCTTCGTAACTTCCATGACATAAAAGTAATTTCCCTTAATTTTCCTTCTGTGTTCTAACATCTCTGGTCTTACGTGCTATTGAAATTTTAACTATGATGACACAGCCACCGCTTTCTAAGCATCTTCGCTTGCTTCCGCCGTTGTAGTGTTTCAACTACGAAGAAAAGTAACGACTGAAATGGTTGCCCAAATTTGAAGCACTTGGCTACTCTACGACCACCTAATTCCTACACAATGCATTTCAGAAATAGGGGCCTTCACATGAGTGCTGGTATTACAGCAACGGGAACTCAAATTAAACATAGCAAAAAATCTCGCGATAAGTGTCTTTGTGGTTCTAAGTGTGTATTACACTAAGTCTGGTTTACACCTCTGAACATGCATCTTAAAATAATTTTTTATTTATTTCACTTCAATAATATCTGAAAAAAAGTGTTTTAAACGGTTTCTTATGGGGTAAAGTTTTCAGTATTTTTCACATCAAAAGGAACTGTAATTTCAGCCGTGAGGTGCACTTTCCTGCAGTTTATTTGATTATTTATAAAAAAGCTGTTTAAAAAACAATAAACTGAACATTTCCGATTTACAATTTTTCCTCTCGAATGTATTGCAAAGTAAAACTACTCGAGTAACAAAAAAGCAGAAAATACTCAAGATGTAAAATTAAAGCAGCAGAGGTGTAAGAGAGCATTGCCATTTTTTTGATGCGTAGCAAAAAAAATGTTAAGTGTTTTGCAGAACTGTAGCAGGCTTCTTCATTTATACGAAAAGAAAAAAAGAAAATATAATTATTGTCCCTGAATTTTCACGCGGTTCGGGGCTTGGAGGAAATTAATTTATATTGAATATTCTACAGCCAACAAATTGAAAGTTGGTTTTAAAAATGTCTTGATGCTCATCTTAATAGCGCAAAAAAAAAACATAAAAGTATGTCTCCTGCAGCAATAGTGGGATGTACTTGAATAGAGATTTTAATGTCTACAAAGTAAACGTACACATGGGAAATTATTTTTCGGACCTTAATGTCAACCTGAATAAAGTTCCACAAATATCCAACATTTGCTTTTATATCCATACGATATTTTATTTTTTTTATATCAACATTTACTCGCATTCGAAATGTATCTGACTGTATTATGCATTACGTTTGCATAAAAACCCCAAAAAATTCTACAATTCTTCGTTTGTTTATTATTTGCATATCAAAGTTTCTTGTGTTAATTTTGTTTATTTTTCGTACACTTTATTTCTTCAGTACTATATTTCTATTATGATCCCATTGGATGTCATTAGTTTACATAGCGGCAATAATAAAAATCTCATATTTTATTCAAATTGGTAAAATGAGCTTTATTATTTTGAACAGAAAAAGAACTTGCAAGAAGAAGTTTAAAGAAGGAATTTATATTTGACGTAACATGACAACCTTTGGTAACGATGTTGAAACATTAAATAATGCTCAACGGGACACTTTCAATTTCCATTTTATATTGGCTTTATTTCTTTATTTAGAGTATTCGCTTTTCCATCTTCATTGTTTGCTTTCAGTTTTCCTTTTTTCCTCAGTTCAAAAGTGTACTGTAAGAAGAAACAAAAAATATGCAGCTGTGTAAACTGTAACTTTTCCTTACAATCAAATCAAATACAAAGACACTTTTCTCTGTGCGTGTTTCTTAAGTGCAACTTTTTGAAGGTTTCCTGTAGCTTTGAGTCGAAATAATTCAAGGAATGGTTTCTAATACCACAAATATTTTTGTATTAGTATGGCATGGATGGTCAAAAAGTCTATAAAAGTTTTTTTATAGATACTAGCCATGTACTATTTAAAGTACCCTGTAGATTGTCAAAAAGCATGTCACCCAATGTATATGTGCTTTAAATACTCCATTAAATTTATACAAATAAATTTCTTAATCAATAATTTGTCTTGTGGCTTTACAGCGTTCGCTTCCTCTACTATAAAACAACTAATAGTGGCTGCGTCAATCACCATTGTAGACGATCAAATAAATACTCGTCAAATGAAATTATCAAACAACTTACAAAATGAGTTACAAAACATCTGTGTCGTCAGGTGGGAAACCAACCACATAAAGTATCACCGAGTAAAACTCAAACTTAAAGTATAATTTCTATTCTTCTTAAGCCCTTCTATCCCAAACACCATCGCCTTTTATTTGGTTGCATTTAAACCCATGTTGTCTGACGCTATCAGATTTTGCTTTTCATTTTTTGTAAAAACCAGAAAATAGCAGAAAACAACATTCTGAAATATGGTAATAGTAGTACTTTTTCATATGATTATAAAAGGCGGATGGGCGAGTTAGTCAGTCTATAGTCTTCAATTTACTCTACACAATTCAACCGCATATGGTTTTTGGCCTTGCATTAGCAAAAGGAAACGTCATTATTTTAGTTTTTTCTTATAAGAAAGGATTTTTCATTTTTTAATTTGCCTTGTTTGAAGGTTAAGCGGATTTCTTAGTTGAGATTTTCATTATGATTTTGGACTCGTTTATATGTTCTGCTTTTTGCTAAACAATATTTAATTTAAGTTTCGCTTGTAATCACGAAAAAAATTCTAAAAGAGTTTTCTTAATAAAAAACATAATAAATCATTAAAAATATTGTAATATTTCCGACGAGCCTTTAAATTTCTCATAACCGAAATATGCGCCTACAAGTTTCAGGAACAAATTACATTCATATATTGGAGTTGAAAGTTTTTGAAAGAAATTGGAAATAACTCGTTCATAAGTTAAAAGAATTAAGCAATGACGCCTGAAAAGTTGTTTTTTATATGATTTAAAACGATTTATGCAACATCGTATTTTTAGTCCCCCTTTCTGTGCATTCGTATTGAAAAAAAATGTATGATGCTTTCTCTCACAAAACATTGTACTTTTTTTCAATGGAGTCTTAAGAATCAAATGTAATAATTTATTTTGCTTTCAATAGTTAATATACAAGTATCCACCGAAAAATAATGGAAACAAATGAACGGTCAAAAATTGATCTTTGTGGGGTGGCCACCGTAATATATATAAATATTTGTTGTTGCTCCTTTATTACATATCAGCTGGATACGTGTGGCACATCTAAACCATTTAGCAAATGATTACTTTTCCAATTAATGACCAAACAAACTTTGAACAATTAATGAAATTTAGTTGCTGCTTTGCTCAATTTCATTTTAACTTTTAAATGCTTTTAAATATTTATTTCCCACACTAGTGCAACATAAAACAATATGGAATTATATTCACAATTGCCGCCAATTACAGTCTTACTGCCAACAAAACAAATAACCAACGACATTTACATGCAGTTCCCGATAGTTGTAGAAATTGAAACATCAGTCAATAAATGGACATTAAAAATTTGAATAAAACAGATGGTGCTAATTATATTTTGTGATAATTCCCTTCTGGACCAGAGTAGCTTCAAAGTATGCAATAGATGATTAACGTTTAATAGGAAAAAAAGGAAAAATAACGCACAGGACATGGACATTATCAGGTTAGGACTTTCTACCAACATAAACAGCGGTGCATTATTTAATATTTAATGATAAATAAATTGATGGAAAAATAAAATGTGCACAACTACAACAAAACCGGCTCATGGACTAAAACCGCAATTTAAGCACGAGTGCCATTTGGAACATCACACCCACTATCAAAATTTATTTGATCAACATCATTTATATTAAATGGATTCAATGCAACAACATCGTCCTCTGCCACCTCGAAGCCGGTTATTATTACCACGTTTTTTATATTTATTTAGTCATTACGTGTATTTCAGGTCTTTATCTTGTTCATCAATATGTTGGAGTAATCGGTTTCTGTTTTGTGCACATATTTCGATGATGGATGATGGTTAAACATGCTTGCCATTCCACATGTGCTACCCAGACAACATTACATTACAAACTGCTGCGTTAATTACCGTACCAGGCAACTTAATTCCTCAGCTCTACTCTGTATCCCACAGCAACTTCCGTCCCTTAAACTCAACTTTTATAATATTTTTTCCATTTTAATTTTTACTCTTCAAGTTTGTATTGTGTTGATGAGGGGGTTTACAAGCATAGAAATTAATTGTCCGTACAACATTGATTTTGCATTCAACCGCAAAAAGCAAGTATTTGTATACGCGTGTGTGTGTGCTAGAATGAGTTTGGTTCAGTAAAGCGATGTTCCTTTTCTGCATATGAATCCAATTTTTGCGACTTTAATTCCCTATCTATTGTGCGTATGTGCTGTTCACTTTTTTCTGGTTCGTTCTTCAGTTGTCGCAAAAACAACAATGATTGATTTTTAATTATTGCATATTTTGCCAATTGTAATTAAATACTTTTGTACAATTATTTTGTGTTTGTTGGTTGCTGCCATCATTAACCATCATTTGATAGGGCTTAAGTAGCTGCGCATTTTCTGTTACATACTGCACCATCCACTCACGGTTAGTATTTGCGTTTCAATGACATTGCATCAAATGATGCAATTATTATTTTATTATTGATTCCAAAGGAAAGTAGTCTCATCATTTTAATGCTAATGAGAAAATCTGTTAAATCATTGTACATTTATAAGTAAATATGGAAATTGTTATCAAAAACTAAAACGACCATAAACGATCCTCAGGACACGAGTATTTCATACAAATAATTTGTATTTTTGCTGAATTTTTTTTCGTCTATACAAAACTTCGGATTGCGCCTGCATATTAAATAATTCTTGAGATCCACCTTAAACATTACAGTGTTGATATATGAGATTAGTAGATTCATCAATGAGTAGTAGATACCTTTTAATCGTTGGGCATTGTCTCAGACTCCAAACATCATCTCTTGCTCATCGGTAGCATAAGATGCCAAGATCTTACAGACTAAGACAGGCATATACATATACTTAATTTGTGCTGGCAGAACAGCCTCATTTGAACACAGCCTCATCTGAATCTGAATATATTGGCCTAGCGCCAATATATTAAAGTAGGAGTTTTGCTAGAGCGTTCAGGAGTGCTGCTCTCTTACTATTTAAAACATATGGAAGAATGGACCATACTGAAAAGTTTGGTAACAAATCAATATATTTCCAGCTCAGGAATTTGTGAGAGGTCTCCTCTGCTTGGGGTGTCATCTCAGCGTTTCAAACCGTTATATATAATGTTAATAACACCTTAAATACTGCCTCAGTGAACTGCTGCGCCCATCGGGTCGACACAAGTATCCAAAAAAAATTAACCCAAGCGGAATTTTTTGGTTTCAGGAGTACCGAAGTAGACGTAATCAACCATCGGATACAGTTGCAGTCTGTTGGAAGTTGACGCGAACTTTAACTGTAAACAACATCTCGATAATTTTGATAATGGCATCCAACCTGAACTTCGTTGTCCCTCCACGTGTATTGCAATATATACTTTATAGTACAAAGTAACTGGTCGTAATTTTAAATACGATGCCCGAGGGAAATTTATTCTACATATTTAACACTGATCAGTAAGGTAATACTTGACCTATCCTAGATCAGCCACACAAATTCTGTGAAGTATTTAACGAATTTTCAAAGTACTCCCTGATCCCAAAAATGCACATTCTCATCAAGAAAAAAACGACGTACAGATTTGTAATGTTGTTTTTCACCAAAAACTTAAAATTATATTTAAATTACTATAAAGATCTGATTACGAGTCAGCAATATGAAAGAAAATGTATCGTGTATCATGAGTTATATGCGTTTTGAAAAAATATATAAAATTACCGATTCTTGGTACCTTATCTAGCACCACACTTCCCCTAGCAAAGGTTATAAAAATTATTACTGGTAGGATTTATTTTGTAAAATCATTTAATTACATATTCATTGATTCAATCTGGAATTTTTTTAATATGACTTAATGCTTTAATAATAATTAGTCAGTTGTAATTACATTACAACTGACTAATTATTAAAGCGTTAACTTCTATGGTTCCGGAAGTATATGAAGCATTTGGCTTGTATAGTTCGGAACCTTCACTACTAATCATATTTTCGTTTATTCTCAATTATTTCCTGTAAATCAAATAGGATAAATTAACTTACAAGCGTGTGTAAGTGGAGCAGCTTAAAGTCTATCCTCTAATTTTTTTTTATTTTTCGTAAATATTTAAACATAATTTTAGATTAACACCGGGAACACCAAAAAAAAAAAAATAACGGAGACACGACCATATAATGCAACACGATGAATAGAGTAGAAGAGTGGGCAAAAATCTTTTCAAACCATTTAACTTTTTAAACATGAGTTTTGTTAAATACTGTACAGACCGCTACAAACCCATGATGATACCATAAGCAAATTTAAACAAAATGAAGCTCAAACATATTACTTTAAATGAAATGCTTTCTTTTTTATTCAGGACCTCACCCCAGGTATTAGGTGATGTCCTTTGTTTCTATTCATTCACATACTCATATAAGCAGGAAAAACATGAAAACATAAAGTTTTTTTTCCGTAAAACATAAAGTTATACAGACATACACAAAAATGTATGTGCAGTCACAGACATAGGCTTATGAATATATAAAAAACCAACATCACATTAGCAATTCGCTTGAAAATAATAAATGTCATCAACTGCAAAAAATCCATTTTACGAAAGCATCTATCAGTGGACAATCAACATCATAGGCCGTCATCAACATCATGTTGGTTTCCCTTTTGCGAAACCCCTTTGATGCAAATGTGTGCGATGCACCCACAACTACTTGGCCAACATCATAACCTGCACTAACAGCACCAACAAAAAGTATTTTAATAGTCGCCTACCAACAGGCAGACAGCGCCATGTTGCTGATACACTTCGGTCGCAGTTCAGTCCATGTATGCTCTGCACTATGATTTTACCATAAAGGAGCCTTACAGTCTAAACATTTTTAAAATCGTTCAGCTTGAAAAAAAATTCACCGCATCAAAACAAACCATTTTCCTTTGGCACGTTCCAAAGCAGTCATTAATTGGACACACTGATGCGACAACATTCACTTACCGTAAGATTTATTTGAACTATTCCACAGTAGTTTTCGGTCTACAAATGACTTTGTTTTGAGTTTCTTAAGTATAATATTTCGCAGATAAAATTCCGAAAAATTATTTTCTTTGCTTTAAACAATTTCTTTTTAATTAAAACTTTCATTTAAACTTTCATTTTCATTATTGTGCATCTTGCCCGCAACTTCCAGTATGTTCTTATAAAATGGAACCCTGGATTAATCAACTCATGTCACCGCAAATAAATCAAGTCAGGCTAGTTGCAGTAAAACGCAAACTTGCATGCAATTATTGGAAAAAGCATAATATCATAAGTAAATCTTTCTAAAATCTTAATTCTTTACTAAATAACAGATATATGTATATATTTTGACGATTGCGATATTAAAATCAGTTTAACATACCCATTTAGTGTGGAAACACATCACTTTATCTATCGCTTCTGCCTACGGTCCTAAATCTTTATCAGTTGAAATATGAAAATACTGAAAATAAACATAAAGACTTTAAAATTTATTTTAATGAAATTACACGAGATAGGTACATCGATATATAACAAATGTAGAGCAAGGAATCAAACAAATGATATCTTTATTTTCGTAGAAGTACAAAACCGTATTCAGAAATGTATGTCACACCTTGTGCGAAGCTTTCTGCAAAGAAAATGTACTACTATATATAATATTTTTATTATAAATAAAGTTATTAATTGTAATTAATATATTATTTCCCGAATTTACGGTATTCTCACTTACCTTGTAGCAAAATGCTTATACATGCGGGTCTTTCAGTTTGCAAAATACTTTATTTGATGACATAATTTATCAGTAACATCAATCTCTCAATAACTTAGGTACTATTATTTGCCAAAATCAACTGCATCATACGCATCAGAATTAATCGGGCACTCAGTTAAAATCCTTTAAAAACAACATTTTGGAGTTGTTGGCGTTTGTTTAAACCAGATAGTAAACCTGTTCAATAACGCACAAGCACTATTATTAGCACTATATTATTATGATGATGAGCTGGTGAGACTTTTGTCTCATTTTTTGACCGGCTCTCCAAATTTAATAATTATTATTTTTTATTTTATTAGCAAGTTAATAAAAACCATCCCATTCGTTTATTTTTAAGCAATTGGCCTTTTAAGCGAGACAAGTTATTAACTATAAAAGTTTTTTGGTTTTATGCTTTTCCTTACGAGAAATAATACACGCAGGCCGCTGTAAATAAATTTCCGCCTTTTAATTTTTATTTAGCTTTAATTTATTGAAGGAACTATTTTGAACAATAAAAGAAGAATCATTTTTTATGCACTACGTCATACTACTGTATTTTAAATAAAATTTATTTAGTGTTTTCTTTTACCTAATTATTCCTGCCTTCATATATAATTAAAACATGAAGTTTTTATTATTTTTCCTCGATGTTTTGCAGAGTATTTGTCTTCTCTTTTAAGGGCAGTTTATTTATTATTAACAAATATATAGATATACAGTTTGTAAAAAAAATCTTTTCAACGATAAAAATTTTTAGAAATTTCAATTTAAATCATGAATAACAAGAACAAAATAATTTACTTTGAATTTTTGTTTTGTATAGAAGCGTTTTCACGTATGTTGGGAACACAACAGTGCACATACTTTTCAAAATAAACGCACACATAACAACAACATCGCAATCAAATAATATTACTTCATTTCAATGCTGTAAAAAAAATCTTTTCAAAAAATCAGAAGTAAAAAAGATCCGTTAGTTTTTGCACATTTTTTGTATGTAAGTTGCTTTTCAGGCATGGTAGCTATAGGAATAGCATTTATTCATGAAATTACGCATGTACAAACTATAAATGATCACTTAGTTAAATATACACGATGCCAGGAAAACGACTTCATAAGAATATTACATAGCTTGTTTATTACCATTACTATAAAGGGAAATCTCGAAAGAAAATTGCTGAAATGTTCACTCTCAACCTAAGGACGGTATATAATATTATAAACCGAGCAGAAAAAGAAGAAAGACTTAAACCGAAACCAACACCAGGCAGACCAAAGAAAGAAAATCGGCGCATTGAAAGGAAAATTTTGAAAATGATTGATGAGAATCCACATTCCAGCACTAGAGGAATTGCACTTGACATCAATCGTGAATGTAACGTAAGTATCTCTCATCAGATAGTTCAAAAAGTGCTGCAGAGTTATAAATAATATTCAATAGTCGCCAGAAAAGAGCCTATGCTCTCCACCATAAATATTGAGAAAAGATATAAATTTGCTACTCATCATATTACTTTTCATCCGGAGTACTGGGATGACGTAATTTTTTGCGATGAGACAAAGGTGATGCTTTACTACCACGATGAACCTCAAAAAGTTTGGCGCAAGACCCTGACGGCTTTGGAAAATAAAAATATAATACCAACTGTGAAATTTGGGAAATTGTCTGTAATGGTGTGAGGTTGTATTTTAATCGAAGGGTGTTGGCGAACTAAGGATATTCGAAGATATAATGACGAAGGAATTCTATCTGGATGTTTTAAGAAGGAATTTAAGTGCGAGCGCTCGAAAATTCGGCTTTATTTGCCAAGAAAATCCGGCAAAATGAAAATATAAGTTATACCAAGATAATGATCCAAAGCATAAATCGTATATTTGCAGATCGTAGTTACTATATAATTGCACAAAAGTAATTGATACTCCAGCACAAAGCCCTGACCTCAACCCAATAGAAAATTTATGGGTCCATCTAAAGAAAAAAGTCGGAAAAAGGTCGCCAAAAAACAAAGCATAATTAATAAAATTTATAAAAGAAGAGTGGGGAAAAATATCCGATGATTACGACATAGCAAAACTAATCCATTCCATGCGTAAACGATTAGAAGCTGTAATTGATCCGAAAGGAACACACACAAAGTATTAGCAGCAAAAATCTTTTTTTGAAGCATATAGAAAAATTTTTTTTTAATACTATATAATTTTGAAAACATTTATTTTATAGCGCAGAAAATGAAGTATCTTTTTTTGAAGCATATAGAAAAATTTTTTTTTAATACTATATAATTTTGAAAACATTTATTTTATAGCGCAGAAAATGAAGTATTTTTTTTAGTTACGATTTTACTTTTGTTATTGGAATAAAATTTGTTTTTTTAATTGAAATGTGTTTGGAAACATCTAAAATCACGGAAATAAAAAAAAAAATTTTAATATTATATATTTTACTTACAAATAAAGGTATGTATATCTTAAAGTTTTGAATTTTCTTAGCGTTGAAAACATTTTTTTTACAAACTGTATATATGTATATATATATATATATGTATATATATGTATTTATAAAACATATACTACAACTCTAACTGAATTATAATTCAAAAGTCTCTATTTCTACCAATATACTTAACCTAAAATGTTTAAAACGCCAAAAATATGATTCGTTTGCATTTGTTTTTGGCAAAATTTTGTCAGAGGGTCCAACCTCCGTTACCAATGCATTTATTATTAAAGTAAGCTATTAATTTACGGTATGTTCTGTATGTAACGTACACACATAAAATTTTTTTAAATTAGTAATGTAACTTACATATACGAGTATTGGTTATTATAATAGTAACCTACATATTTATATGAAGTATACTCGTATATAATTTAATTTGTTTACTAAGTTTGTCATTATGTTTTTCGCTCACCTCATCACCCAGAGTTGTCTGGAGCAACTCTGTAAGTGGCATTTATGTTTGCAGTGTCTTCTTTTAAAAATATTCTGGGCAAATAAAAAACCAAAAATTTTTTTTATTCTGTTATCGCATCCTAAATTCTAGATTTCTGTTTAAAGTCGGTTTAATAATTTCCCATTTTCAACAAGTAAAATAATGAAAACCTAGAAAATTTAGATGCAGCCAGAAACATGATGTGACATTTGATGTGAATGTAGTGTTGATAGTCGCTATCACTTGTATGAAATAGCAGAACAGAATAACCGTTATTATCTAACTTAACTTGCAAAGCCTTCGGCTTGTCTGCAGAAACATACCCAGAGTTTAGGCAGAAATCGAACCCGCCTCCTCCGGTTTAGTAGGGTGTGCATTATTCCTGCGCCTACGAAGGCACAGACAATTCTCAGTCATGAGCCAAACAATTCTCAGAAAGTTTTGATGCGCTATGTAAAAGTACCAGCAACACATACACACTTCTATTTATTTAATAATAATAATTGCTACCATTTCGATCACTCAGAATTCCCGGTGTGCTCGTGATTTTGCACATATGTATCTCATGTTAAGATTAATGAAAGCAATTTAAGTTATTTTGAGTCGACTTTAAATTAAATTAAATATAAATTAATAACACTCAGCAGGTATCACGATAGATTGAGTATAAATCATTCTACAACACTCCCATACATTAATTACTTCTTATTTAGTTCTCTATTTTGCTGCATATACTGCACTCAAAAAAAATTCATGAAATAAATTTAAGTAAAATAATTTCTTATAAAGTACATAAAAATTCCGAGCACGCTACAAATTTCTTTCCAATAGTTTACAATTTACACAATTTTTTGTTTGTTTTAATTTTAGGAAATGATCCTACATGCGGGAGAAATTTAGTTAAAATATGAAACTGTGGAAAATTGAAGTTATTTTTAGTTCGTAACATTTTCCATTCTATAGAAAAGTTTGAATGCTCTTAAAGTGGACTCAGTTTGTACAATGCATACTTTGCAACCTAACTGTACACGCAGGTAGTCAAATGTACTAATCCATTAGTATTGTTGTTGTTATTCTTTTCATATAAAATATTTTTACAATCGAGATAAAAAAAATTGCTGGAATCAAAAATAACTATTGTCTTGAGATTTGGAAATGTACTTGACAAAAAGAATATCGATGATGCAAGAACGTACTAAAGATTATTTTGCACAAAAAGGTGATTATTAGATATTTAAAATCGTTTTGCCTGTACAACGAGATGAAATAACGTCCGTAATTTTGGACTCATTTACACAAGGAAAATTTTTGGTGCGCAAAAGAAAACTTAAACTTTTAATATATTTTCTTTTTAATTCTTATTTTGATCGGCGCAACATGTTCAACAATAAAAATAAACTAAAATTGTGGATTGATCGAATTTTTTAGAAATTCAATTACTACAGCACAATTTTCAAAAATTTTCTTTTCTTGTGTTGGAATTTTCTCTTCATGTTTTAAAAGTGTGAGAACTGTCGAAATCATTGTTTGTCATTAAAAGCCATTCATTTTAGTATGGGTAGTGAACGTAGGAAGGAAGTTTGATGTAGTGGCAGGAAACTCTCAAATTAAATAAATATTATAGTTTTAAAAATGAACTATTTGCGGCCGCTTCCGCATACGATTTGATATGAAAAAAGGCGGCAGTTAGGACTAAATTAGAAAATGCCTTATGAGTTTTGTAGCATGTAAAAATTGCTGACAATTTGCATTAAATATTTTTCCTGCTGACAACAAATCAAATCAGCTTCAAAACTTCTCTTCAAAAAAGTTAATTGTTTATACCAATTTTTATTCCAATTTAAAAACTGTTCCTTAGCTCTAATGTTCCTCATTTTCCGTCAGCGTGGATTCTTTTCGTCAACTCTACAAACTTAAGAAAAACAAAGGAGACACAATTTGAAATCGCCTGCAGGAATGTTTGTTTTATACGAATGTTGCAATGTAGGAATAAGTGCAAGAAGTAAATGATGAGCAACAATATTAAATCTTTTAATCTTTCAGTCATGTTGAAGTGACACTTCTCTCACACAGGGCCTCAGCTGGATGAAGACAACTTTATAGAGGGCAATATTTTAATATAAAGCAGCAATTGCTGCCAAGATTCAAATGCTATTATCGAATGTAGCTGGAAATATCTATACCTTGTAGGATCTTGATTGACCAACTAGTTTTCTAGGAGTGCCGCAGGCTATCTGACTAAACTGCATGTTATAAACTTCCAATATAAAATGTCACCTTTCCCTTTTTGTATTTTTATTATTGTAAAATTATTGTTTGTATCTTCAGTTAAATAATTACAGCCCACTTGGAATTTCCGATTGAACCATTTGCAGAAAAATGATCGTTTACTCAATCTATGGAAGTAGAAAAGCTTCTATATTACAATTGAAACTTTGTGGGTTGTAGTTTTTATTTTTGAATTTAAGAATAGATGGAATACACATGCGAAATGACCGCAGACGTATTCTTCACTTGTGATTTTGCATTTAAAAATAGCCGAAAGTATACTATGAAACAGTTGCTCCAGTGAAAGATACATGTTTCAGATTTAAGGATAGATTCGCTTCTTAATAAAAATTGTCATATGAATTTTATATTTATAAATGACACAAACAAATTTTTCAAACGTTTATACGAAATCGTACTTCCATCTGTAAAACACATATCGTTTAAAGGTGTCTTAAAAGATGTTACCGCATAAAAAATATGCCATTATTATTACTAAAACTTTAAAGAAATTATTGTAAATTCAAAAAAATAGTTTTTTTTATTTTTCGTTTTTAAGCAAAACGACTTATAAATTAAAACAACTTATTTACAGAACATGGATGATTGAATGAGTTTTCCTAACTAATTTGGCATATCGTTTTTTATAACTGAAACTTCATGGTTTTTATTATTCTTTTCTCAACGTTTCGTAGATATTTTGTCTACTTCAAACACACAAAAATAAATATTTCCTTAAAATTACTTATAAATATTAGAAATTAATATATAAACTCAAATTTAAAATTATATTAATGTAGGGTTTTTATTTTTAATTATTATAATTCAAAGCTCACCGTCCTGTCAACTGTTTATATTTATAGTTTATTACTTTATATTTACTGCCTCTTCTGTTAAGCTCATCCTGTTCTTTTTTTTTTTTTTTTTGTATTCTCAGGTTCTCTATTGTATATATTTTCCTTACGTTTTTTTCTTCTGTACCTAATATTTGGCACCTTCCAAATCAGCAGTGTGTCCATGTCGCTTTCTCCCCTTTTTATTATATCGCCTTTATGCTCACAAATAACCATTTTGTTTTTGTACCGATAGATACAAGATCACAAAGTTCGTTTTCTTTCCTTGTAAATTTTATTTCTTTTGCGGAAATTGTACCATTTTTTACACTTGGTACTTTTTAGCAGTTCTCAAGTCTTTTACCAAACCAACAAACATAATGCAACCAAAGTTTACTTTGACATATCTTACATGACTATATGTGAAACAGATAAACATTTAGCTGTATTTAAATATTTTCATTAGTTTTTGCTTGATGTGTTCTGAGCAAAAGAAACATTGGTGCAGGTATTTAGAAGGTGGAAATTGCCATTAGCGGATATCGCATACTCAATGCAAAGCAATTTTCCAACAGCATTCTCAGCCGACATTTCTTGTATACTCAAAGAAATCAATATTGTTTCTAGTCCTCCATTTGGCTCCATTTGTAGCTTCCCATTCATCATGCTTCTCCTTTAGTTGTAAATAAAATAAAAATAAATAAATGAACAAAAATGCACTGTTTTTTTCGAATGTTTCCTTTGAGGTAAAAATAACTACGAAAACTAAACCTTCTTTGTAAAGTAGAGCATCCCGTGCGGGTCACTACATTTTCTATGGAATTGTTTTTGAATAGTGGAACGTATAAATGGAGGGAATCTCTGAAAATATTTGCTCCACGCTTTCTTCTTTTGTTAAGTGGTTTCTAGAATGTGCATGAATCGTGTACGTACTTTTTGTTGCCAGACAACGACATAAAAAAATTTAAAACGTTTTCCACATCCGGTATAATGTGTAAAGTGGTTTCTACTCAAAAAGACTAAGAACACTCTCAGACATCTTGCGTAAGGAAAAAAACTGTAATATTATATTTTAAAGCGTTACATTGCTCATGTGTTGCATTTTGAATTTGAAACTGAGTTTTCCTTGCAATATATGTATGTATAAGTTAGTTTAAATATCCTCTGTTAAAATGATATAAAAAGTATTCCTTAACGGCGACAACCCTTCGTTATTGATTTTTCATCTCACCAGGTATTTTTCTCCAATTGTATGGCTTTAATTGAATTCAATTAATATTTGCTTATTTTCTTTCAATCTAGATTGTGTTTTTCATAAAAAAAAACGTCTGTATTATTTATATTTCTAATATCTCGCTACCGCTAAGTTTCCAGAAATCTTCTTCTTAAATTAAAAAAAAAAATTATAATATTAAAAATAAGTTTTATTTGCTTTTAAATACATTATTGAATTACTCTTCCTATGCAATGTAATGCTATTGCAGTTTTCTATATAAGTATTATTAATTATTATTCCAAACATCCTAGGAAAATTATAATTAATACTGCAAAGAGTTTTATTAATATAGAAAAAATTAGGAATATTTTATTTAATAATAATTACCCAATTACATTGATCTCTAATTTAATAAGACAATATAAATGTTGTTGATTGATTTGAAGAGAAGAGATATTAATAATCCGAGAATATACATATGTTATTAACTTATGTTCCTCTTATATCTAAAAGATTAGAAAAATCAAATATTTATGATAATAATAAGTATACAATGCACAAAAGATGTACTCGTATGTATAACACATCAGGAAAACTAATTAGTAAAACAAAGGACAAAATATGAAAATCAGAAATGTCAATACCCTGTGATGGGAATAGCAATGAAAATTGTGGGAAAGTATACATATACATATATGCACTATGAAAAATATATTGAAGACTACGTTTTCAGGAATTCGATCAAAAATAAAGGAATATTACAATTAAACAGAAAACTGCATTGGCATCATATTGCAAAAATAGTAATCATTGCAATGATTTTAATAGCAGAACCATTTTAGACAGAGAGAGTAATATAAAAAGGCGATATATGTTAGAAATGTGGCACGGCATAAAAGAATGGCATACAAAAAGAATTAACTATGTATAAGACAGATATACTATATTAAATTTTGATCATTTCTATAGCGACGTAGTAAACAAATAAGCCTTTGGTATGTACAAATATTTTTATTTTTTGGGTTAAGTCGTAGGGGAATATTTTTTTTTCTCGAAATTTTTGTAATTTTTGATTTGTTGTTAAATTTACTATATTCCTAAAGAAGTTACCCATAGCAATAGCAAAATATTAGAAATAAAAATAAAATAGAAAAAAATCAATAAAAATAAATGTTGTTATAAAAAAACAATCTAAAATCTAAAGAATTGAATATATATATAAGAAGTCAATTAATGTGATTTTATTTTTTATAAATTTTGTTTTAAGAATCAGTCATTTTACTTAAGGACTATCCAGCTGGTGTAATATTTGATTTCTCTTTTTAAAATACAAACATATAAATTGCTTAAGGGCTTTCTATTTCCTTTTTCATAGTCGTGAAAAATATTTTGCAGAACGTAATTAACTCCATTTGTGTTGGTTTTAAAATAGAAGTAATCAGTCTATAGTGATATCGTACAGAGTATTGCAATAGATGTAGCCACGAAAAAATTGAAAAAATTAAAAAAATTGCCTCTTATTGACAAGATCAAACTGGTTACAAAATCAATGTTGATCACTGATTTAAGAACATTTAAGTTAAATTTTTTTGCATGTTTTATGATTTAAATAAAATGTAACCATTCCTTTCGCATATTTCTTCATTCGGCGCAAATGATTATTTTTCTTAAATATACGCACTAGTATGAGGAAGTGTGTTTGAATCCGCTGGAATATTTTCGTTCTGGTTAAATGGCAAAAAGCAATAATAAATAACAAGTTGAACGTTTGCCTGTATGTATCAGAGGGAAAATGAACTGTAAATTTGGAAATGTACCCATATTTATTTTTTATTGTTCAAGCTAAAACGTTGCTACAGAAGAGACTCCTCCTACAAGAAAAAAATCTTCTTCAGAAATAATGGATAAGACGAAAGCTTGGTCTATTGACATTCACATATCACCGTATGAATGTGTAAGTACTAGTATGTGCAACTAAGAGCAAGCCGAGAGCTTGGGAAGAAGCCTAGCTGCCATATTATGCAATAAGCAACTGCACATGAGTGTTGATTAAATTTAAAGGTAATAATCAAATTGAACGAAACATGTTGGATCGTAGTATTATCAACTAAACAAACAAATTAGTGTGTGGTGTGATGCTAATTTTATTACTTTTTTAGTGAAAGTGAAGGTAATATTATCAATCATTCGATTCGGAGCAGCAACAATGAATTGGTTGGAAGAACAAGCTTTTATTTCCAATATTCTTCAAAAATACAGTAAATTTAACAAAAAATTAAAATATTAAAATCTGACAATATTAGTTTTTGCAATTCTTTGACCTGAAGAGAAATTTCCATATTTCTCCGTGGTTAGTTTGAAAAAAAAACTTTAATTCAAATTTATAAATTTCTTAATTTTCATTCATTTATTAGTTCTACATGTTCACTGAGCTGAAAAAAAAAAATTAAAAACAAAAATTGAAAAAAAAAAATTTTCAGAGATAATAATGTAATAGGATTATCAGCTTAGTAGTAGGGGGATATTCCTGTTTCAGTACCGAAAACGGAACATAAATTTATCTACTTTTCCTTTTATTTATGAATATAACATGCACTAGAAAATAAACGCATTAATAAATGTTAAAAATTCTAACTGAATTAAATTTTCAGAAAACTAATTAATGTGTATTTTTTAGAAAGGAAATATTGTATGAAAATGTTGAGTTGTATTAAAAAATGTTCTTGTTGGGAAAAATGATTTACTGTTTATTTTCTGATCCAATTTATATTGTAAGGATCAGCACTCTCAAGGCAAAAGATTATATGAAATATGCAATAATATTTACAATAAATTTTTTAGAAACAATTAGTTCAGTGTGTAAGGAAATTTTTTACCAATTATTTTTAAGTTTCAACAAATAAGATTAAGTGAAATTAGCCAATATACTCATACAACATATTTTTCCTGTGTTTGGATTACATCAAAGCAGTTTTTTTGTTTTACTATTTAAAAAATTTATTCAAATAGAATTTTTGTGCGTTTACGAAATTCAATTATATTATACAAAAATTCTAAAACAAATGAGTTTTACTTTTGCAATATCAGAACACATTTTTCACACATTGTTGTTGTTGTGTTTTGTTATGTGATCATATACATATTACATAAACTCATCGCTTACACGAAGCGTTATAAACAGAAATGGCCCCATTTGGGTATTGCAAATGAAGTCGGATTGGTGAACATACGGAGGTGAAGATGACAAGTACTTCTAAGTAGTGCAATATGTGCAAGAGCTGATATCTCTTAATTTCAGTAAATAAGCGTCATTTTTCTTTCTCTTTTAGAGAATTGCTTGGTATCGCTGACCGGTAGGAGTTGATATTCTGTTTCACAACAAATTTTATGTCGATAAATTCCGAACATCCAATTCTTTGCGACTTTTTGTGTGTGGTTGCATAGGAGCTGGTATTAATGGTATTTTAAAATACGATTATAAAAAGTAAAAGCACAAACATAAAATTTAATTGTTAATATTGCAATTTTTACCACCGTATCATATTTAGTTTCTGATTAAAAGAAATGTATTGATTTTACTAAAAAGTGCACTTTGAAGATTATTTATGTTGATTAAATCTCTATAATTTTTGTCTGGCATAAATAAACTCCTTTTTTTATTTAGTTTTGTAATGTTAATCACGTTTTCCAACTTCATGTGAAATACTAATTTAATTATTACTTAACTAACTATCAACCATTTTCGCACGAGAAGCTATTAATTGTACAAGCTGACCAAACTTTTCGAAGTGTCCAAAGAATGTCATAACACACAAGAACAACAAACTATTGGTGGCAACAAAATTTCCTTTAACTAGCAAACAAATTTTAACAACTGCAACCAACGGAGATTTAACGTTACTTATTCACTAATACTTCGACTCTCATTTGTAGCATGTTTTGAATTTGAAATAGAATGAAAATTATTTTTTTTGCAATTTTTTCTTTTGTATTTGAATTTGATTTTTTTAAACATTCCGAAATTTTGTTTATGTAACTGAGATACGCAACGGAAATAGTCGGCAGAAGTATTCTGGCTGCAGTTATGCTCGTGGAGACATAGATTTTATTGTAAAATGTTAAAATTAGTTATTCATGCATGAGAGGAAGTTTTTTAACTGGAGCGAGGGAAGCCAAAAAATACAAAGTCGTACGTATGCCATATATATGTATATGTGATTGATTGTGTAGATGTTTTCAAATTTGAATAAATACAAACTATAAATGAACAGATTTGAAAACCTACTTCTTTGCTGCAATCCTATATACGCATTAAATAAATATGACATTTTTTTTATTTCCGTGTATTGCTATAATATTTGAAAATTTCCTTCAATACTACTATCTTGTAAAGAAAATCATTGTCGTTTATTTTAAGTGCCAAAGGTTTTGAAATTCATTTTAGATTTAATTTTATATTTGCTAGTTGCTTAACTTTGTTAAAAAGACTTCAATTGCAATTTAAAAAGTGTTAAGTGCTTACTTAAGAAATCATTCGATTTGAAATGCCAAAAATTATAAGAGTACTTTAAGACTAATTTATACACCAATAAAGATGTATAGATATAAAATAATTGCTAATTGTTTAAGTAAACAACGATATTTGAGATGCATATCATTAAGAGCAATTAAAAATCCAACACAACAATGACGGCACATTAAAAGAGCAATAATTACAGTAGTATTTTAAACTGTTAAGAATTAGTTAACCGAAATTAAAAATCCTTATTTCTGCCACAATTCTATTACTTATAGGATTGAGTTGATGTTTCACAGCAATAACATTGAACTTCATAACAACTCCCACTTAAATATACATCACAACTAGTCAGTCAATGTATTTATATAGTGGATTCGGCAACGGTTCGTTGTCTGCATACAAGATTCCAACACACAGAAATAGATGCTCACACTTCATTATGGTCACGTTCAATTGCACTGCATCCACCCAGAGAACAATCTTTACTAGATTTGTTCACAAAGTATAAAGCATAAACCGTTTTAGGAATTTACACAAAAATATTCAGCGATATACAGGAGTAAATTATGCACGGGAATTATTGTCAATGCTGAGAAAATATAAGAAAATTTAAAATGAGTTTAGACATTGAAAAATATTTAAAAAAAAGGTCGTAACATCTAAGAAACTTTAAAGATTGTCAATATATTTAAAATGAAGTTTCTAAAAAAGGAATACGTATATCAGATTATTAATAAATTCTTTGTAATTACATAGTAGTCGAGTTTGATAACTCCTCAAAGTACCATTTATTACCAACGCTGGCGAAATGACCTGCTGCTCCGCATGAAAGCACTTGAAAGGTATTAGCTTATTGCAAATCTGTGAAACATCACAAAAATTCCCAAAAAAGAATTCCACTAATTGATATTGCATTCTATCAACTAGTTAAGAACATATTAAAAGATAAAAAAATTCCCAACACCTTCCCTTTTAAATGAATAAGAAAATATATAAAAAAAGTAAATCGTGTTTAATTGTCTGGTTCCCATTGCGAAATTCAAAGAACACTGAAGGTTCATCATGTATGTATAGACTAAGAAAAGTCCCGTTCTGTTAGAATTATAAGTCGTTGGTCTAGACATAATTTAATTTAAGTAAGAGAATTTAAAAATCATGTAGATGATATTTTAATCAACGTCAAATTCTTAGGAATGCGTAGCGATAACGACGTAAACTTAAAACCCATGTCAAACAGTGAATTTTTCGAGACGTATTAGCAAGTCTTAGACCGTAGAATCGTCCCAGATGTAGTTCTTATGTCTGAACTTGATGTCATAAGTTACCGTCAGTTTGTGATTGACAATTTGATAGAAATATTTTCGTTATTTTTAACCATATCGCAAAAAATGTAAAAAAGTGTCGCAACCCGTTGAAAAAAAGTAAAATAAAATAAAAAAATTCTCTAGATTCAAATTCTCTCGCTAAAAAGGTCATACACTTTTTTAAACGTAATAATTAATGAATATATCAACGATGTAATGTTCTTGCTTACCAAGTTTTTTAAATATTTATGTAAATTTTACTAATTTTCCTATGTTGAAGAAAAGTTGTTAATGGCTGGTACTTAGAACCAATCGCCAAATATGGGTATCAGTTCAAGTTTAAAGATTTATGAAAGTAAGAAAAAACGTTACAAAATACCTGAAATTAATAAATCTAGAACGATCTTTTCTTATATTAACAACAACCCGTCATCAGAAGAATTTGACATAAATATTAAAATAAGAACTCATAACTTGGCTCAATTGCTTGAAAGGGTTCCAGATAATTTCTACCACCGTAATTCAAGAATAAAAGTGTTCACTGGGTTTTTAAAGATTTCTGTACTCATCCATTTGTAACAAGATTCATTAAAACAGAAATCTATAGTTATGCTTTTGTGATATCGCCTCAATATCAGTTATCGTGTTCATGTTCGCTTTATTGTAATAAATATGTACGTAAATTTACGACCTTGAGGACATTCGTTTACAATTATTCCTTCTAAACACACACATACTTACTTATTTTCACTGTATACTTTAAGACTTGATATAAATACGCCGATATAAATAAAATATTATATCAATAAATTTTATGCATTTTTTCAAAATAATTTAAATACCGACGCACACACGCATACGTATTATATTTGCAACAGTATCACCGATTGTGTCTGTTTACGTAAATGGAATTGGAATTTATTTGGTTTTTTATGTATATTTTACTGGCCATTAAGAATGTTATTTTGTCTTGCTAGCATTTCATACGTATGCAGTAATATAAAGACTTTTTAAAGTAAATGGAAATTATTTAAAGGCAAAAGGACACTTGAGCGAATTTAAAATGTGAGAAGAAAAATAATTGAATTTATATGAATATTTTCTGAAAGGAAGTGTAAAATTAAAATGTATTAAATATTCATGTATTGATTTGCAATTTAATTAAGTACGCATGATTTTCGAAACAATTCATGTAACCGCATTTATATTTTTGATTTTCCTGATTTCATTTTGTTTAGGATTCTTAAGGATTCTATTATATTACTTATAGTGTTCAATAATGTCCTGAAAGGCATTCAGTAACTACAATCGCTAACGTTGGTTGTGATTATGTGTTTGTGTTTTAGAAGAACTCTATTGCTGGCAGTGTTTATTGCTGTTCTTATTTTCATTGCAATTAACTGATAACATTGTTAATGTGAAATATGCCCGCTGTTGGCTATTTTGCATACTTTTGTTGTTGACTATTAAATTTAAAATAACCTTTCACCGTCGGATCCTTCGGCGAACAGTTGATTTTTAAAAGATTATAGCAAACTTTCCAGAAATTACATGAATGTATTCGGTTGCATATAACCAGCGAGATTATGCGATTTCCAATTTGCTTTGAAATGTTTAGGATCGTTGAGTGGTTAGGAAAAAACCAATTACTAACTTTATAACAATTAACGAGCCCAGCAAATTTAGAGGTTTATAAAAAGGAAGTAAATGTAACAATACGTTTTGTTATTGTGGAAATTAGTAATTCAGTTCCAAAAAGGGTAAACCATTTTACAAACGTCATGATTAGAAAAAGTTTTCATAATTTCGTTGAAGTTGACAAAGTTATAAAAAATTATTTATTAATTCACAGTTTACTAATAAAAACAATAATAGGAATTTTATTATTTAAGAATTTTAATGGATGCTGCTGTTTCAATGATTAATATTCGTTATAGTGAAAAAAGTTTTATTTATTTATTTATCTTTGTTTGTCAGATTTGAGTATTTAAATTTTATAACAAAATAATAAAAGTTTTTGAAAGAGTTAATTTGATTACCATGGCTGATTATCTTAACGTTGTCTTTTCATCACATAATCTTGTAATATACTATAATAAAAAAAGTAAATATTAACATATTGCATTTAAAAGTAATATTTCCAAAAATCAATTGAGAATAGCAACAGAGAAATCACTGTGCGAAAAAAATATTTTTCAAGACAACAAACAATTTGTTTGATGTAATTTGATTTACATATGTGTTACTTTATAACTTCTTTAAAATTTATTGACTTATGCAACAGCAACAACAACAACAACCAATATTTACAAATTGCGAATCGTTTGGAAATATATTTTTCATTATTTTATCGAATTCATTTTGTTTTTATCCTTTAACACCTGCGACTTACTACAAAAAAATTGGAAAAATTTTACATTTACTGTAAATATTGTACAAATTTGAATGCATACCGAATCCAAAATTTGGAACAATTATTGGTCTACACAATTTTATACTCTTCGAATGTCAGTGTACATATTTGAAAATTCAAAAGATGTGACTTAAATAGCAAAGATATAATTACTAAACTCATACACACAAAGACATGTCGTGGGCAAAACTATAAGTAGGCATAAAGCTTAAAATTATGTTAGAAGAGGTAAATAATTCACGTTTGATTAATAATATGCTGTGATAATAAAAATGTGATAGGAAGCTTATATTAGATTAGGATGTAGTAAGATACAATATGAATACGTATGCATATATAAAAAGGCGATCTTCGGAATAACCACTTACACCTTATATGGTGAAAGTTCCATATAATATGTATCCAAAAATGGTGGTCTGTGCCGTATGTAAGCCAACTTTCGTCAAAATACTGCCCCTCATCATTTTGGAATAAATCTATGCCCATAACTATATTCATTTATAGCTATATATATAATATTTATATTTATTTATATTTATATATATATTTATATATATTTATTTATGTAGCGTCCGCTTCATAAAAATTGGTATCTGCCGAAACAAAATAGCTTCCCAGTGATTTAGGAAAATTTTCGGTAGGTGCCCTTGAGGACATTAGGATGTCCATAGGGAAGATACCTTCTACTTTTGAAGCGGGATCAAGCCGTGATATCAAATGATTTTTTCCACCTTCGTTTCGATGCTGAGACGAAGTTTTTTCACCAAAGGTTGTGAGATTAAGATTGTCAAAATTGTTTTAGTATTGCAGTGCAGTGCTAACTTGTATGACTTTCTTTGATATGTTTTGATATCGAAAGCACCAACGAAGTCTAGTTCAGTATATGGGAATGATCGCGAAATTTCCGATTTTGCACGTGGAAGTTGTCCAATTAGCTAGTTGTACCTTGTATATAACGCACGGTTTGCATCGGCTTATAGTTGTCTTCATTAAATATTTTATTCTTGGGATGCAATATTAAGAGCGAATAAGCCGCAGAATCAACTAGATATCATGGTAGTCGTGTTACAAACCTTTGAACAATAAATAGGGTGCGTTTTAAGAAGAAGGCCAAGTCGGCAGAATTAGTTTCGAATGACATGTGTATGCACCTTATTGGATGATATAATGTGAAATGACTGTGCAAATATCATTGGGGAAGGATGAACTCGAACATGTCTTCTGATAATGCATCTGCAAATATGTTCAGTCTTGGTATTTCAATATCATTAATATGTTGGTAATTATTTTTAAACCTTTTCCAATGTGAAAGAGATGTGGGAGGCAGAACTTCATCTCAAGCAGTGCTGTCAATCCAAACCCTTTGCATAATAGTTTTTGCTTGGATTATATGTGATAATCAATCAACGCTGTAGTTTTATATCGTATATCAAAATTGCATATATCTATTATTACTGTATCCAACACAACTCCTCGAGTGCTATTAGAAAAAAAGGACTGAAGCGAATTTCCACCAGACAGAAAGGAGGTTTGATAATGTTGGAAGTAAATACTGCTGAAAAGCAAGCTGAATTGGGTTTCAATAGCGACTTGCTAGTTGCAATGGGTTTTTGAGGGGAAGAATTTTCTGCATCTGCATGCAATAACGTGTGGTGTCTTTTGTTACACTTATAGCAATTAACCTTACTAGTACACGTTTTCACGACGTATATTTTTCAGAAGCAGTTTACGCATAGACACTATTTCCTGATCTCACGTCCTCGTGTAAAATGAACTATTTGCAAAAATTTACGATATTTCCGTATTGTATGAGTTTCGTTTGATCATAGTTGACAGATTGGTTGACAGATTACTGATTTTATTTTGAAATGTATGAATTGTTCGAGGCAGATAAGCTGCGCTGCTAGACTTACTGCTGCTTTGCTTTTCAACCCTTCTTCACAAAGTGTAAGTGTGGACTCAGGAAGTTTGCTAAAGCAAATAAACACAAACATAGGTTTCCAGCTATTAATATCAATATCATATAATTTTACATGGGAAATACAGGAGTTGGTGCCGCCTTGAAGTTGTTTAAAAAACTTTGAGGCTTTGCCGAAACCTTGATTAGTTGAACAGCTTTTTCTTACTATTTTCTTTGCCTCCCAATTGGGATTCTCCTGTAGATCTATATCAAACTCTACAATGCTATCAGCAAGATGAATGAAAATAAAATAAAAGAAAAAACGATAAAATATTACTGCGACATTCTTATGATCATCTCTTTCTCCCGGTTACAGCTGTTTGCATCTTAAAGTCTCCATCGAATTGACTAATTAAAATTTTTTAATACTTTTTTTTTAAATCCCAAAAATAAAAAATCTATAGAAATTCTTAAAATTGAGCTCTACCATGAAGTATAAGAAACGCCCTAAAAATCAAAAAAAAGGTCCGCCTCCAGAGTGAAGGCTTTAATAATTTTTGTTTTTTTTATTTTCGTCAGCCATGCATCGTTGGTATTTCGCGCGAATTAAAGTTAGCTAAATAAATGAAGTTAAAAAAAATATTTTTTTAGACCTGATACGTCTCTTTATTTATTTAATTTTCATTTATTAGTTTAGCTTGAGTCATGCAATATGACTAATCTTTTTACAAAAAGTTTTTCTATTTATATGTTTTACCAACTGTTTTACAAAATCATATTTGTATATATTTAGAATAAAGTAATCTTTAATGCTAACAAAATATATTTAATGTCATAATTACATATATTCGATCAGAGGTTCAGAATTAGGTCCTAAGTAATTCTTTCTTATCTTTAAAGTTAATGTTTTTGTTTACAAAATATATTTTATATAATATTTATGTCTTTTTGCATGGGCATCTATAACTCGCGTTGTCCAAATTAGTGGGAGTTCCCACTATCCCATTAAATTAAATTTGCAAGCAAAACATTCTAAATAAACTTATAAACACACCTTGGGAACCACATGTGTAATGGGTTTTCGGAATGGTAATTACTTATCCCAAATTCAGAGTGTAAAGGTTCATAGAGAAAGAAAAAATTATTAAGTAAGAATTATAAAATAAGGGAAAAATTATTTTTTTTTGGATGTCAAGCTGCTACTTGCAGAAACGAAAACAATTATTGCGAACCACAAAATATCATATAAGAAATGTTTGTATGTTCACATGTTTCTCAGCCACCAAACATGAATTTAAGTAACTCAAATAATTTAATTTAATCTATATCTATAATAGGAAGCGTAAGATTTCTATTCAGATTCAGTAGAAATTTCCTAGAGCTCGTCAAAAAGTATAAAATAGATAAAAATGGAATATTTATATAATTACTAACATTTGTGCTGGTGTCTCTTATATTTATTAATTTGATGTAAATTGTAACTTTAATTAATTTTTTTTTTAATAAGTAAATTTGACGTACTATTATGTTTTTTGAGATTTGTGAAAAAATACTCAGAAATTTAAAATTCAACTTTTTCAATATACTGCTCACGGGATTGGATTTGTTTCTATTAAAGTCAGGAGACCTCCCAGAAGGTTTAAAACGAAAAACGTATTTGGGACCTCAAGTGCGTGATGATAAGAACGTTTTCGTTGTTATACATATCTATGCCAATTTCAATGGCACTTTCGTTCATGTAACTGATTTATCTGGACGTGAAACTATTGCCCAAGTCGCAGGTGGTATCAAGGTTAAAGCCGATCGCGATGAAGCTTTCCCCTACGCCGCTATGTTGGCTACTCTAGATGTTGCCGAAAAATGCAAAACTTTAGGCATTACAACATTACATATTAAATTGCGTACATCTGGAGGCAACAAAACAAAAACGACAGGTCCTGGTGCTCAATGTGCTTAGGGTCGTTCCTTAATTAAACGGCCATATTGATGACAATATTTTTTAAATTTTAGTCATGTGTAATTTACCAACGTCTTACCAGGTACTACACCCATATTGCCATCAACGCAAACATTGGCAACAAAGCCTTTTCTTAAGCCACAAATACCATCTTTGAAATCATATACATATACAACTTCTTCACGCAAAAATGGTCGTACATATGAAATTGGCTGCAGTGCCAAATGATTTTGTATGGGTATGCGAACTGCTCAAAAGCCATTATTTTCCAAATAATAATACTAATGGAATTTAATCAAAGGCACATAAATTTAGGCTCAATAATGGTATTGCACACAATTCTATCATTTTTAGCAACTTATAACGTTGTTATTCGTTGACGTAAACAATGCCTTTTTCTCAAAATATCTAGATAAAGTTTCTGGCTGAGAATGTCACAAGGATTTGCGATTCGAAGTTATTGGTTGCAGAGAATATTTTTCCGCAAATTAAATATTTAATCATTGTTTGAACAAGTTTATGCCATTTCCCAGCTAAGAAAAAATATTTAAATAAACGCATTACCTAAATAGTGGCTGGAGCTGCACTCTATACAGAGAATGATATTATACGTTTCTGGATTGTTAATCCCTTTATAATATTATGTTTGCTTTGTGATGTTATCGGCTGTTAAATAAAATAATAAACAATTTGAAATCGAACACTTTGCTTCAGCACTATTTCTGTTTATTACCGCTCATAAAAAGGAAAAATAGCTTAAGTTATCTACAGCTACAACTTTAGTCATATTATCACCTTTTTGACGTAAGACTAATCATTTTCATATACACACATGTGTTATATTTTTGAGAGATTGTAGTTAGCATATTACTGAGGCGCATAGATTTAATGCTAAAATGTTATTCTAAACGAAATTTGTTTGTAACGAAATTACTCCTTCATTCTATAAAACTACAACGCTAACTTAAAACGCTTTCAATAAATTTTCCTGGCAAATACAAATTTTTCACATTATTATTTTCTGCAATATGCATATCTTAGCATTTAATTGTAATTTTCTCCATAGAATAAATCTTTGTTTAGTAGCATTTAAAGTAAGCAGGTGTAGTATACGTCTGTCTATTGATTTGCCTCCATACGTGTCCTCATGAAGATAATTTGTGAATTTGATTAAAAGATGTAAATTGGATAAGCATTTTGTATATAATTAAGGGCATATAAAACGAAGTGAGAAATTTTTTGGAAAGAGAAGGCTGCAAAAATAAGGAAGAAATATGTTTTCAACTTTAATTTTCCTATTCTTTTCCCGATATTTCCATCGTTCTTGAGAGGAAAAAATAATTAATATTGTTAGTGGTGTAACGAAATGTGTTAATACAAATAAGGATAAAAGATATTGTGCATACAACTTGTATTGAAAATTTCAACATACGAAATTATTGACTTGAACACACACGTATACAAGTTTAAGGTCATGTTTCACCATCTTAGACAGTCGATTCACACAAAAATTTGATAGTGATAACCTTTTATTTTAGACTTGCCTATCAGAGAAAATTGATGCAAATAATTTTTTCTTTGCTGATTGAAGTAGGACTATGTAGGATAGTGAAAAATTACATTAAACGCGAAAACTTGCGGTGTGTAGATATTGCTATATGTGTATAGATTTCAGAAGACATATTTTAGAAAGTTTACATTTAATTTGGTCTAAGCTTCAGTTGATATGAATAAAACAATTAAAATGTAAAAAACATAGGCATTCATTCACATTATCATACAGAGCATTTAAATAATGACTTTTTCATAACTCTAAAATTAAATAAAAACTTTTAAAAATATACCTTAGAAATGAAAAATGTTAAATCTGGAAAGAAATTAAGATTTTCTTCTCGTATCTTTTCTTAAATCCAATAAGAATAATATCAATAATAAAATTCTTTAATTTATATTATCATTTCTTAATTAAATATGTTATCAAGTCTCCTTTATTAACCTAAAAAGAACTACGGAATGTACAAAACAATTGACTCATTTCTCATCAGTTCCATTTCATTGACTTTTATTTTATTATCAAGATAACTTAGGACATCTGTTATTTTTGTATATTCCTTTTGGTCATGACCTAAAACAAATTGCATTTCCGGCAGAATATTCTTCCTATATTTAACATTCAAGACAAAAAAAAATTTATTTGTTGTATTTAGACAAAAGAAAACTTAACACAAATAAATAATTCTCTTGGATGTATAGAAAATGTAGTAAAATTAGAAATACTTTGGAAAAAAATAAAGTACACCAAAAAAATGTTAACGGAAATTAAATCAAATATTAACGGTCATACTTTATAAGAAAGAATTTAATTTTTACAGTTCCTTTTTCCGATATTTTCTATTTGTTGTTTTTTTTCATAATAAAATCGCATATTATCGCAATAATAATAATAATAAAAATAATAATAATAATAATAATAATAATAATAGATGGTTAATGGCCGGTTGATATCTTCATCACTTACAGTTCGTCTCCGGCAGTCATATTTCCGGAGTTAATAATTGTTGTTGAAATATTAATATTGGAATTGGCGAAGTCGTATCAAATTCACACAGTGTTAACACATGTCAAATTTGGAATGTATTATGAAAAGTATTATAATGTAAGTTAAAACCGTATTATTTTTTTGACAGTCGAATACCAGTTGCAAAAGTTTTTGAAAATTTTCATAAAATGATAGATTTCGTCTGATCAGGGTTGATTTCACTTCATCAACAAAAAATTATTTTTTTGTGACGCAAAACAACAAAAAAGTGCAAAAAGTATATTATTATTAAAGTTTTTTTATAGTTTAAATTATTATTGTAAGCAACCCTTTTCTACATCAGCAAATATGTGAATGAGTCGTTCGACTGTGTGCGATTGTGAAACGAAGCCTTAAGCAGATTACGTCGATATTAACGTGTACACAGTTTCATTACTGCATCGGCGAAAAACTACTCCGTCATAATTTCGGCGCAATCTTTCTATGAGTTGGATTTCGAAAAACAATTTGAATCCGATGTTGAAAATTTAGTGCAATATTATTGGCACGTAAAATTAAACGTTTATAAGATTATAATATTACAATTTATTTAAAAAAAATAACAATTTGTTTTTTAACAAATTTTCCATTGATTCCCTTCTGAAACAAAAACGTAAATTGAAAAAATGGATATGAAGTATTATTAAAAAACAACATCATATTGTTCCGAAAAAGGTACATGGGGGAGTAACAAAATGGTAAAATTGTTGTTGATGAGTTCTTGTTCTATTCTATGAGAACCAGCATATTGAAAATTTTTTAATTTTAATCGACTTTATCAACACTTGTTCATATAAGAAGTATTACTTTGACGCCATCATGATTGCATAATTTACTTAGGAGAACTATTAAGACTTTATTGCATAACAGTTATAGTAGCCTAAATTCATTATTATTCTAAATACTTAAAGTTTTTTATTGAAATGTAATTGACAAAGTTTTCTTTAACAGCAAAGGTGATAAAATCGAAATTATATTCCATCTTAAAAGTCAATTACTTAAAAATCGGTAAAAATATGTCTTAACTGCAGTTTGTCATTGTTTGTCATTGTAACAACAGTAAAAACAAAATTCCAAAAAAAAATTCGCAGCTGCATGTATTTTTTGCACCGTTTAAAAAAGGTGTTTAAACCACTTCCTTCTTTTATAAGTTAATCATTATGATCTTCCACATCTCTTATGTGTGGAGAACGCAATAATATTAGATTTACTTTATTTTGAGCTACTTTTGTTTGCTATGTAGCATAATATGTACCTACGAATAATAAAAATAAAGAAAAGTGAATGTGAGTATAAAAGGAAAATTTTATTTAACTTTGAACATCAGTGGTTTCTTAAAATATATTCACAGAGGACATTCATATATCATATTCATATTCTAAAGATTTTGAAAGATAATCAAATCATATGGAAAATGGAAACGTAAGTATAAAACCTAACGTTTTAAAATGGGTTGGCCAGTGAGGGATACTGCCCGCAAAAACCATTCTCAATTTGAGATGAAAAGAGAAATCATTCTGTTCGAAAAAAGCGCTTTTGGCATTTTTGTGTGTTTCGTCTATTTTTTTTTTTACTGCTTTTGCTATTTTTTCAGAAATTCCTCCACTACTTTTTAACCAACAATGTAAGCTCAGAGTGTCCTTCAGAAAGCTATACTACTTTTTTCGCCATTTCGGTAAACATTAGTCGAGACAGTTCATTCTTTCCAGTCGTGAAGTAGAGCCGTGGTAAAATTATTATGCAAATATATTCGATTGCCAAGGGAGACTGTAGTTGGTAGGAACTAGCATGTACCACAATGTACGTCAAGATCTGCTAAAAACATTACTTGGTGCCCAAGAAAGTATTCAAAACCTAATTTTCATCTTAGAGATGCATAGGACTATATTACAATAAAGGACTGACATGCATATAAATGGTTTACTTTTAATAAAGCATCCTGTGGTTTGAATTCAAATCGTTTATTTATAACGCAGGAAAAAGATGTAATTATTTTTTGAGCTTTTAATTCTTCTTTTCTCCTGTTTAGTACCAGCTTTAAACAAAACTTACCATAAATAAGCGAACTTACATGGGCTATACATAGTAGAGCATAGATAGCATTTAAATTAAACCAGGCAAAATGAATATAAGCCAGCGTCATGCATCGTTATTCGTCAACCTTACGACTACCCGAAATTTAGTGATGAAAATATAAAATTAAGCTACAAATAAATTATTTTATCTTAACAGTGAATAAATTGGAAATTTTCTAGAATTTAAAGGATAATATTATGTTAAAATTTATTCGACTTTTATGTAAATTTCAATATTATAAAAAAAGGCTTTGCGAATAAACAATTTAATTTGTTAACAAATAATATTTAAATTATTGCTTTAAAAATAAGATAGCTTCCAAAAATAAATATGTTATTAGATTGTGAGCACCAAGCATTTTCAATTTTGGAAGAGCCGATACTCTGAAAGCAAGAAATGCAAATCTTAAGACTTCAGACAATTATAAAGAACTAAAAACAGAAAATATCTGTCATGCAGTTAAAAAAGAATTTAATGCTTTAGTGTGAATTGTTTAATAGGGAAACTGAAAAAGGATGGTCTTTTAAGTATTTATATTTTCTTTGTAATGTGATTACATTATTGTCTGTATTGACTTGTTATAAAAAATTTTAATAAAATACAGCAGCCATTTGCACTTCGCTATCTGTAAGGTTTTATTATACAAAAATTGTTCATAATGAAAAGCAGCCAGAGTATATAAAAATACTTGTATATCGTCGGACTCAAATATAAATTACCTAACTAGCATATTTTTTTTAGTAATTTCAAGGTATAAACTGAATATGCATTGAAGTCACAAAAAAAATCTATTGCAAAAGAAAAATGCGAATTATAGCTTTCTTCTTGAAATCAACGATATGCCTCTATATAGATAAAAGAGAATGTAACTACATACATATGGTACTTCTTCGCGTATTTACGTATATATTCAAAACTCAAGACAATTATATTCTTCATTCTCAAGTTAGAGCAGCAAGCACGGGGAGAATTTGTTGCTTTAAGAACAGAAGCTTTTGCCAAATTTATTTAGTTTTTCCTCATTTTAAATTTCTTATTTTTATACAAAAATGAATTTGAAATATACGTGCGAGTATGTATCATAACTTCTATAGATTTCATATAGATTTTTTTTATAATAATTTAAGCGTGCAAGCATCTGGGGAAATAGTCTCGACCGGAAGCCAAAACAAAACTAAAGCCAGTGATGCTGGTGCACTGTTTTCAGGAGACTATTCAGGACACTAAAAGTCTGCAGGTTTACATGGTAGGGGTTGCATTATAATTTATGAGCAAAAAGTGACATCTTTTTAGCAAATCTTTAACACCACATTTAAGATTTAGTTTCTTATTGCAAAGCGTCATGTATTTACACAATATCATTTGAAAAGAAAAATTATGAGACATGTTTTCGATAAATTTTTGGTAGAAATTTTGAAACCGAGTTGGTAGCGAGATTTTAATAATTTACTATGAAGTGAATGAGTGTCATTATTACATCTTTTTATCTTCAGCTGATTTAGAGCCTCCGATTATACAATTAACTGCAGAATCTTTAGTGAGCTCTATTATTTCTGTGCTCTCAAAGGTGTATCTCATTGCCGACAGTGTCGTTATTTTTTTCTTAAAAATTCTATTGAAAGCGAAAAAGCTTTGAGAATATATTTAATTGATGCAGCTCTAGCTTCATGATTTTGCTTTTGAATAAAGCAGACGTGTGTAATTTTACTGTAAAAAAAAAAAAAAAAAAAAAAAATAAAAGAAAAAAAAAAAAATAAACTACAAAAATTTTATTTATTGGAAAATAAATTGGATAAAAAACGAAACTTATATAATTAAAATAAAAAAAAGAAGACATAATTTGGTATCGGAAGGAAGGGAAGTAAGGAGCTTAGTAAAGCAGTATGGTGGACGACCGCTAAATGAAGGAAAAAAGGGGGAGTTAAAAACCAAATCGGAAGAAAGTAAAAATAAAGAGGATGCGATCAGCAATTCCCAGCTCGGTAAGCAATTAATGGAGGCGATATTTGACGATGAAGCAACATTACAAAGAAATAAAGAAGCATTAGAAGCAGAGATGAAGGAAGTAAGGTGGAATAGTAATATCCAAGACAATGGGATTTTTGACTGTTCAAGTTGTTCAAACCAAGAAGAGGCAGTTTGCAGCTGAGGTAATTAAAAAAGGGCATGAAAGTAGTAATAAGTATCTATATAATAGTAATAATAATAGATATGCAATATTAGGGAGTTTAGATTTGGAAGCGGAATTTAGATTTGGTGTTAATAAATGTACACGGACTGGGGTTAAGGCCGGGATTTCCTATTGTCCGCCGATTTTTTTGGAAAACCTAAATGTAGGGTCATTGGTTGATCAGTTGAAATCGAAGGGGATAGGATTTAAAATTAGGAAACAGCCCCAATTTAGAAGTAAGTTGTATTTGAAGGATGTGTCTGCGCATGCAGAAATGAAGGAATTATTGAAGGAGAAGGATATTTCAGTGAATACTTTTACTCTAAGGAGTATTCTTTGTAGGGGGTTGTTGTAGTCGCCCAGTTGCTTGTTTGAAGTGTGTTGCCTTGAGAAAGAGGTCTGTTGAGGAGGCAAAGAAGAGAGTGGAACGGGCTAGGAATAATGTTGCAGTTGCGGTCAAACAGTCTGCAGTTGTTACAGATAGGACTTTTGATAGAATATTTAGCGAGGTGCCAACAGTGAAAAGGCCACAGAAAACACCGTTGATAGAGGAATTCTTGCTAGTTGCATCATCAGTATGTGGTACGAGGTCCTGGACTCTGAAGGACAAAATTAGGAATTTTTTGGGTACTTATAGGTATCTAACTAAGGACCAAGCAAAGAAGGAATGTTTGAAAATAATGAAGGATATTCAGAATACATATGGGCCGTAATTTTCTTAAATTACTGACTTTTTATGTTGGCTCTCTTGTACACGTGGGGAGGAGTTTGGAACTGAATTTGTTACTGGATCAATTTGAGATTGATATTGCTTTTTTACAGGAAATTCATTTATCAAGAGATAGGAATGTATATCCTGATAATTTTTCGGTGTTGAGTGACACAGCTCTTTAGGTGTAGGTATTGCCCTTAAGAGGGGAATGGGTTATTCTAGGATTTACATTCCAGGTATAAGATTTATGAGTGTGTTTATTGAGGTTAAGATATTAATCAATGGTGAAATAGGGAGAATTCTTTGTGGTTCCGTATATTTTCCATCGAACTTTAAGCGTGAAGATATTTGTGGAGGACTTTCTTCGATTTTAGATTTTTCAAATGGTTATGATGGATTGGTCTTCGGAGGTGATTTGAATGCAAAACATGTTTCTTGGGGTGATGATGTGAATAATTTTAATGGTGAATTTCTTTCGGCTTGGATTCAAAACGAGGAGTTTTCTGTTGCGAGAATTTGTGATGCGTATCTTTCTTACCCTGCGGGAGAGTCGCATTTGGATCACTTCATAGTGAGCAATGATATGTTGGATTTTCAGGACCGGAATTTTGGAATATTTACATTACCTACATTCTCCGATCACATTCCCTTGGGTTTATATATAAAATTGCCAAGCTTTAATTGTATCTTGGGTACTCCGGATCAGTTTGTGTCTTTTAAGGGAACTGATTGGAACACGATTAGGATGGATTTGATTGAGGATATTTTGAATCATTTTCCTCCTAAGAATAGGAATTTATCTGAAGGAGTTGAAGACAATTTTTTCTAGGACGTTTAGAATAGAAGAAATCCAAGGTATTTATTAATTTCCAAACCGATTGATTTGATCAAAATTATTATAAGGGAGCAAGTTGAACGGGAGCAGGCTAAGTTTTTTAATGATAGATTGATGAAAATAAGACCTGGTCCATGGGGTTGCAGGGATATCTTTAGTATAATTGGGAATAAGAATCGTTCTGATTGTAAGGATATATCTGTGAATGGTGTGCGAATTGAGGGGTTGAGTGATAAGTTACAGGTTTTCAGGGATCATTTTTCGGCTGTCTTTGGGCATTCTGCTACTAATGCGAATACTGAGTCGATATCTATGGCAATTAGTGATGTAATTTCTCAGGCTGAGAACCCTATTTTATTTAATGAGGATTGTACATCTTTGAACAGTGGGGGCAGATTGGGTCTAATTGATTTAAGGTATTTGCTAGATGTTTCGAAATTGATAAATAAAAAGAAATCATGCGGTATTGATGGAATATCGAATTTTATACTGGAGAAATTTCCGGTTAAGGCGTTCGAATATTTGACTATTTTGTTCAATAACTCTTTGAATAATTATTGTTTTCCTACGGAGTGGAAAATTGCTGAGGTCATTCCCATTCCGAAACGGAGGGGAATTAATGATGTTAATACGTTTAGACTGATTTCTTTACTGTCTAATATAGGGAAGTTATTTGAGAGGATAATAAGGGATAAGATGGATGTAGGATTGAGTGATAGTTTTATTCCTGATAATCAATTTGGTTTCAAAAAAGGTAATTCAATGGTGCATGCAATTTTGAAGTTCCATACTGATTTGGTTCAAAACTTAAGGGAAGGCCGATGTTTTGTAGCTCTTGATGTCGAGAAAGCTTTTGATAAGGCGTGCCATGATGGTATTTTGTATAAAATGCTAATGATCGGATTTAATAAAAATGTCATAAAACTTTTTAAAAGTTTTTTCGACGAAAGGAGAGTCTGCGTAGGTATTGAAGGAGTGGCGTCATGTCAGGGAGAGGTTTCTTGTGGTGTTCCGCAGGGTTCAGTGTTGGCACCTCACTTGTACAGCATTTTCGTTCATGACTTTCCCCATGAATTTTACAATTGTAAAGGTATTCTGTTCGCTGATGACTCTCTTCTTTACACTCACGTGTGTCTCCTGAGGTGGCACTGCAGCGTATTTCATTGTATCTGAGGAATGTTGAATTCTACTCTAATTGGGGAATAAAGATAACACCGAAAAAAGTAATGCCATTTGTTTGAGAAATGCTTCCGGGAAATGTAAATATTTTGTGGTACCGGAGAGCAAAAGATTAAAGCTGAATTTGAATGGCAACAATATCGCATTTAAGGATACAATGAAATACCTCGGTGTGAACTTTAATAAACTTCTGAAATTTAATGGTCACGCCCTGTATAATTTAGAGAGGGCGAATCGTGTGAAGGGAATATATGTGAGATTATTTAACAGCAGAAGTTTACCGGTAAGGACCAAATTGCTTTTGTACAAGGTGAGCATTCGGCCACTTCTTCTTTATGCCTTTTCCATATGGTTTGCCATATCAAAAAACTTAATGGAAAAGATGGAGATTTTTGAGAGGCATATTTTAAGGAAATGCTTAGAGAGGAACTATAGGCATTTGAATAAAAGGTTCTCGAATAGATATGTGTATGAAAAGGCAGGATTGGATCCAATTTCATTTTATGCGTTGGGTTTAATGAAAAGGTTTGTGGAGAAATCGCCTCATTTTGAGGGTAAAGTGATTAGGGATATGTTATCTACCGAGAGAGAGTGCAATTGGTCAAACACGCAATACAGGAACAATTTTACAGGAACAATTGAATGGTTATATCGGTCTTAACTTCTACTCATGTATTACTCCCGGTATTCATAGGGGCTGATTTTTTTTTTTTTTTTGTTTTGGTTTAATTTTTTTATGTTATTTTATTTTTATTATTAATTTTTGATTTATTAGCTATTTTATTTTAAGGCTTAGTTTTAGTGTAGAATTTTAGTTTTAGTATTAAGTTTATAAATAATAGATCCAACTCTATTAGTATAAATAAGTGCCGGGTGCAAGCACTGCTTAGACCATTAATTAATGTATTTATAATTATAGTTTATAATTATTCTTACATTGGACAAGCAAGTTGCATAGGCAAGAACTAGTAATGTAATTAAAATAATACATAATAGTTTTAAGTTTTCAAGAAAAAAAATAAATATTTGTAAAAAAGTTTATTATAAAGTTCTATGTAATGAAAAAAAAGAAGCCTCAATAAATAAATAACTAATAAATAACTTGCAGCTCTATTTTATCCATATTACAATATTGGTATATAAGACTGTTTTAAAATACAATTGAAATTTCAAAATGTTATTAATTTGGTCGTTTTTACAATGTAATTTATTTAAGGTGTCTTGTAACACAGAATAACTTAATTAATCTAATAGCTATAAAATTCTTATTCGGGAAGGGTTGTACATGAGGAAAAATCAACTTTTAAATCTCTCATAGATCATCTACAAGTTCAAAAAGGCGCTGGATTAACGAATAAATAATCACATTGGTTCTACTTGGTAACGGCAATAGAAGGAAAATGCATTTTTTTTTATCATTTGTGGCAAATCATCGTTTTAGTTGGCAATATTTCCACTTATCGGTAACTCTCAAAGTATGTTTGATATTCTACAACAAAAACTAGAAGGTTTTACAAAAATGAATTTAAATTTTTTTCTACAGCAAAAAATAACAAAAACACAGCAAGATAATAAAATTATGTCTTACATTTGAAAATATTTCTTACATATGTATATTAATAATTTCTTTTTTTTTAGAATTTCATTGTACGTGGATCCAGTCAGCCGAATACAATGGCCGTGTCAGTACGTTTACCACCGGATTCGGGCCCCTATATTGAACACTATCTTATACAATCAAATGAGAGCATATTGTGCTTAGAAAGCTCCCGTTTCAAATTCGAATCAATACCTTCTCTAATAGCGCATTATGCTCAATGTTGTGACGAACTGCCTGTACAACTGGTTTTGCCGCGGGCTTTGCGAGATGCAAAAAATCGCCAGCAGCTGGCATCGTTGGCATTGTTAGGCCAAGAATTTTGGCGTTACCCAATGTCAAGTTCAAAACAAACCGAACAAGAGTCTAATTTTTTAGATGCTAAATCGCCAAATTCCATGACGGAGACTAGTGGCTTAGGCACAACTATTTTTAGTAATTCAGGAAACTCTAATTCCGGTGGCAATATGCCATCTCATAACAGCCAGCTATTCAGTCCCATCACAAATCTAACGGGGCTTTTCACTCCTGGAACTCCTTCGGATACTACCAGCAGTATGAGTTCTTTTACCACCAGTGGTGGTCAACACATGCAACTTATGTCTCCCGAATCAATAGACTCAGTTATTTTAACCATGTCGCCCGTTGAAATAAGCAATCAGCGTAATAGTGTAGGCTTAGGGTTAGTGGCGAATTCCACAGATATAATTAATATTTCTACAAATAATTTAAGTACTTTTAAGTCCAATCTAACAACGCAAAATAATTTTAAAAATTCTACAAAAAATATTATCGACCAAGAGATAAGAACACAAAGGCCTAAGCCTCCAAATACTCTAAATTTGGATTTAAGGAAACCGCCAGCGCCGCCAATGCGATGGTCCAAACCCTTATCGCCCATTAGCGCATTGCCACAGGATATCTCCAGTGCTGAAAATAATTTTACAGTAACCACAACTGTAACATTTTCTGTTGATAATCCGACAATGCCACAATTCGTAGAAGTTACAACACCAGCAGCTAGCAATGCTTTAACGTCGGCCATAAACTCAAATTCAACATTCCAGACCTTTTCAAAACGTCTCTCTCCTGAGGGAGAGTGCAAAGACACTTTATCCTCACAAGGTTCATCAACATGTAGTCGTCATCGGCAATCGAATAGCAGTAAAGAATCTACCAACAGCCAGCGAAAAATATTATCACCATGTACGCCAACCGCTAACATAAATGGGAAATCGCGCAAGCCGCGAAAAGAATCAAAACATTATCAGGAATCAGATATTTTAGAGAGCCCTGAGATTTATTGCCGCAGTACTCTGCACGATAAAATTAGTGATTATGAAGATTTGTGGTCGCATGACCCCACAGATCGAACTGGTTTATTAACCAGTTTTAAGCCACCAGATGGTCAACAGGGTAAGCGACCGGATCTTCTGGCTGAAACACGTAAGTTATCTATAACTTCAATATGAAATTGTAACCTTAACAAAATTGAAGCTTTAATTTCTTATTACACATCGATAATTGTACATTATCTACACCTCTAGAAGTTTATATTGACCACTTAGAAAAATTTTCGCTGACTTCTTTTTATCCCGTCTTAAAATTTTTTTCTTTATATATTAAATACATGTGTTTTTTTGTTTTTATTAATTTATATTCAACAATTTCTAAACCAAATTAAATATCAAGCCCCAATTGTAAAAGTAAATATTGAATTAGAATCAAACTATTTTAAAATTAAGTTCCATAAATTTCATGTTATTATTTAGTGAATAAGTAATACATATAGCATACATACATACATATGGCATACAACTAAATTTGAAATGAAAATAATATTTTTCGTTATTTTAAAACGTTTAAAAGAAAGAAATGTAATTTCAACTTTTAAGGCTGACTGCACAATGAATTCGAATTCACTGGTGTGCTTACTCGTGTCCTCGATAAAAGTAAAAAATATGGAAGCAGTAAGAAAAGCCTTACGAGTATGAGCATTAAATTTTACTTCAATATTGTTGAATATATAAGTACTCAATTTATTTGGTTATAAATCTTAGAAATCATTTTAATATTTCTTTTAATTTAAAAGGGAAAAGGTTATTGCAGATGAGTTCATATTGTATTTGCATATAGGAATGCATGCGGTTTCTGCTTCTTCGTCCAGTGAAAAATGGTAACGCTTCATAATTTCTGATTAAAGAAAGTAGTCATCAACCGTAAACAAAAGTAATTAAAAAGACTTCTTGAACTAAAAAACATTCGCTTTAACTAAAAATTCATAACTTACCTTTCTAATAACTATTTACATACATAAATATAATTTAAAGTAGAAGTGCCATTTATTCTAAACTGTGTCACTCGTGCGATTTGTATAAAAAATTATTTATTAATTCGATGTACGTGGTATTTTTACTTAGTAACAATATCAGTATTTTTAATTTTTCGCTACAATAATTTTGTTTGTTTTTCTATTGTTGAAGCTACAATCAACTCCTCCTCTAGCAACATCAATGTAGTAGAAACACCCGCCACTCTAATTTGCCCTTCTCCGACAACCAATGTTGCTGAATCATTAAACACAAACGAAGTCACGGCTAATACCCAGCAATTGGTTAAATTTTCTGAAGATACCAAAACTCGTTGCAGTGCTGCTCTTAACTTCCCAGCAATAATGACTCAGTCTTTATCCGAAGATCCACTGTTCAAAAGCGAAATTGCCGAAACCAACCAAACACCAGTGTCGCGTAGTAAGCAAGGTAGCCCCTTTTACGCCGAGCCAGCTGATGCTCTAAAACAGGCTGGCATAACAACGGCCAGTATTTTAAGACGTTCACAACGAGGCCCTTTGGTACCTACTAATCACCGTCATTCTGAGCCGCCAAAAGGAGGTTTCGTGCGTATACCTATGTGTCCTCTTTTGCAACCAACAGAAATCGAGAAAACAGCATGCAGTCTAGATGAGTTGAAGAAGAAACAGCAACAACAAACAGTGACTCCGCAAGTGCAACAGCAACCTCCAAAACGAGCAAGAGGACGTTTCGAACAGTGGCAACTTGATAGCAGTTGGGAATTTATGAGCAAAGCAGAAGAAAATGAGGCCGACTATTACGGTGATTATGAGTCGTTCGGCCAATGGAAAGACGGGATTAATACAAAAGACAATCATAATAAAGAAAACTCTTTAAATCGTGAATTCAATAATGAAAATAAACAAAAACCTTTAACAATACATCAGATAATAGCAAAACGTTTGCCAGATTTAAATTTGCCCGAACTAGTGAAATGCTCCACACCAGCACAACAACAACAGCAGAATCCTCAACAACACAATGCGCAACAGTCACATTCAGCGAATTCGCATAAAGACACAAATAACGTTCCCAACAATACTTCTAGACTATCGTCATATGATAATGTCGAACGTAACTATGCTCCCAGTCAATGTTTCTCTAATGGCTTAGACTCTGCTCAATCGGATGATGGCACCGTTTTCTCAGAACCTTGGGACTCATCACAATGGGATTCATTTATACCTCAGGATGGTAAGTTTTACATAAGAAACATAATAATTTATTGTAATACAGTACTGTTGTTATTCTGCAGACACGACAATTAACTCCGACACCATCCATCTCTCCAAATGTCGTCCAGCTTTATCAGAAGACGATACAATTATTGAAGAATTAAGTACCAAAGAATTAGGCAATCGAGATACATTGAAACCCAAAAAGTCAAGCAGTAAACATGCAACCATTTTGAGAAACCCGAGTGTACGGGACAGAGAAATTTTATGTAAGTAAAAGTTTTTCGAATCGAAGAACCCTGGTTCAAAACCGAAAGTCAATGTTATCAACAAATATTCAAGTAAAAAAATTATTAGGGTTTTCAAATTATACAAAATATAAATTTTGTAGTTGCAGTTGTTTTTGTCTTTTTGGCGTTGTCGGTCATTAGGGTGATCAGTAATAAATGCTGTTCTACTGCTATATTAAATTTATAATATTCTCCATCGACAATTTGTATAACGGAGTTCCCCCCAAAGGAAATTCAATCAGTCTACAACAAGTAAAATGTAGAAAAAGCCAAAAAGTGCAAAAGTTTGTAACAAAACAATATCGAACAAACTGTTTAAAAAGCTTTTTAAAAATTTTATGAGATAAACAATCATTTCAAAAATAACTTGCTCGTTAGCTCATTCTAATCAGTTTCTAAACATTCTTTTATCCCAACAAAATTTAACTTTTTTACGATTTTGTATCCGCTTAATAAATTATTAAAAAAAAAGTGCTTATGCCATGCGTGCAAAGAAGAAACTATTTATGTAATAGATAATTGGGCGATCCCCGAAAAGATGAATATACATACATATGTGCATAAGAACCAAAAAGAAAAAAGTCACTTTCAGTAGTTGATAATGGAAAGGAGGCGGCAAGAAATTTCTAGATCTAAATAAAAGATTGATTTTCAATTACATAACATTTTTTTTTTTGAAAGACATTTGATAAATCGTAAGATTTTGTAGGATAGTGAATCATGGGATTAAATGAAGTCAGTTTAGTCAGTGAATAATTATTTCAGCCCTCGTTTCACTATCTTAAACACAAGAAAGTGTGATAGTGATATACATACTTCTATTTGGTGACAAACTATTATTTAAGTATAATACAAAAATATGTTTTCTGCTGGTAAAATATAATGTAGAAAAGAAAAGAATTGATTGCCATTTTTAATATTATTAAAAAAAAATATTAGAAAATGAATTTTTCGCAAAATAAACCATTTACATATCACAACTTTTGGTAACTATATTCAACATTCTTAAAATTAAAAAAGAAAAAAAAATTTTATAAATTCTACTGCAAACCATGAAAACATTAAATTATTCCAAAGTTTTTTCTTGTTTCGTGTGTTCTTTTGTTTTCTTTGTTCAGGTGCTTGAAGTAAAAGCAACTCTGATCGTAGAAAAACTATATATATATATATATGGTGTTGCCAGGGATGCAAACACATACATACATACACTCACTCCCATTTAAAGTCGGGAAGATGGATGATGGAAATTTTTAATCACAATATCTAGGCTCTGATAAAAGAAAAAATATTTTAATCTTTTCCATTTTATAACAAGAATATCTTTTATTCAGAAACAAAAATAATAACATATTCTAACCTATCTTATTAAATGTACAGGATGAATTAAATTAAATAAAATCACTTTTCAGCCTCACATTTAAAGTCGGGCACTGAAGAAAATAATCACTTTATTTCTTGACAAAGCCAATTCAGTACTTTGTTGCACCCCCTTTTTTGATTTTCAACAGCTCGTAAACGATTCGGCATAGATTGAACTAATTTTTTGCACAAATCAACGACCTAATTCATCCCAACATCCTCAATAACATTAAGGTCGGGACTTTGTGCAGGTATTTTGATCACTTTTGGGCACTCATACAGCAACCAATTCTTCACATCATAGAATTGAAAGCTACTTTATATACCGAGTTTTTTAATATTTCTTTTTTGGTTTTGCTGAAAAAAAATTAATAATAAAATTAATTTAATTAATTAAATTTTTAATTAAATATTAACAATTTGTCGACAGCTGATTGATTATTGACGGTATTGCCATATTGAAATAGCTAAATGCAGTTTAAATGCAATTTGACTTACTGCATTAACTTCTGTCTTAATGCATATTATGATGGAAAATATGTGCAAGTTATTAATGTGTTAATGCACATTAACTCTGCCGTGTGTATAGTCTATTACGCTATCTTTCAAATTTCGTCTCAGTATTGTTATTTATTTTATTTATGTATATTTTTAATTTTTTTGATTTAAGATTGCTAATTTTTTTCTTTTATTTTCAAAATTTCGATACCATTATGGGTAACTTCTTCAAGAAAATAATAAATTTAACAAAAATTTAAATATTACAAATAAGACAAAACTTAATTTTCCTGTGACATTTAATTCAAATTAATAAATAAATAAAAATATTGTTACATACAAAAGTGTTATTTGTTAATTACACATCTGTAACAATGAGCAACATTTAATATATCTGTCTTATGTTAATTCTTTTTGTATGTCATCCTTTTATGATGTGCAACAGTTATACCATATATCACCTTTTTCAATTATTGCATTTTTTTTTTTTATATTTTATATTTTTCATTATTGCATTATTTTTCTGTGTAAATGGATTTATTTATTTTGTACACTAAATTACACATTTCTGACTTCTCTATTTTCTTATTTGTTTATGTTTTTTGTTTTAAAAAAGGAATTTATTTTTGTACTCAAATTTTTGTGTTTTCTTTATTTGATAAATATTACTATTTTCATATTAAATAAATACGACATACTAAATACTTAAAATAATAAACCTTATCATATTAGCGTTGTTTTAAAGAAAGAATTCCATGAAGAAGTTCATAATCGGAAAGTTTAAACACACATCTAAACATATGCATACATTATAATCTACTATTATGAATGGATGAATATATACATATAGATATTTGTATTCTGATTTGATCTTATAGATATCCCAAAATTAAATGCCTTTTGCCGGCAAAAACAAGTTCTACAAAAAGCATACACTTGTTTAGTTTTTTTATTTTATTACCTTTTTGTTTTCATTTATAATTTATTTGCACATTTCACTTACAAAGGCTATTATTCAATATGTAAATATTTACTTAGTATTATCAGCCTGTTCGTAAGTCTCACAAAAAGATGACGTCAGTTTAATGCACAAATTCATATTCAATTGCAAGTGTTTATTAGTTTTTAATTAATTTGCAGACAAGCATTGGCATGTTAATTTATTCAATACTAAAGTGTATACACACGGAAAGACATCGAATAGAGTCATGCAGATTATATATGTGTGCACAGTGAACTACCAGAAACGTAAGCATCCAGTAACATGAAATATTTTTTTTAATTTTATTTGCAATCTATTTATTTTAAAATAATAAAAACCAAGGAGATTTTTTTATGAGTGTTATTAACTGAATATTATAACTGAATACCCATAACTAAATACCATAAGTCCAGATAGGTTTTTAAACCGTTTTGTAAAGTTTTAATTTAATGTTTAAATTCAATTCTGAATTTGGGCCAAGTAATCAGTACATTTTCCTTGTTTTTAAATCAAGCTGCTTTCTCTTCAATTTCAAATGATCTTTCCATGTTAAACGTCTCTTAATATTTAAATCCAGATATTTATCATAATTTAATTTTCGGATTACATTTCCATAACAACCGGGCAGTCACCCTGTTTAGGAATAAAAGGGCCGTTAGTTAATTAATATATGTTGACTTTTAAATTCCACTTTTTTAACGCTGTGTTTATTAAATCAAGTTGAAGTTGAACTAGTTCTGATGCTTCAGATGCAGTTCCTTTAACAGCTAATATGGCAGTATAATCTGCATATGCGGCAGTCAAAACATCACCATTTGTGGATATGTCTGCAGTATATGCTGTATACAAAAATTTGACCTAACACGCTTCCTTGTAGTACTGCAAACTTTATAATGCCAATTTTTGACCACATCATTGACATTAACGTAAAAGGTACGTTCTTGTAGATATGATTTTAACAAAAAATAAGAAAATGCAGGCAGCAGTTGTTTTAATGTATATAACAAGCCAATATATCAAAAGCTTGTTTGACATCTACAAATACTGAGGAGCAGTATTGTTGATTTTCCAGCGAATCTCTTGTTGCCAAACTGATGATTGGGTAAAATTTCAGTTGATTCCAGAATCGGAGTTAATCGTTTTTTAATAAGTTTTTCTAGTAAGACATAATTGGCAACAGATTAATAGGTCTATATGAATCAATAGAATGTTCTGGTTTATTAGGTTTTAATATCATTTTTATCTTTGCATGTATAATGTAAAAGGAAACTTTTATAGCTATTACACTTTGTATATAGACGCGACAAAGATGCAATAGGTGTCTTAGATTGTAGAGCTAGACACAACAGCTCGACAAGCAGGCACGCGAAATGCCCTAAGTTTTTTGAGAAGCAAAATCAAACACAAGTAGAGAGTTTGTATTCAAAATCGATTCTAATTTGTTTATTGAAATTTGCCTCCTTATATACTATTTTTACATTTCTTCTATGACCTAAATGACACGTTTGAATTTCAGCACATGTGTTCAGTATGCCCAGTGCAATGTGTTTTTGCTTACATTGCATTATGCATTTCCTGGTTTACACATGTTACTACTTAATGAACTAACAAGAAATTTAACTCACAAAATATTGTATCATAATCACGGTCAAGCACCTTAACAATAGAGTGGAGTAAGCGAGGATGCTCAAATTTCACTTCGCTGTATTTTATTGTGTATGCGATTGAAATGTGCTTGGCATGTGTGTGTTATTAAATTTAATGTGTGTCATAGAATTAGCAAATTGGGTTATTCTTATTCAAACAGTGTGAGTTGTTTGAATAAGGTAGAGTGTACATCACACCCTTACCCTTAAGATAAAATTTATGAGACTGTGAATAAATTTTTTTTTAAATTTGGATACAAATTAATAGTAATATTATAAATTATATATATGTAAGTTAGTTAGTTACAAATTAATTATTACTTTCATTCTTTTTGTACAATTTTAATGAATTGTTGTGGAATAGTTTTTCCTTATTATTAATTTCTAATATAGAATTACAATTTTGTCTTTTTAATATTCTATATGGACCAATGTATGGACTTTGATTTTTCTTCCTATTTTCTACTCTTACTAGTACTAAGTCTCCTATATCAAAAGAACTTTTTATAATTTTCTTATCATATATTAATTTGTTTTTTTCTTTAGCTATATTTATCAAATTTTTAGCGTTATCTAACGCTCTTTTAATCCTAGTCCTAAATTCATTAACATAATTTTCTAAATCATAAATCTTAGTAGTAGTGCTTATTGAGTCTGTAGGCAGAGTTGGTAATTTGCCAAAAATCAACTGGTACGGAGAATAATTGTTGTTTACATGAGGTGTGGTATTATACGCAAATGTATAATAGGGTATCCACTTGTCCCATTCTATATCTTCAACAAAGTTCAACAAATATTCATTTAGTACTCTGTGATTTCTTTCTAGCGTACCTATAGATTGATGGTGATATGGTGCTGAAAATGTTTGATCTATTTTTAATAGTTTGCATATTTCATTCATTAAATCATTTTTGAATTCAGTTCCTCTGTCTGATTTTAATATTTTAAAGCAACCATATTTTAAAATAAATTGTTCTACAAGAGTTTTGGCTATATTTTTAGCTTCTTTTGTTTCTATAGGGTATGCTACAACATACTTTGTTAATTCGCACTGCATGGTTAATATATATCTATAGTTATTGGACATTCTTAATGGTCCTACTGTGTCTATTTCTATAACTTCAAAACTAGTACTTGGGGTGTCGGTGATATTCATTTCTTCTTTAGTGTGTTTTGTTTGCTTGTTTCTTAAGCATATATCGCAATTTATTACGTAATCTCTAACCATTTTTCTCATGTTTTTCCAAACATATCTTTGTTTAAGTCTAGTGCAGTCTTTCGAATGCCTAAGTGTCCTGATAATGGTGAGTTGTGGAATTCTTCAATTAATTTGTTTTGAAATTCTTTATTTTTTATGTACTGCAAGGGTTTATACAAGATGATATTCAAGTTATAGTTTTTATATTTTTTAGATTTCATTAATCTTTGGTATACCTCATCATAAATTCTTTTCATATATTCTACTGATATCAGTTTAAAAATTTCATCATCGCTTGCTAATGCGAGATCTTTAATATTCTGCTTATGCATATAGATTATCAGTTTCTCTAGGAACAAAACGTATTTTGCAAGATCATCACTAATATTCATATGATAGCTATTATTTATGTATTCAATGGTACCATTTAATTCATAATCGTTATTTATACATTTTGTACTTCTTGTACTTTTTATATTTTTTATACCGGTATTAACTTTAAATTTCAATTTGTGCACATTCTTAATATCTTGTAATGACGTACATTCCCATATGTTTGTATATTTTTGTTGTTGAGTTGCGTCTTTCTTATCTAAGCTGTCTTCAGCTGTTTTACCCTTTGCGTTCATTCCACGCGTAATTGCTAAAATTTTTGTTAGTGTCGTATGGTCATCTTCTGTTGGAATCATGTTCTTTAGTATATCGGAATCTACTTTAATTCTAGATAATGCATCAGCATTTGTATTGATTTTTCCTTTTTTATATACAATTTCAAAATCATAGTCTGATAAGTCAATTCGTACTCTAGTCAGTTTGGAAGAAGGGTTCTTATGTGTAAAAAGTGAAACAAGAGGTCTGTGGTCAGTGACTACTATAAATCTTTTACCATGTAGATATGGCCTAAAAAATTCAATTCCCCAATGTATAGCAAGTAGTTCTTTTTCTATCACGGGTTTATTACGTTCGTGTTTATTCAAAGTTCTGCTGGCATAGGTTATTGGTAAGTCAGTTCCTATTTCTCCTTGGGATAAGATTGCACCTAACGCACAATCTGAAGCGTCTGTTGTTAAAATGAAAGGTTTCTCAAAATCCGGATATTGTAATATTGGTGAAGTAATTAATTTTTGTCTTAATATATCAAAAGTTTGACATTCGTTTGTCCATTCAAATATTTTTCCTTTCTTCGTTTGGTCATTTAGACATTTAGTTAATTTAGCGAAATTTTCTATGAAACGTCTGTAGTAATTACAAAAAGCTACAAATCGTCAGCATTTTTAGGTATTGGATAATTTTGTATTGCTTTATGTTTTGCTGGGTCTGTTTTAATGCCTTCTTTCGTAATTAGGTGACCTAAATAAACTACTTCTGATTTCAAAAATACACATTTTTTAGCGTTTAATTTTAAATTATATTTTGATAAACGTTCAAAGACTTGTCTCAGATTATCATTGTGATGTTTCAAACTACAACCAAAAATGATAATGTCGTCTACATATAAAAATGCTTTACTATCGAGACCTGAAAGTGCTATTGTTAACATACGTTGGAAACTATTTGATGAAATTTTGAGACCAAAAGGTAGTCGTTTAAATTGATAGTGTCCGTTTGATGTGGAAAATGCAGTTGTTTTTCTTGATTCCTCATCTAAGTCAATTTGATGAAACGAACTTGTCATGTCCAGAGTTGAAAAATATTTTGCTCTTCCCAATTTGTCTAGTACGTCTTCAATTCTTGTTAGTGGGAATTTTTCATTAACTATTTTTTTGTTTAATTGTCTAAAGTCTACCACAAGTCGCCATTTTTCTTTGTCTCCATCGCTCTTCTTTGGTACTACCAGCAATGGTGAATTATACGGACTGGTTGAGTGTTCGATGATATCGTCATCAATTAATTTTTGAACCTGTTGATTGATTTCTTGTTGTTGAGTTTGTGGAAGTCTATAGTTTTTAACGTAAACTGGTGTTGTATCTGTTAAGGTAAGATGTTGGGTGTAAAAGTTATTTGCTGTTAAAGCGTCACCTTCTATGTGGAATATGTCTTGGTAGTCTTCAAAAATTCTTATTAATTCATCAGTTGCTTTACTGTCGGTGTTGTTAATTTTCAACGTTTGTAATAGTTTGCTAAATCTGTCTTTATTGTGTTTGTCTGATTTAGTTAGAAAAATGTATTTGTGTAATGGTTCTATTTCAAAATTAATATTTTTTAATATTACATCTTCATTTGTAGTATTGAGAAATTTAACATGAATAATTCCTTTTCCTGGAACTATCGTATTTCCTATAAAAATTCCTGATTCTAACTCTTTACTTAAAATGATGCTATCTTCTGTAATATTTAACTGTACTGGGTGTATCAATTCAGACCGTTTTTCTATTTTTATGTAGTAATCTCTATTTATTTTAGATTTCATGGGAATTGTAATTTCTGTTTCTTGTAAGGTTAATGAAATCGTAAATGTTTCGTAATCAATTTTGCATAAAAATGTTGTGAAAAAGTCTCTTCCTAAGATTCCGTCAGTTGGTATTGGAAAGGTGTCATCGACTATGTGGAAATTATGCTTTGCTTTATTATCATATAAATTAAAATTTAATTCAGTGATTCCAATAGATTTAATTTTTTCGTTAGTTATGCCAAAAAATGAACATGATTGGGATTTATCAATGAAAAGTTCTTCATTTACTTTACTTGATTTACATAATGAAATATCAGCCCCTGTATCTATTAAAAATGTTAAACTAGTTTCTAATCCTATCTGTAATTCTATGTAATTGGTATTGTTTTTGGAAATAGAATAGATTTTATTTAATTGTGTTCCGGAGGATGAATAGTTTAGTTCTGATTGTCCATCTCCGGACCTTCGAAGTTTTCCTGAATCGCATGTATGTGATTATTGCGATTATTATTATAATTATTTTGGTTTCGTCTACCATTATTATTATTGTTGTTTCTATTGTTGAAACGATTATTATTTCTGTTATTGTTATTTCTAATGTTATTATAACCATTATTTTGGTAGTTATTATTGTTTCTATTCGAATTTCCTCTACATTGATTTTGACTGTAGTTACAATTATTTCTATTGGTATTATTTTGATAATTGTTATTCGAATTTCTTCTATATTGATTTTGACTGCAATTACAATTATTCCTGTTGTTATTATTCCTATTATTTTGGTTATTTTTCCTATCAGAAAAGTATAATACTTGGTTCGCGTTACTAGCAAAGTATCTTTCTAGTTCTATGGCTAGTTGTACTGCTTCGTTCAAATCTTTTGGTTTGGAAGCGAAAATTGTTGGCTTAATGTCTGCATTAAGACCATTTTTAAATATATTCAATGCGTAGGCGTTATTAAGGGAAACAATAGTGTTCTTCTGTATAGTATCGCATTGTGGTATTTCATTTATTTGTAATTCATTCAGTTCTGCGATTAATTCTAAGAGTTTTTCATTATATACCTGTACTTTCATACTTTTCTGCAAAAATCTACTTAATGTCAATTGTATCTGTCCTATCGTCTTTCTTGATTTATATCTTGCCTGTAATGAGTCCTTAAGACCATCGAAGTTATTAATTTCGCAAGTACCTATAGCAGTTCTAACACCTGATGTTAATTTTACGTTAACTACAAAGTCTATTAGTAAAATTTTTGCGTCTGGGGCTAAGGTATTATAAATTATTTCTACAATTTTCAAAAACGAAGTCAAATCCTTGAAGTTTCCCGAAAATTCCGATATGGTTTTCAATGAAAGCTCTAGATTGAATGATGCCATTTCGTCCAATCTTTGATCTTTAGTAGTAGTACTTGAATCTTCTATGTCGTTTTGTACTGTTTCTAATCTTTGAGTTAACATTAATTTTGCAGTTTCATAGTATGTATTAAATTTTTGTACAAATTCTTGTTTTATATCTCTGTCGGTACAAAATTCTGTAAACTGTTTTTTAATTAGGTCTATCTCTTCTAGTTTTAGAATTAGTGTGTTGTTTGTGTACTTTCTGTTACTTGACTTTCTTAGATTTGTAATTATTTTTGCTAGCCGATCTACAAATTGGTCCATTTACAATACAATCTGCTCTTTGTTATTAGTTTAAAAATTTCTTTTATTTTTGTTCTAAAAAAAAAAAACTTTATTCTTAATTTTTAGCATAAAATATATTAATTGTAACTAAATTAAACAATATTGTTATTTATATGTCTTATGTTATTCTGTTGTCTTAAATGCGTTCATTTGAGCGTTGCTTCATGTAGATTTTCATTATTACTGCAGCAAATATGAGCAGTACCGCTATAATTATGATGTGGCTAGTGGTGAGTTCATTACTTGTTTTGATGTCTTCAGGGACTTCTTTTTCAATTATGATTGGTTGGCTTTGAGGCTTGGTTTCTTTTCCTACTTCGTACCCTGTGAAGGCAATCATTACCCCACTTAGCAATCTTGTCCACCAGCTCATTAATGTTTTTTACTATGGTCCAGGTCTTTTAATTGTTCAAAGAAGACTTTCTTTTGCGCGCCTGTACTCAGGCCTATTAAGCGTCTTAACTCGGTCTTCTCTTTATGGAGGCGCTTCTTCTTTCCGCCTCTGGATTTTCTCTTTTTCTCCGTTGTACACGGACGCTGCGTCTTCTGGTTCCTCTTTCTGTATTCTTGTAGCGTGATTGCCTGTGGGCCGTAGTTCCTTGGTGTGGGCGTATAGGGCGGAGCTTGAACTTCTACACCATTAGTAGGATCGTATTCCTCTATGATGTTGACCACACTGTCAAAAGTTACGTGGAACTCTTCGTTCATAGGCGAGTGTGTACACGAATGGGTAGCCAAAATATAATATCAGGTCAGAAAATTCAGGTTAGTTTGGCAGGATCGCCATATAATGTATGTGGTAATTACAAAAAGGAAACTTTTATAGCTATTACACTTTGTATATAGACGCGACAAAGATGCAATAGGTGTCTTAGATTGTAGAGCTAGACACAACAGCTCGACAAGCAGGCACGCGAAATGCCCTAAGTTTTTTGAGAAGCAAAATCAAACACAAGTAGAGAGTTTGTATTCAAAATCGATTCTAATTTGTTTATTGAAATTTGCCTTCTTATATACTATTTTTACATTTCTTCTATGACCTAAATGACACGTTTGAATTTCAGCACATGTGTTCAGTATGCCCAGTGCAATGTGTTTTTGCTTACATTGCATTATGCATTTCCTGGTTTACACATGTTACTACTTAATGAACTAACAAGAAATTTAACTCACAAAATATTGTATCATAATCACGGTCAAGCACCTTAACAATAGAGTGGAGTAAGCGAGGATGCTCAAATTTCACTTCGCTGTATTTTATTGTGTATGCGATTGAAATGTGCTTGGCATGTGTGTGTTATTAAATTTAATGTGTGTCATAGAATTAGCAAATTGGGTTATTCTTATTCAAACAGTGTGAGTTGTTTGAATAAGGTAGAGTGTACATCACACATGTTTCCATTGTAACGGAAAATATGATAATCTTAAAACAGCATTGAATAAAGTTGTGAGAAATACCAAAGCCTTTATTTAATTCGAATATTACCTTTGAGAACTTTTAAGACATTTAGTCGCTTTCCATAAATTATATTCATTATTGTTTGTGGGATTCAAATTAACTAGAAGTTAACGAACTAAATTATTTTTCAGTTCTTTTAATATTTTTTTCAAATAACTAGCTGATAGATTAAAACTACGTTTATGAGAAGGATCTTTAGTTCTTTTCCAAAAGTTTCGAAGTTGCCTTTTTATCACTTGAAACAATATCAACAATATTCTTTGGTCGGTTAACTGTTATTAAATCGTAACTCTTATCTTACCTCTATTATATTTCTCGAAGTCTTATTTAATTGCCTATTGACTAGTTTTTGGTATACTTCACATCCCTTATAGTTAGCAGCATGATTTTGGATCTTAAAAGGTTTTCTACAATATGAATTCGTATAGCCAAACTCTTGGTATCTAAAACATTAGACGATGTCATCAAACTTATTTTTTAAGTTGTATATATCTTTATTATTGGAATTATGATCTAAATCCGCGAAAACCATTTGCAGAGGTTTTTTATAATCTGAACACTAATATCTTGATGTCCTAAAATCAAGAGTCAACTTTTATGTCTTTTTTTGAGGTTGAGTTACGCAAACCTTTAAGTACTACAGTAAATGCGCCTTCTTGTTGTAGTTGAAATGTATAAAAGCTGATTTTAGTATTGTAAAAGTAGTTAGTAACTTTTCTGTAAGAGTCAGTTGTCTTGACCCCTAAAAGAAATGTTCTTCCAACTACTATCATTATCATCACAACTGCTATCACTTAAGCTGCATTTCCACGATTCTAAATTGCTCTTCAAAATGCTTTAAACTCGTGTAAACAGCAAAATTTCTTCAAAATTCATTGATCAAAATTTATTGAACAAAACTTTTGAAGATTTCATGAATAAGCACCACAATCTTATCTGTCAATATTGATAACCACAAATATTTTGACAGCATGTTCATTCTTTTAATTCGTATAGATTCCGGCATATTTATATTAGCCTTTTCTATTTATGGCGTGAGGAGATTAAGCAAATAATCAAAATCGTCTTTTGACATTCGCACAAAGTTTTTGTATAGGTGTACCTATATCTATATAGCATTTACCTACCTTCCAAAGGAAGATGTATTTCTTCTTCCAATAGTAAAAGTATTGATACTGTGATGGTTGTTTCGTCGTCCATGCTTATTAATAATAAATTATTTCAGAAACGATGCAAAATAGCTACAATTTTTGAGAAATTTTTATCAAAAGATTTTGAAATATATTGATAGAATATTTTGATAAAACTTTCGATAAGATTTCAAAATTTCTTTAGTCGTTTAAATCTAACTTTATATTTACCTCTTGAGACTGTAAAGCAACGTTGTTTTATTGTAGCTTTCCTCTTATTCACAAAAACACAGATACATAACTGTTTTTCCCCCTTTTTTGCGTCTTCTTTTATTCCTGATGAAAAATGCAAATTTTTACAGATATATTTCCTTAGCAATTCTGAAACAGAAGTTACCACCAGATATGCAATTGTTACGGGACTACGCCGCAACATTTTAGAATAATTACACAATTTATTCCATCAGCATAACGAATTGATGAAATTATTTAATGTTGCAATAGACTGAATGCCATCCGATAATCACAAAATAGTTATAAAAGATGATAAAACACAGTAGGTGAGCATCCACGATGATTCAATGTACCAACAATAAATGAAGTTGCTATTGTAATTGTTTTTGATCAGTTTGAGCCAAGAGATATAATTTTACATCGAAGAAATGGTCAACTGCAACGAGTGACTGAAACACATCGCACATGTTTATAATTATAAAAATTTAAATTTTTATATTTTAAAATACATTAAATATGAAAAAAACATAAACTGTGTCTCTTATTACAATTTGGATTTTTGAATAAAACTGCATTAAAATAAAATTAATCGAAACAACACTAAAAATAAAACACATATTTGTTGAAATGAAAGTGATACTGAAATTCAAACTCGCGTACATCGTGCATTGATCGATTTGGATCAATGCCTTATTTGCGATTGTTAAACATAAATCCTCAATTTGAATTAAAGCTTCATTGTAAATTTCCGGTGTATATTCCATATCTAGATTACCACGCATTTGACGAACTCGATACAAAATATCTTCAGATAAATATTCCTGATATTTAGTCCACAATTCGGCAGGATGCGACAGAATACATGTTGACAAAATGATTGCAAAAAAAAAAACACGTTTTTGATGTGGATGGGCCGAAATAGCTGCATCAGCCAGAGTTTGATCGCAATGCGTATAAATTTCCAACAAATTCAATTTTTGGCATGCTTCACGATACGTTGCACAAACTACTAAATCTACTGTTCTCTATGTTTGAAATGATTTTGGACCACAAACATTTACTAAAAGCAATAGCAAAGAATAACATACGGCATTATTTGGATGAACAGTATATGTAGATACGCACCAATGCATCACTTGAAAAGATATTTGAATGACCTTCAACTCGATTTCCTTGCTTGCGCCTTTGAAATTCTTTAATGTATTTTTTACAAACAAAACTTTTAAAACAACCACTTAATTTCATTTTTGGTCTGCCATTGTGCGTTAAAAACGTTTCAACAAAATGAAAATTTTTTTTTAAACACCGAACATTCAACTGTTTTTAACTATAGAAAACGAAATATGAAATGAAAACCAATATCAAATACAAAGTTTGAAAACAAAAAACTATAACTGTAACTCTCACACCCTCCCTTTCAAGACCGCAAAGTAAGCTTTGGCGACTAAATTTGTGCATACGTATACACGTATACGCACATAAGCAGGTACGCACATTCAAACGCACATAACTAACAAACCAAAAGAGATACAGATGTCACATATATATAAGAACCATATATATATAATCGGTCAACGCATTAAGGCTAACATCAGTTACATACACTTTTTACAACTTTATTTTATATAAATATAAATAGATAACTCAAAACACTGATTTTGATTTTCCCCGAGAGGTAGTTGAATATAAAAAAAAAAATGTTAGTCCAGCAACGCGGACAGGGCCAAACTAGTATTTTATAAAAAAAAGACCCTTTGAATGAAAACATTTTAACACACCTCTTTGTTATCTTTAAATATTTCTTAATTTTTCTTTATCAACAGAATTGTGTTCTTTGTTTTTTGTTCTTTTAAATTTTTTTTTTTCAACCAACTCTACTTGCTAAGCTTTTGCCTTGTCCGCAGGAAAACAACCAGGGTTTAGGCAGGAATCGAACCCGCGACCTCCGATTCATTAGGCTGAGCATTATTCACTCGTCTACGGAATTATCTTATTATAATTTATCTTTTTAGCCAATTTTTACATTTTGTATGACGGTGTTTTTTTATATAAAACTTAACTGGTAAGGCCTAACTTTTTTTATTCCAATAAAACAATTTTTATTACATAATGTATCCCGATGTTTCGTGAATTTTTTGTTCACTTCTTCAGGGGATTTGTCTAATATATTAAAATAAAAAGAAAATAAATAATAATATAAATTTTTTTTATTTTGCTTTTATATTTTAAAATGTTTAAATCGGTTAATCGTAGCATTAAGAAGCTTATTTACAAAGTTCCTAAAGAAGATGTGCGGTTTTGAATTCCTTAAACCTGCTAAGAAATGCTTCCCTCATGTTTAAAATTATTGCTTTAAATTGTTGTTTAATGAATGATGGCTTGATGAATAAGTTGCGAAGTAGTTTACCAGAAAACATTGTTAATTTGTTGGGTAGTTATCTGTTTACATGCAAATTCGTTCTTAAACAGGGTGATTTCTTATCATTACCTCAAACAATTGGCGCCGGTGCCCCAATCGGTTATGCCAGAGGATAACCGAGTGCACACTTCAACTTTGGCTGATGACACAGCCATTCTTAGTATCCACGTAAATCCCCAGGAAGCATCCAGAAGCTTGCAAGAACACGTCATGAAACTTGGAAAATGGCTAAAAACATGGAGAATAAAAGTTATTGAGCAAAAATGTGTCCATATAACTTTCTCTCTGCGTAGAGACACATACCCACCTATTACTATCAACAATCAGGTAATACCTCAACATTCAAATGCCAAGTACCTAGGAATTCACCTCGACAGACGCTTAACTTGGAAATATCACATTGACACAAAATTAACACAAATGAAATTAAAAGCAGTGCAATTAAAATGGTTGATGGGCAAGAATTCCACCCTAGGTTTAGACTGCAAACTCTTGCTGTATAAAGCCATCCTAAAGCCTATCTGGTGCTACGGAATCCAAATATGGGGTACTGCCTCTGCGTCAAATGTGGATAAAATTCAAAGACAACAGAACAGAATTTTACGAACTATTACAGCAGCGCCCTGGTATATTGAAAACTCAAATATACACAAAGATTTGGATGTGCCCTTGGTGAAAGTTGAAATTAAAAAATATGCAGGAAGATACCTAAAAAGGTTAGAAACGCACCCCAATATTTTAGCCCGTAATATCCTAAGCGATAGGGGATATACGCATTTGAGTAGGAAGGATCTGATTGCCGTTAGCCAAAGCTAAATAAGTAAAAGGATACAAAAACAAAAATCCAGCGCAACACATCATTTTTTGCCTAGCAATGGCTGGACATAATACATATTAATTTTTTATATATTAAGATTTGAATAATTATTGTGATTTCAATATTTTGAAGATACAATAAATAAATCATGTAAAAAAATAAAAAAAAAATTTATGTTTATCATTGAAGGAATTACAAAATTGGTGATGCTTCAGCAGTCTCGGAAAGCGAAACGATTTTTCAAAAATAGACAATTGGTTTTCGAAACGTAGAAAAAAGTAGGTTTCGTTTTCCTTCAAAAAAGACGATTTAGATGACATCCACCGACATCCGGATGTGTAATGACATCCGATAATCATCTGTTAGTGAAATGAAGTATTCACCAATTCCATAACTTTAAAAGTTTCATCCGGAAATGTTTGCGCATAAAGCGCGCCTTGGTGAATGATACAATGGTAAACAAATGTCTCGTGATATATTTTTGCTTCCAAAATAGCAAGAAACTACTTCCTTGTATGGTGTTTATCCATACATATATTCAATTACAGCAGTTGCTATATCTTCTCCACGCGTTTGACCTTTGAGTATCAGTAAACGTAAAAGTTCTATTTTAGACATAAATCTTACAAAAGTGAAAGCGGCGCTCCTTCATTTCCGCCACCAGACTCGTTAAGGACTACCGGCTATTGATAAAGCGAAAAAAATTTCACGCCTATATATGAAATGGTTTCGACAGTCTATAATTCTGAATTCCAAAAACATAGCCATAACAATACTTGAAAAAATATTTCAAATCTACACAAAATTATTTCTGTTACAATTATTTACATTAACAAGCATGTGCATGAACTAAAATTTAAAAATTCTGTTCATGAAAGCAGCATGTGAATGTTTGAAGAAGAGAAAAATCGTGTAATGCTGAAATAATTTCCGTTTCAACATTTTTATTTCTTTTGTTACAATTAAAATACTGTACACTCAAAATAATTTGTTAATTAGTTAAATAATTAATCAATTATTGGAACTAAAAACAATTAATTATTAAATTAAAAATGTAAGCAGCAACTGATATTTTTATGCGATTTTATATTACGATTAAAGTAATTAATACAAAAAAGAACTCCTTTTTAATCACAATATTATTTTATGTATTCTTTATGGATTAAAGTTTTAAAAACAGGGAAGTGCTGAGTAAGGTAATGCAAGTGAATTTATTGATATTCGTTTTTCCTAAAATATGTCTGAATATCCTAAAATATAAACAATGCAAAATTTGGAAAATTTAATTTTATGCTCTATTTACACATTTCAAAAGTTTTATCAAAATATTCTTTCAATATATTTTAAAATCTTTTGATAAAAATTTCTCAAAAATTGTTGTAGCTATTTTGCATCGTTTGTGAAATAATTTATTATTAATAAGCATGGACGACGAAACAACCATCACAGTATCAATACTTTTACTCTTGGAAGAAGAAATACATCTTCCTTTGGAAGGTAGGTAAATGCTATATAGATATAGGTACACCTATACAAAAACTTTGTGCGAATGTCAAAAGACGATTTTGATTATTTGCTTAATCTCCTCACGCCATCAATAGAAAAGGCTAATATAAATATGCCGGAATCTATACGAATTAAAAGAATGAACATGCTGTCAAAATATTTGTGGTTATCAATATTGACAGATACGATTGTGGTGCTTATTCATGAAATCTTCAAAAGTTTTGTTCAATAAATTTTGATCAATGAATTTTGAAGAAATTTTGCTGTTTACACGAGTTTAAAGCATTTTGAAGAGCAATTTAGAATCGTGGAAATGCAGCTTAAGTGATAGCAGTTGTGATGATAATGATAGTAGTTGGAAGAACATTTCTTTTAGAGGTCAAGACAACTGACTCTTACAGAAAAGTTACTAACTACTTTTACAATACTAAAATCAATTTTTATACACTTCAACTAAAACAAGAAGGCGCATTTACTATAGTAAAAGGTTTGCGTAACTCAACCTCAAAAAAAGACATAAAAGCCGACTCTTGATTTTAGGACATCAAGTTATAATATATCTTAACTATGCGTAAACGTTATCACAACTGAAAATCATTCTTTTTAAACATAGGTATATACAAGCAATTTATATGACACAAAATGGAATTTTTTAGCAAAGTAAAATAGTAATCTATTAACCAGATATTAGGCCCACCGAATCGGGAAAATAGTTATAACTAAAATTTAAGGAATTTGCTACTCTGTAAAATATTTACGATATTTGTTATCGTTGTCAATCAGCTGTTGGTTTGTTGTTTGGCCGTCTGGACAAGTCATTTTCTAAGTCATTTTGATTTATTTCGTTTGAGTAATTCTACAATTCAATGTATTGGCTATTATATGTTTTGTTTTCTCTCAGTATATACAAGTGTTTATTCTGTTGTCAGTTGCGTACCCTGACCCAAAATAAACATTTAATTTAAAGTAGAAAAGAATCGAAATAATTCGCTCTTGACTGATTGATTCATTTTCAAATTTATAGAAAGATAATACATAGGTATATGAATATGCAAAATATTGAGTATGCACACAATATTTATATTTTATATTAAATTTTCTATTGTTGGTCGTCCGTCTGTCTAACACTGATAAGTTTTTTCTTTCCATTTTTGTCTTGAAACTGCTCGTGTGCCGTAATAAATTAAAGCCTGCAGTAGCATCACGAGCATGCAGTAAAGCAATTCGACTTTAGTACTTGTTTTCCTTTATTTTTCTGATTTTTTTTTTTAATTTATTTTATTCTAATCAGCGTTTTTATAATAACTAAGACGAAGCATGAATAACGTTTTATTGCGTCGCAAAATCACTTCGTACTCAAAAACTGTTTGAAGTTTATTTCTGTTTTTTAATTCTTTATGCCTTGATTTGAATGAGGCTTCTTTTTTGCGTACATTCCTTGAGAGCGTATCGACGTTTAAATGTAGATACGTTTTCTGTGTTAAGGCAACACTATAATTGGGTCCACAAAGTTCACATAAATCGAAATTCATCGCCGACTAAACTGCCTGAAACTAGTTTTACGTATTTTATTATAGCTGTATTGATGTGTTTTGAAATCCCATTTCTTTGTTGGCACCCTGCCGGCCTGCCTGTGCAGCGGAATTGCATGCATTTCTAGTTGATGTGAATTATGCATTCATGCATGCATACATACATACATATGCATGTTTCGATTTGTGGGCATGCGGAGAAATATGAACATACACCAACGCTAAATGATTTATTTGTACGCATACATGCACATCTCCATATACATATATACATACAAACTTATAAGGTCTTCTAAGGTTTAACATATTTTATCTAGATTTTATTCCCTTCGAACTACACGTTGTTCTTCGATAATTTCAAAAGAAAATAAACATTTAGCAAATCCTGACGCATACTCATCCATACATATATATATGTGCTTGTGTATATGTATGTGAGATGAATGTATTTTTATTTAAATTGGTGTAATATTTTGCATATTAGTATGCAAGTTTATCAAAGTTTGGCAAAAATTAAGAAATAAGATTTGAATATTTTAGGAATGTTAACTAGTTACTATTTAAGGAATATTACTATTTTAAGGAATTTTTAAATTTCTACAAAAAAATTAGATTAATATAAAATTTAGAAATCAATATAAAATTTAGTTATAATCAGCTTTTATGATACGATTTGTTAAAGAATTTTCTCTGCCGAATTTGTTTCTAAATTTCTTATTACATTTTGGGAACCTTTGCAATTCAAATTAAAACAATGTTTCAATATTCAAAACACCATCCTTCATCCTTCTTGCAACGATCGATATTAACTAAGGAGCATTTAAAACCTGAAAAGAAACATTTAGAATAAAAATTACAAGTAAATGATACCTTAGTTTGTAGCACATTTTAGATTCTAACAACCACTACTTAGGAAGTTTAAAAAACTATGTTTTTTTAAAAGCTGAATTAAATACGAATTAAATTAAATACCTGTATGAGTGACAGGGCAAATAATTTAAAATTGTTTTTTTTTAAGTAAAAATACGAGCATTTATTTAAATTTTAATTGGCTTTGATTTATGTGAATATTGTAATAATTTTAATGTTGTTTCTTATTGAAAAAAGGAATATTACTAGTGAAATACTGACCTATCATCACACAATATCTTAATATTGTATGCGTAATATTTTGCAATAAGACTCTGCTCAAAGGCCTTTTGATTACAGACGGTTATTAAGAAAATTTATAATTTGATTTATAATTACATTTCAATTTTCAATCCGATAACTATATTGTAACTCCCAAAGTGTTGCGTCTATGTCGGTAACTTTTCTAATTTCTGATATTTTATAATCGGAATTTTGATATAGATACAAAAAACAGATATACATATATATATGTTTACATATATATATATATTTTCATCTTGCATTCGTCATACCAATTATTCTCATAACATAAATTATTAATTCTAAATTTCTATAAAATATTTTATTTAGAGTACGGACACTCACAACTATCACACATTCGTATGTATCTGCCCACTTATAGATATGTACGAGTATACTTGGGTTATGTGCACTTTGTTTTGTGAATTATTTTTTATATTAAACTATTTTAATGTCGCAACTGTGAGTCAAAGCCAGAATCATAGTCAGATTACATTATAATAATTTAACTGCAACAAAGGAATATCCACACAATTTTTTTAATTTCCCATTGTTAGAAGTGATTCAAGAATAGTAATTTTTTCAATAAATTTTAATCGGCAAAATTTTGTAAAAATTTTATACAAATTAGAACCAATTCAGGAAATGTTTGTAAAAGAACCATAAAAATCGTCTAATTTGATATGCAAAAGAGTAGCCCCTATTCTACATAGTTTGCAACACGTTGCGAATTCTATTGCTGCACCGTGGTGCATGCAAAATTTAACATTTCGGATGCATTTTGAGATGTGCGTATTAGCGACATATTTTGTTCCTTATATGAGTATATAATGGGATCGATGTACATAACTTTGAAAAAGCTTACATGATATTAATTCACAGAACGTAAAGCAAGTTTGTATAGGAATAGTTGAACTGCGCCAATTTTGAAATCAGAGCATTCTATGGAAAATCATGTAATTCTAAAATTCTATGTACTCGTAAAAAATCAATAATACAGAAACGAAAATCATTTCCAGCAATACGCCGCTCCAGACGACAAAAGAAAATGCAACTAGTGGCTTTCCCACTGCCCTTAAAAAAGCACTGTAACTAACGCTGCAGTCGCCCGATATTTGTTTGCCCATATGCATGTGTAAAGCGTAAATTCTTCATGCAATAAATATTTACATAGGTGTTGTAAAAATAGAACCGAATACTTCAATACACATCAATACATACATATGGATTCATACATGCATACATTAATACACTTGATGCAAACCCACTCGTCCATGCTTATGCAGAAGTATGCACACAATTTACTTAGATCCTTTTGGGGAGGAATGTAAACATAAATTAAAAGAAATTCAAATAAAATATCTGGCAGAACAAATTAAGAGGCTATTTTCTTAATAAGAAATACAAAGGAAAACAAAATTATTAATTATAAATGGAAATAGAAATACTTCTGTAAACTATAAATTTCCCAGGGTTTTCCACGTAAACTTAGTTACGTTTTTGACTAAAATATCCTCGATTTCATGAACAAATTTTACTAATTCACAGCAATTGACTTTGCAAACAAAAAAAAATCTGACGCAATCTTAGGATTTTATTGAATAAGCTGTGTAGTTATTTTTGCACCTAAATGATTGATTTATGATCAAGCAAATACAACAGATCAGTTAAAAAGAAACTAAAAGCAAATTAATTCATGAAATAGATTTTATGCATTTATTTTGATTTTATGTATGTATAGTTTCTCTTGAATTTATTTTTGAATTAATAAAATAATAATGTCGTCTGAATCACAGATGAAATTTCCTTATATCCTACATCCATACATACATATGCATGGATGTAGATTTCCGTCGCATTTGCATACTCATGTGCATACATATATATGGATTTACCGATGCATGGATGTATGTAAGTAAGCGTATATGAAATTATTTAAAAACAAAGTTTGACGTATAAACAATGACCATTTTTAGTTCTTCCTACGATGCGTTGAAAAGTAAAGTGCTCAGACAGATGCAAGCACTTTTGATCGGCTGAAAATTGTTGATCATGATACAAAAACGTATGTATAATATAATTTTGAACTAATGCTAGAGCATGATCAACTTTATTTGCTAAGCATATTTAAATTTAGAAAAATGTTCATTAGATTTTAAGTTGTGCATTTTTTGAATTTAAAAAAAAATGTTTTTCCTTCTTCTGTGGTACAGCTACTTTAGATGCCTGCAATAGACCACCAACAGACAGTTGATCAAAGGAGCCCGAGCGGCAAAGCTATAGACGGTTTTATTATCCTTCTCCCAAAAATTAAAATAAATAAATAGAAATGTGCAATGATTTCTAATTATTTTCTTCATATGCCACAGTAAGAAGATTAACTAAAATACACATGTAAACGATTAATTTTAATTTGTACTAAAATGAAAATCTAAGCAATAAAAATGTATATACATACATATATGTGCATGCTGATCAATAGAATTACAATTATCCAAAAGCAACACGTAGGTCTTTAAAAATAATGAAATAACCAATTGAAATGTAAAATTCCAATAAGAAAATAAACGATTATGTAAACTAATTAGTAGTACTACAATGAAAAGATTATTTGTTTAAACAAGTGTCACCATTTCGTCTTACCGTATGGCCTTCTGTGGCAGCATCTCACTTTGGGCAGAATTTATTTAGTTAAGGCAAACACGACGGAAGCTGTAGAGACAATATGTTCGATTCATTTTCCCCCTTATGATTTGCACATCATTGATGTTGATTTGCTGTGGTCAAACCCTGTAAAGAGAGAAATTCTTTCAAGAACCAGATCAATAAGGTGAATACGCAACATTTTTAATAACTTTACGAGAATATAAATTTTTTTTGAAAAGTAAAAGTGGTTTTTGGCGGAGTTCTTACAATTGGTTGACCTTGCATTTTTTTTTTTTTTTTGAATAAAAAATCAATATAATTGTGTGAATTTGCTAAGCAACTTGCTGTTTTCTCATGGTATACTTCCGCTCGGAATTACTGTATATGTTTTTCAATTATTTTATTATTCTTTATTTACGCATATTGCCTTTTAAAACTAAAGCTTCATGCTTTTTATTAAAATTTTCCCGATGTTTCCTTTATTGTTGGTCTACATTATCAAGTGATCGTAGTTGTTATTTATTATTTTTAATTATTGCAATTATAGCAATGTCACGAATGACTTATACCGATTGCTCACTCAAGTGTGTCAAAATAATTGTCTACTGCGCATCTATGTCATCAATGTTCACATTTGTTATTCTGCTGTGAGATTTGTTTGGATTTTGTTGTTTACATTTGTAAATATCAGCATTTATTGGAAATATAACCTTTTTTCAAGTTTATTTTGGTGAAATAAAATAAAAATTTGTTTCAGAAGCAATTTATTGTGTTTTCAAAGCATTTAAAATTCAATTATTAAACGCCAAGAAGCAAAAACATTTGTTTCAGTTATGCCGACCAACTCGCCTGCCAGTGTGTATTGACTTTTTCGTATGAAACATGGAGAAGGGATCAAGATAGGCTCCAGCATAAACGGCATTCAACAGGGAAAACAATATAGCCATGTCCGTTCGTTCTTAAATCTATCACCTTGCTCCAAATGTAGTTTCAAAAAGTCCTTTGATATAAGTAAGCCTCCACCATTATTGTCTTCGAAAATTTTATGGAGGTCTTGCATATTTTCCATTATTTTTTCTGTCGGCTTGGATAATCCGCCCTCAGATAGATGGTCTAACCAAGAATATCTAGGCACCTCCGGCTGGTTTTTAGTGATTGCGATATCAGGAAATTCATTTTTTAGTTTATGGCATATAAAGCCTGCAAAATTTTCAAGCCTATCGTAGGCCATGTCACTTAGTTCATGGTCGATTTTGGGTTCCGCATCAATATGCACCTTGAAAGGCGAAATAATTTTGCCAACTATAAATTTTTTGTGGATTTTAATGCTTCTTTTAAAGTAAATAATTAGAAAAAACTTAAATTTATAAAATTAAATATGTGATATATGTATGTGTAGTCTGTGATATTTCTTTTGCATAGTTTTTATTAAACAAAAAGTATACTGAAAATGTATACATATGAAAATTTATTTATGGTTTTAGGCATTTTATTGGCGAAACAAATTTTAGAACAAGTATTAGTGAAACGTAAATTTGTATATTTTTGAATTGGTATTTGTATATTACTTTCAGGCATTTAAAAAGTCTTGTCTTATTCTGAAATTTTCAGAGAGTTGCAAAGTTATAAAATCAATTAAAAGGAATTTGTATTTTTTGAGAGACGATATTTTTTAATATTCATATATTTTTTCACAAACTTTGTATTGAAAATAATTTTTGAATTGTTTAGAAAACTTCGTGGACGTAAAAACCCCCTTAAAAAAGAAAATTACAATTCTTCCGACACTATTTTCAAGTTTATAGTATTATTTGTGATTTATACACACGTGAACTATTAAAATTTATCGGATGGGATTGCTTTATACAAACCTTGTATTATGCAAAATGTTTCAGTTATGTATATTTTTTTATATGTGCTACTTACACATGTCTTTAGCTTGTAAGGCCTAACATCTCTTATGCCAATAAAACTAAATTTTATTGCATATTTTTCCCAACGTTTCGTGGATTTTTGTCCACTTCATCAGGGGGATTGTCTATTTTATTAAAACAAAAAATTAGGAGTAGGTTTTACAATATTATTTTACAATACTTTACTTACAAACTAATGTGATCGTCTGATAACTGTACTATAAATGGCGCTTAAGTTGTCAGTATCTTCTTTTTTGTTCATTGTTTTTTCAATTTTTTCTTGTATCCTTAAACTTTCCATTATGTATCTTTTTTTCCAGTTATCTTCTTTGTCAAGTATTTTAGTATTCTCAAAGTCTGGTAAATGTTTATGCATTTTAGCATGCTACGATAATGCAGTGCTCTCTTTGTTTTTATTTACGTCTGCTATGTGTTCATTTATTCTGGTATTTAAATTCCTTTTCGTCGTAGCTATATACACCATATCACAACCGTTATTATTATCACCTTTACATGGAATTTCGTAGACCACGTTGTTTTTTTCCATTTTTTTGTGTGGCATTTTTAAATTGGTGAAAATTTTTGAATTCGTTGTGTGTGATTTATATCCTATCATGATGTTATTTCTAGAAATTACCTGTTTTATGTTGTGCTTGTTAGTGAGACCAGGGACATATACTATGCTGGCAAAACTCATTCTCTCCACAGTTGCGCTCCTACCATTATTGTCATTTCGGTGTTGTTTGGCATGTAATAGATTTTTGATTAGTTGATATGGGAAACTGTTCTTTCTTAAAATCATTTCAATTTTTTTGTTATTTTTTATTTGGTACTTAGCATCACTAATGTCCATCACTTTTTTAATTAGGTTTCTAGGTTTTAATTAGGTTTCTTTAATTAGGTTTGTAAAATAATATTGTAAAACCGAGTCCTAATTTTTGTTTTAATAAAATAGACAATCCCCTGATGAAGTGGACAAAAATCCACGAAACGTTGGGAAAAATATGCAATAAAATTTAGTTTTATTGGCATAAGAGATGTTAGGCCTTACAAGCTAAAGACATGTGTAAGTAGCACATATAAAAAAATATACATATATGAAAAATAATTGGCCTATAAGGAAAGGAATTTAATGTTTCAGTTAAATTTGAAAAGCTTCAGCCAGTGGTTATAAGAAGAATATCAGATTTTTACGTCAGGTTATATTGCAAACGCAAATATTAATATTAATTTTTTAGAGTTTAAGAGACGAAGTTTAGATTCCATTAACAAAATTGGTTTTTTGCACTGGCAGATTTAAAAGACTATATCAAAAAATATTAAATTTCGTTATTACTTTAGTTTCAAAATACAAATAAGACATGATAAGACATGAAACTAGAGAGAATTGGAATTAATAAAAGAGTTAAATACAATTTTATCACTTTCAAAGAAAGTGTTTTACAGCAAATCGCATTTTCTTTAAATGGCTTGTCTTTTTCTGTCTTTTTTTTAAATGTAATTCACAGAACACTTACAAAATTCATACAAAGCAATATTTTTTGCCCATTGATGACGTCACACAAAACAGATGGTTTTCAAACAAAATTAACAGACCTGCGCAAGACGTAATCGGTATAAATCATTCGTGTAGCAATGTTAACTTTGTAGTCAGTAAATTTTCTACAACTTCACAGTAGTGTACTTTGTTGTAATATTGTTTGTAGCACCATGGAGAAATCATTTAAATCTTGCACCAATTAATATATTCACTTTATGCACTAAAATTTAGGCAATAAATTTGATTCATAAAAATTAAGAAAAAAATTTTTAGCGGCTAATTAAAACGTCATCGCATTGTGATATAATAACTGTATGATATCAACATGCATACATATGTGTGCATGAATTTGTATATGGTCGTATGCATATTCATACATGCATCCATATGTACATACATCCATATTTAATCAAGAAAAAATCTTCAACATCAAGAATTGTGTATGTATGTATGTACATATCTTTATGCTTTTATGTAAAAATAGCAAAAGAGACAAATTATGATTTTCTTAAAACTTTCTGTGTTAACTGCCTACGAAAGCCTTTATGTATGAAGGTATGTATATACAAGTGCATACATATTTACATATGCACATCACTATAAATCTCGCTCGAAAGTATAAACATAGAAAAAACGAGAGAAATAGTGAGGAACCATTTGCTACGAGTCTTTCCATAATCAAAGTATAAATGAATGTAAACAGAGAGTAAATCTAGCGTTACATGAATAATAAAAATGTAATTCAGAGAGAGAAAATGAGCAAACTTAAATGCATTTTTATTATATAAACCACTTTGTAGACTTGAGAAGTAGTGTCTTCCCTGGCTTTGTGAAAATAGCATCGAGGTTTAATAGTTGCAAAAGCAAAATAAAGTAGTATGAAATTACGACGTTTATTTAAAGCGGAAATAAAACAAATTAAATTATCAAAAATTATTTTAAAAACGCACATGAAATATTTCACTAAGTTTGTTAGTTTCATTTCCATTGCTTTTAAAAATTGACCGTGACAACCCGTTGGTGGTTCGTCTTATTGATAGTTTTTACAAGGAGTGCTGCGTGTGCTCAGGAGAAATCTTCGTTTTCTGCAATTTGTATTTTCTGCAAAGAACCGTTGTCATATCAATCATGCATTGCAGCAAAAAATTGTTGTATGTAATTCAAGAGAAGCTTCCTAGCGAGCAAAGGGATAAACAACTGAAATCTGTAAGTCTAGCTTCTTGCCCAAACATTGAAATTGTTGATCCCGAAATATTCTTTCACGATCCCGATCACGTGAGAAAATATAAACAAGAGGAAATAGTTTTACAAATCATGTCCGATCAGGTATTTGCACAAAATCCAGCAATAAATGCAAATGATTTTTTTTCGGCCGGGTGTGAAAAAGCGGTTGTGAAGGAATGCTCAGAGGATCATGAAGAGCTACAAGCGAAAATAAGCAATTTAACACTAGCGGCACTTACAAAAGCTTTTCAAGAAATAAATGTTGATAACAGCGAGACAAAAAACCTTAGCAATAACAGAAAATGTTCTTTGACTGAAGTATTATTTGCTGATAGAATTGAAGATGGTTTACTACCACCAATGAAGTCGGCATTATTTGCCAGTATAACACCATCATCTTCGTATATGGGATCGCCGAAATTGCTCAAGAAACGTAAACGTTTGCAGTTGTATGAGGATGAGTTATCATTCGAAGAATATTTTATGAAGTCACGAAATAAAGAGATTAAGACTGAAGCTGGGCCTTCTTTCAAAGCGAATGATATTGCCAAATATCCACTTATGGGTAAAGTTCATGAACTGTCCACTAAGGATGCTTCCCCAAAGACTATTGATGAATTGCATCGTACCAACAGATGCGCTCATTATGAAATAAGTCAGATTTTTCGACTCGATGATAAAGGAAGCATCCTTTTGAATACAAGTCATATTGAAGAAGCAGAAGTATTCTGGTATTCCAAACACGAAACCAAACGTCTATATAGACAGTACGTACGCGAAGTTAACGCAGCTGTAGAGAATCATAAACATAAGTACTACTCAAGGATCTTAAAAAAAATGTTAATGTTAATATGGGACAATATCAAGTGTAAGTTTATGAAAATAGGGAAGAAGAAAGTGCGAAAAATTAAGATCTTCCAGTACTACAATACATTTTTCTATTGAATTTCATGAATCTCATCAAGATTTGTTAATACTGATTTGAATAATGTCTTGTTTTTTTATTTATTTTCTTCTAGGTCATCCAAGAAATAAAAATAATTTGTGCAACGGAAGTACTGGCGATACCGTGCGATCCTATACACTTCAACTGGCAGCGGATCAGAGTACAACTTTTGCTCGCAACATAGAAAATTTCATTTCATGTACAAAAGAATCTCGAGAAACTGCACCTCAGGTGGTCATGCGCAATATGCGGCAATTTATGAATGGCATGAAGAACTATTTGGTTAAACACGGTGAAGGCAGATTCCATCAAGAAGTCGAAATTGCTCGTTCAAGACTTAAATCGGATGAATTTTTAAATTTAGACGCCATTTTGGAGACTGTGATGCATCAATTAGTTGTGCTGCCGCTACGAGAACATTTATATGGCATGTTTGTCGACTATTACACCCGTTCCGAAGATATACAACTATTAGCCCAAAATGTTAAATATGCCTGCCGTCGTTCAGCAATTGATCTAGGTATAAGATCTACAGTAACGCCTCCTTGCTCCCACTCTTTACAAATCATATCAAACTTATTACTACGCCTGCAAGAAGCTGAATTACCTTTTGAAAAATTAGAATTGTTTCTATGTGTTATCTCAACAATATTCGATGCTAGCGGTTGTTCGAGAGGGCAACAACTGGGCGCAGATGATTTCCTCCCTGTTTTGGTATATGTTGTGGCTAAGTGCGGTTTCGTAGGCGCTGAAATCGAAGCGGAGTTCATGTGGGGTCTGTTGCAGCCTACACTCCTAAATGGTGAACCCGGCTACTATTTAACCGCTCTTTGTAGTGCGGTACATGTGTTAAAAAGTTTTATGACTTCGGATAACGAAAATGGTTCAGGATCTTTGGATGTATGTTGCAAAAAAAAAAAGAAAAATTAATGCTTAAAACCTCTATGCAGACTTCTTTTTACTTATTTTTTTTACAGTGGTGTTCTTCTTCTTTGCCTGCTTGCTCTTCAGTTTTACGAGTTATTATACCGGACGAATGTAATGGTTCTTTACAAACCCGTACACTTCCTGTTAGACCACATACCAGCACACGTGAAGTATGCCGCATTATTGCTCACAAAGCCCGAATTACCAATCCTCAAGACTATGCTCTTTTCAAGTTGGTAGATGGCGAAGAGACGTTGCTTAATGAGAGTGAATGTCCTCAAGATATAAGACTGGCTGCCAAAGGCAAACATTGCATGTTGGCCTATAAACGAATTGATGCCAAAATAGCTTGGCCCACTGCCACACAACCAAATTTCAAATAGAATTTCTTTCACGATATAAATCATATTACTTTATTAAAACCCAGAAAATATTTTTACATAATTTGCACTCTTTTTAAGTAAATCAAAAATTTTGCTCAAATTAGTAATGAATTCTTCCTTTAAACTCTCCTTTTGTAGAATTATAAGACTTTTACATTAGTTGTACTAAAACAGTATTTCAAATAAGTTTTAACAAACACACCTGATCATCTCAAAACTAAAATAAAAATAAAAGCGGATAATCCTAAAGTTTACTGCGAAACCATTTAAATGTGTTGCATGATTCCAATGTAACAACGTATTCTTTTTAAAACAGGATTTCAAAGAAATATAAGTTACAAGGTTTTGAATAAGTTTCCCCCTCTTTAGTTATTTGTAAAATTTATTATTTTAATGGATTGACTTAAATAATTCCTGAAATCGACTTTCAATTCAGTTAAATTTCCACACAAATAACAAAAATTTCCGAATTGTTTTAATCTAATTGCTTATAATAAAAAATGTTTTCATTTGTGCTTAGGAAAGGCTCTATGACATCATGATCTTGTAAAAAGTAATTTTAACATAATTAAATAATCATAAGTTGTATTATTTTGTTTTATATTTTTATTGCTTAATTTTTACATCATTTGTGTTACTTTCCGTATATTTTCTTGCCTACCCCTTATTGTAATATTATTTCTATTTCTTATACTCTAGTTTAATACAATCTAGTTTAATACAATTAATACAATCAAATAAATATTATACAATCATTTATCCAATACATTTGGAGGTAACTAAAAGTTATGTTTTTTCTTTGAGGAAATGACACAATAAACTATTGTTTGTGGAAATTAAAAAAAGAAATTCCACTGCACATACACTAATGAAACATTGAATTTTAGTTATTAGTTTTCATCACAATTAATCAATCATTACTCAATATATTACATACTTATTTAATCAAATAATTTAAATCATAATTCTTCATTTTTGTCATGAGGCAGAACAAAACATGAGAATAAATTCAGAATCGTATTATTAAATAACAGTAACAAGAACACTACATAAATTCAATAATAAATAAAATAGTTTTTTTAAAATTCATTTAATCAAACACATAATGGAATAAATTGATGTTTTATTTAAACAATGTTTCAGTTGAACATTTAATTTCAGTTTTAATCATCTGAGTAAGCGAACGAGTCACAATATGATCGCATAAAAGCTGGCCTCATCAGATTATGCGAGGAATCTATTTATGGTCATTTAATTTCCTAGCGCTCGCATTTCCTTTAGTACTAAAATCCATCCCATCAATAGAACTTCATCCAAACAGTTTAGCAAAATAATACCAAACACTTGCTATTTTCTGCTGTCATTGCATTTCCGAAATTCTGAATTGATTTTTGGGAGCCGCAACTAACTCAGCTAATTTTGATGAAAAATTTTGAAAGAAATCAACTCAGCTTTGGTCCATTTAAAAAGGGGCTACAACTTTAAAATATGTAGTCTTACCGTGAATGGTGTAGTGATATTCTCTTCTAAAATATTAAAAATTTGATTCTACAAAGCAGTGATTTATTATTCCTAACTCTTCTTTTACAATAAAAGAAAAAAGCAATGAAAGCGTTATTAAAAACAAAACATTGTTAGCAACAACAAGAACAAACACTGAATAAGGAAAAATACTGACAATAAAATATTTCCTTAATTTTTATGAGCAGTAATAATATTACAAAACCAGTATGAAAAATAATGGTGAGTCAAATTTAAGTGATTGCAGTAGCAGAGACGAAAGCAATTCAGTTTGGCAAAGTAGACCAGGCAATTTGAAACTCTTGATTGATGACGAAGAAATATACCACCGAAACCTCCACATACATATCTATATAGCAAATGTAGAAAATATTAACCTTATGTAAAAAAAATTAATAGTGCATTTCAATTAATGATTTTAAATATAAGTCGCTTAGAGTAGTCCAGATTCGTAAAGTTGTTACACATTTAATTCACCATAGAACTCCAATTGCAGACATAAAAGCCGAACTTATAATACTACAACATCTCTGTTCTTTGGTGATCTGGAACCCGGTCCAAATAATAAAGATGTTTATAATATAAAACAAATAAATTATGTTGTTGTTGAAATCCAACCCCCTTTTTAAGAGTTTAAGAGTCATATTGTAAAAAAATCCCATAAATATGTAAAATGTGATATGGATAACAATACTGCTCTTTCCTCTAAGCCTCGTGACATCCCAACGTGTTGTGTTCATTGTCAGAACACCCTTACAGCCAATTATAAAGTATGCAAAATATATACTATATACTGAGAAAAAATATATGCAAACAGTTGTTACCAAAATGAAATGCAATAATATTTTCCACAACATGTTATCTATATATTCTCCACTAAGGTATAACGTTAAATTCTAGCCATATGATTACCTCTTTTGCTTGCTAAGTTCTAAGTTCATTGTCGGAGGGTATTTCAACGCAAAAAACGCCTTTTTTCGACCTGACGTTTAGCAAAACCAAAAAGAAAAAAGAAATCTTCAAATATATTTCGAACAATTATTATCTAAATCCAATCTAAACGGGAAAACCTACATACTGGTCAAATGGACCAGTTAAAATTCCGGATCTTTTAGATCTCGCAATATTTTATGATATCCCAAGATATCTCTGATAGCGACGAATTAAGCCTCGTTATTCTATATAAGAGTACTCAAATTGAGCTTAGGGATGTTTAACATAACACTTTTACGAATAGAACAGATATTTATCAATATAGATACGAGTATATAGCTAATATAAATCTTAATGTTTCCTTGAAATTCGGATATGAATCAGAAGATGCTATTGGATTATTCTTTGATCTCATTTGCGAGGCTGCTCTCATGTCCACACCATCAAATAAACAACAAAATGGGCATAAAGTTAGAATTTCTAATGAAATCCGGAATTTGATAAGAATAATAGATATCTACAAAGGGTATGGCAAAGAACTAGAAGTCTGCAGTACAAACATTATTGGTACAATGCATCCAATTACTTTGAAACGAAGGCCTAAGGAATATAGCGGTACATCTTTACATTTTTGGTAATCCATATACTCTGGGTGCTATCCCTGCTGATGAAGTAAGAATACGTTTGAGGCTGTCATCTAGAAAGTTTTTCCGGCGTAAGTTTCTTTCAAAGTCATTGTTTATCTTCATTAATTTGCTAGTAGGGTCAATTCTTATACTTCGGTATGTAGTTCTATCCTCTAGTAATTTTTTCATCTTGTTTTCGTCTCCACTTTTGTATATTGCCACCGTTTGGTTGTCTTTATCATATTGTGTAATTATTACGTTATTGTGTCTTTTTAAAAATTTCTTGGTTTTTTCAAATACATTGAGAATAAATTTTTACCTCACTGTATTTTTTACTTTTTTTCTGAAAAATGTGATTTTATTGGCAAGTTTTGATTTAGTCACCTCTTTTTCTTTGTAATTATTAGTGCTTTCTTTCATTGTTTGTGTGCATTGTTCCAAATCCGCTATTGTCTGTAAAATTGAGTAATTTTATGCGGATATTGGTAACGCAAAGTTTTTGCCAAGGGCAATAGTCATTTTATTTCCAATTCATTTTATTTCACTAACCTAAAAATTCCGATTAAAAAAATGGTAAAAATAATGTTGTGTATGAGATATCATGTAAAGGGGATGAACATAACGGTTGTGACATGGTATACATACATACAGCTGTTGCCAACTAATTGGAAACGCATGTACCAAACGACAACCAAAAGAGTTTATTTGAATGTGTCTCCTAAATGGCCGTTATATTTTTTCCTAAAATACTTTCATTGTTTTCGTTACTCTTTCTGCTATGAAACGCATACACTTTTTTTGTTGTGAATTTCATATATCGTTATATTTTTTGAAACTTGTTCACTTCTTACTATATTGAGTTCAGTAGACGTGCGGCAGCTAATTGGAAACAATTATTTTGCGATCAAAATTTTCGAATTAAAACGAAAAAGTGTAAAAGTTTTTGGTAATTATTTTTTAGTGGACTTCGATTTAGACCTAAAATCATCATTTTTTTTAAGATTTTTAATGGGAACACATAAAAGTTGTACTCCGGAGCAGCGAAGCTCTATTGTTGAGCTTCGTGCAGCTGGAAAGTCATACAAAGAAATTGCGGAGCAGCTGAAATGTTCCAAAAAAATGGTTTTCAATGCAATACGTCATTTGCATAAATACAACACGGTTTATAACGTTCTGCGAAAGAAGACGCCAAGAAAAACTTCAGCGCAGACCGACAGATTAATAAGGCGTATCTCCAAAGTCGATCAAAAACTCTCATCCACAGCAATTCACCAAGAAATACAAGAGTCGAGCCACGTGACAATATCCAAGAGAACAATTGCACGCCGTTTGGTCGAAGCTGGCTTACATAGGAGAGCAGATCGAAAGAAGCCAATGTTGAGTAAAATTCAGAGAAAACGGCGAGTTAAATTTGCCAGAGCACATTGGAATTGGACAGATAGCCAATGGAAATATGTTCTTTGGAGCGACGAAACAAAAGTAAATCGTCTTGGCCCTGATGGTCGGAGGTACGTACGGCGGCCCATTAATCAGGAATTTAACCCTCGCTATGTTTCCCGCGTTGTGAAGCATGGTGGAGGGTCTATAATGGTGTGGGGATGCTTCTCCTGGAGTAGTGTTGGCCCAATTTGTAAAATTGATGGAACTATGAATACCGAAAAATACATCGAAATTCTTAAAAACATAATGCTGCCATGGGCTGAGGAGTATTTGCCTGTTATATGGAAACATCAGCAGGATAATGATCCGAAGCACATTACAAAGCTGACTCAAAAATTTTTTCAAGAGAATTCAATTGATGTTTTGGAGTGACCATCATGCAGCCTGGACTTAACCCCTATTGAACACCTATGGGGTGACGTAAAAAGATTTGTAAGCCGGGAAAATATAACAAATATGAAAGATCTTTTTGATAAAATAAAGGTGGCGTGGGAGTCAATACCAGTGGAGCGATGTCGACGCCTAATATCTTAAATGCGTAGCCGGTGTGAAGCAGTGTTGAAGCAAAAGGGATTTGCAACTAAATATTAACCAAAAATAAGGCCATTGACTTGTTAACATTACTTATTTCTATATAATGTGTTATCGTTTCCAATTAGGTGCCGCTCTATAATTTGAAGACTGAGACCTACAATTAAAAATTTAGCTAATAATGAATATTTCTTTTAAGTTATTTATCTTCTTTGTTTACATTAGATAATATTTGAATATAATATAGTGAAATATATTTAAAAAAAGTATATAATACATCAGTTATACACCTAACACGTCTATACTACAATGCGTTTCCAATTAGTTGTCAACAGCTGTATATATGGAGCTACGAAGAGAAATTTAAAGACCAGGTAAATTATGATAAAGCAGACATAAACAAAAATAAAGCACTGCATTATCACAACATGCAAAACTCAGCAAACATTTACCGGATTTTTACAATATTGAAATACTATATAAAGAAGGCAATTCGGAAAAAAGATACATAATGAGAGCTTAAGAATACAACAAAAAATAAACAAAATAATGAACATAAAAGATGATACAGACAATTTAAGCTCCATTTACAGTACATTAATCAGACATTAAACAAAATTTTAGATTCCCTAAGTATAATAATATTAGTATTTATCATTAAGATTTTATAATACATATTTTTTTTCCTTTTTTTATAAATTAGACAAATTTCCTGAAGAAGTGGACAAATATTCACGAGTGTCGGTATATAAGCTATATATAAAAAGCACCATCATACTAATATACATATATATATTTTAAAATGTATAAGATTGTGTGAAATAAGCTTAGAAAAGTTCATTAGAAAATATAATGTGAATCTCGCTTAGGTGGTACTTGATTCAGAGTTGGCTTAAGTAAGTAGACAAATCAACAAAGTGAAATCAATCACAATTCGCTTTGAATTTTTGCAATCGGCCAAATTTCAGAAATAAGTTAATTATTTGTCAATAGTGTCCGAGTTTTGCTTGGAGTAATTTTATATGCATATGTGCATGTGCATATTGTAAATGAATTAATTATTCCGGTCTTGTTCCAATGAATGGCATATTTAACTTTGATTACTTCTCGTTTAATAATAACCAATTTAAACTCTACACTTTTCCCAAACTGCTGCTTCATACAATTATTACGGTTTTTATGTATAGTTATTCCTATTTTGTTAGTTATTTCTGTTACTTGATACCTTTTCCCTCAGAATTTCGCCATCGTGGAGCAAAAGGCTTCCAGCGAGCAATTTCCATTATATCGCTTTGCCCTGCATATACGGATGCATATTTTACATATATTTATGTATATGTGTGTATGCAAATGTATTTATGAAATATAATATATCAAATAATGATATATGTATGCACGTAAATATTTAATTAAATTTAAATATCGTACAAATATTAATGGACAAATTTAATAGAGCATTTCTGGTTGAAGTACTAAAAATTCAATGCTGTCAACTCTGTATCAGCTGCTCCTACCTTCTCAATTCTTCTCAACCGCCCTTTGTCAGTTTTCGTAATGACAATTCCATTATATATGGTAATTTGTGTCTTCCTTTGACGAAGCTATTCTTGTACGCCGAGCTGTGCCTGTTACCTCTATTAATTACATATTTATGAATCAAGTTATGTAAATTAAGTTAAAATGCTGGTGCAGTGTTTGAGAAAAAGTACTCGTCTGGTAAAACCTACCATAATTTACACAACAAAAAGCTGTTACGGCAATCATCAATCGTGGAGCTCATTTACGTTTAGAAACATTGTACAGAAAGTGTTTACAAATTCAAAACATAATCTGTTAACAAATGCAAATAAACAAAATATCTGGATCAGACTTAAAAACACCGCACCAGAAATAAGTAAATCGAAATCGGTAAGGGTAACGTTGAAGAAAAACGATGTTGTGCGCTTGATAACTTTGGCAAAATCTGAGAAGTTTGTTTTAGCAGGTAAGGTTTTATATGCTAGCATATGTGAAATAATCACTTTCATTTCCGTTTTTAAGCTGCTATTGGCTGCTTGATAATATCCTCCACTATTACAATGAGTGTGCCCTTCGCTTTGGGTAGAATTTTAGATATTATATTCAATAAGGAGTGTTCAACTGATGAAGAAGCTCCACAGAAACTGAAACATTTTTGTGCTATTTTGTTGGGAGTGTTCGCATTAGGAGGCTTAACGAATTTCGGAAGAGTTTACTTATTCAATAGTGCCTGTAAGTTTGATGTTATAATTATAAACCCTAGTGGTTCTATGACTGCTTCGTTTTAGCCTTACGGATTGTACGCGATTTACGTTCAAATTTATATAGACGAATGTTACAACAAGAAGTTGGGTGGTTTGATAGAAAAGGCACTGGGGAGTTAGTAAATCGTTTGGCTACCGATACTTATCTCGTAGGTAACTCGTTGAGCCAAAACCTATCTGACGGCCTACGTTCAACTGTTATGGTTTTGGTAGGGACAATAATGATGGTAAGTGTAATGTATACCATCAATACTTTCATTTTTCATTTATTTACACTATATTCTAATTAACGTTTCAACTCGAAAATTATTAATTATTATATGTATGCCCAAAGAATTGAAATTTTCCAAGAGTTTGTCTATTTTCCACATCAAACTGTCCAAATAATTTTACTAATTTTAATATTTTAAGATTTACACATCCCCCCAATTGGCTTTAATAAGTACTTGTGTGGTACCTTGTGTGGCAGGGATTGCTATTGTTTATGGCCGCTACGTACGGACCATAACTCGTCAATTATTGGACAAGCTGGCCGATATTTCTAAGTCTGCCGAAGAGCGCTTGAGTAACATAAAAACTGTGAAAATATTTACAAAAGAAGAAGAAGAATGCAACTCATATAACAGTCTTTTAACTGATGCTTTAAATTTAGGATACAAAGAAATAATGGCGAAATCATTATTTTTTGGGACGGTATGTTAAAAATGTATATTAATTCTTTTTGAGTGTGCAAGTAAAAAATACACATTTTTTTATGCAGACAGGCATGTCGGGAAATATAATAATTATTTCTGTGTTATATTATGGTGGTTCCTTAGTAGTAGAAGATGCCTTAACAATAGGATCTTTAACATCATTTATATTATATGCTGGTTATTCCGCAATTTCGATTAATGGCATTTCTACGTTCTATACAGAATTAAATAAGGCTGTGGGTTCAGCTCAACGGATTTGGGAAATATTTGATCGTAAAAATGCAATATCTTTAAAGTCTGGAAAAATACCCGAAGAAAAACCTCGTGGCGAAATTGAGTTTGAGAATGTTTGTTTTAGTTTTCCAGCCAGAGTGAACTGTATAGTTTTGCATAATTTTAATTTAACACTTACCCCAGGAAAAACCACGGCCATAGTGGGGCGCAGTGGTTCAGGAAAAACCACAATAGCCAACTTATTATTAAAATTGTACGATCCCTTAAAAGGTAAGGTTTTGCTGGATAAAATGGATTTGAAAGACTTAAGTTCCATGTGGTTGAGAAGTCATATGGGTGCCGTAAGTCAGGTGAATTTAAAAATTTATAAAACCCTGTATTTTGTTTAATTTTGCGTTTTTGTTATACAGGAACCTGTTTTATTCTCTGGTACTATAAGGGACAATATTTTGTATGGTATGAATAGGGATCAACCAATAAATGAAAATTATTTTAAAGAAATTATAAGTAAAGCTCACGTTGATGAATTTACATCGCAATTGCCGCAAGGTCTAAATACAATGGTAGGACAAAGAGGAATGATGTTAAGTGGTGGTCAGAAACAAAGGGTGGCCATTGCTAGAGCTTTAATTAAGGTTACGAAATGATTAGTTACAGTGAAAATTATATTTTATTAACATCCTTTAATTCCACAGAACCCCAAAATTTTAATATTAGATGAAGCCACAAGTGCTTTAGATTCGCTCTCCGAAGAATTAGTACAAAATGCTCTTGAACAACTTGCTAAGGGACGCACCTGTCTTACAATAGCTCATCGCTTATCTACAATACGAAATGCTGATTCAATAGCTGTCCTTGACAATGGACAAATTGTTGAACAAGGGCGCTATGAAGATTTAATTTCACGAGAGTCCAGTACATTTAAAGAATTAGTAAAGAAACAAGCTTTCCTTATGAATTCATGATGATTCTATTTAAAAACATACACATACATATATATGTATATAATAATAGTTTTGAATCTTTTATTTAAATGAGAACAAACTAGTTTTATTTATTTATATACATACATGTTGTGTATGTTTTTTTTCTTTTTTTTTTTGTTATAATTAATTACGTGCTTATGTTGTCTTTAAAATTCTTTATTACAAAATCTCTTTGATTACATTCCTTTCTAAAAATTTATTTTCATTCTAAATTTATCATTTTGCTGCAAAAAAAGTATGTCTACTTCTTGTTGAATATTTAAATGCATATATTTTGTGATTGATTTTTCTCCACTTTAGCTTTAAAGTCGTTCATTATTTTTATAAAAATTGGTAAAATACTGTTTTGTTATATGATATGTTTATGTGGGGCAAATTGCAAACAAAAATCAAAATTAAAATATTTGAAAATTGGAGAAAATTCAACAACAAAATAGGATATGCATATACATATTGGGCAACTGGTTATTGAGAAATTCCCTCTACAAATAGACTTACTACTATAAAAACAAGTTTTTACGCAAGAAAGAAAATGGAAAAAATGAATCCATTTACACAAAAGTTCATTCATACTCTAGAATTTTAATCAATGCAAATGTAATTCCTTGATTATACTAGATATAGACAGGGTATAAAAATTACAATCTTCGTCAACTGTAACATTTTCACATTTTATTAATTCACCATTCGGTATTAATTGTTCAAGTTTTTCCACTAGTGCGTCATCACAAAAGTCTGGTAGGCCTAAAATAACGCTATATAAACATTTAATCTTTAAACTTAAAAAAGCCAACGTTTTACCTTCAATTGCACAATCAGAGGTGTATATCGGATAACTAAATTGCCGTGGATATGGGCGTATGTCTTCGATGGGGATTATGGTTATATTGCCATAATCAATAAAAAGTATAGAAGGATGACCATCACCGACTGTTTCTAAGCAAAGGCCACGATACCATAAACCATCCTCAACATATCGAGCTATACAAAGATCTTGAACCCTTTAAAAAAAACAAGTAGTCGATTTTTGTAATACACACTTACATACGTACAGTGGAATCTCGAAAATCAACTTTTTTGAATTATTAAAATCTCTAGAAAGCTTTCAAAATTGAAAATAATATAATTTAGATTATCTCAAAATAAAACGACAAATGTATTTTAATGACATTTGTTAAAACATTCTTATACGTTTTTAAATGTTTCTTGCCACATGATATACATCGTTTTTGTTTTGGAAATACTACATCCAATTAGTGATGATGTGTAATATTTCGATAAACTACGTAACTACCCCTAAAAATTAGACAGGAGATCGGCGCCAGTCTATTGCCAGACTCTTTATATACAGGGAACACATTGAGGCCACAAACATCACTGTGTAGCATAACACACCTAACTGTGGCATTATCCGAGTGATGCGTTCACTATTTTTAAAAACCGAACAAAACACCACTTTAGACACAGAAGAAAGAGCTTACTTTAAAAAATCAAAAGATAAAAAAGGGAAATTTAACTTAGAAATTAGTTAGCTTTTTAGAGCTGCACGTGGCCCAGTGATCAACCTTTGTGCGAGTTAGCTATTTCGAAATTCTATTGTACACTTGTGTATACTACAAACGAAAACGAAATTTATATATGTGTAATGATTTTCATATTTTAACGTTTTTGCTTTTTATAAATTTAATACCAATTTACCGTGGTGTATATGGTTCATTTGGTATAGATTCCACATAAACCTGAATGTCGTTTTTAAATTTTTCTATTTCAATTGCATACGGTTTAGTTGTGCAAGAAATACAGCCAGAACACATTAGGGAATTATCCATAACAATAAGTTCCACATTTTTTCCAACAGGTAACATTTCTTTTTTGAGATACTGGAATATAAGGAAACATATATGTATGTATATTTATACCTAAACCATTTTTTGGAGTATTCACTTACATCACGTCCACATATTTCTTCTATATATTGCGGCTCTACAGGTTTTGAAAGCTTCACTATAGTTTTGTTCAAATTCAGATGTGTACTTTCATCAATTAATTCTACGGCAAAAATTTGATTATCCTGTTGAAAATCTTCTGGTTTATAACGAATTTCAACATTGATATTGTTCAAATAAGAGTACATAAAAGTTCGTATTTCTTGTGTCATACAATAATTAGAAACATCTTTAAGTATAACTGGTATAGCATGCCGCGGTTCATAAACAAATTCTTTGGGTGCTTCCAACAAATCTTGTATTATCGCTTGTTCCGTGTTACCGTAGTCCATGAAATGGATCACAATTTTTGAAGTATTGTATGACTCGAGGACCAGCGCGCGATTGAATTGTTCTTCAAATTTGGCTATAACAACTTCGCCACTTTTGGGTAAACTTTTCAATGGGGCCAACGTTTTTCCTATTAATTGCAGCGAATCCACTGTTCTGAAATAACTTAAATTGTCCTCATAGGTTGTTGAACGTATAAAAACAACATTAACTTTCGAAATGGATGTAATAGTAACAATATTTCCGCTACGAGGCATATTTTGCTTATAGATTTGTAGAAGTGTAAATGAATTTCTATGTGTATTGCTTTGAGTAACATTAGAAGATCTTGATACTTTATGAGATGATATGATTGAGGGAGTAGAAAATTGTTTTACGCACTCTTTAGAAAAATTTGATGCTTGACGTGAAGACGTTCCTAATGCAATTGGTAATTTTTTCGAACGTTGTAAAGTATTTGGTGATGTTATAGATTGTTCGGAAACGGCATTATTCAAACCAAGAATATTTTTGGGAGCAACTTCTGAACATTTCAGAAGCTCATCAGAAAAAAATTTATTTATATTATTCTTTTTGGTAACTTCTAATTGTCCACTCACCACCGCCCCTTCCAGTTTATCATTAGGGCTTTTGTCATATTGCATTTTTTTTTTTGGTACTGTTTCTTGGATATGCCTGCAAAAATGTATTACATATATGTAGTTATAATGTTGACGATTCGCAAAAAAAACTAATAGGAAGAATAATTTAGTATCTTGGATGATGCAGTTACTTCGTGCTCTAAGAAATTGCTAAGATAGTGGCTTCGAACCCCACCACCGGTAGGCATAAAATAAAAGATATATATGTAAAAAAAAAACTTTTTACAAAAATTGACTACCATATGTTTTGTTTTAGCAGCAGCAGTAAGCATAATTGAGAATATATGAAATATGTACATATGTATATAACTAATCAAAAGTCGTAATGAACTGAGCTTAAACAAATATCAATATATATAGTGTGATTACTCACTTGGGTTTTCCACATTTATATCGATGATCGACCCAATCACATTTTTGACAATCCAAACTACAATAGTACTGAGAACAACGTTCACAAACAGTGTCGCAAATCTTAAAGCATTTCGAGCACAAGCCTATCATTTTTTGTATTTCGGATTTTTCAGCATAATGTATATATTTATCTTCCTCTTCATTGTATACACCAGACGAATCCTCATGTTTTTTTTCGATAAACTGTTTGGTTTTTTCTGATATACTTTAAGAAAAACAAAATATATATATGAAGTAATTTTAAAAATTTCTGCTCATTCATAAGTAATTATTATTAATTTCAACTTATAAATACATATATGCATGTATAAGCATATGGGGCTATGTAAATATCTTTACCTTATTTTTTTATCACACTGATTATGAACTGAATATAAGTAGTAACTAAAATAATACCTGATGTATGCACGTCCATGGCGGTATTTAAATTGGTTGTTATTTTCTATTTTAAGAAGACCACATCGTTCTAAGCTATGGGCATCACTAACTATTATATCACTTTCCTTTAAAAAAGAATCCTCCACTACTTTAGGACGGGGATGATTTTTTTGAGATGTTCGAAAGCTCCGATGTTCATAATCGATTTTAGTTATACAGTTTTTTTCTTCTTGACAGTTTTGCTCATTTTGAGTTCTTTCTATGTTTGATGATGGCACATGCTTCTGTTTTTTTGCTATTTCTACTTGGAAACCATAGCAGTTTTTTTCTAATGCCCGTAACGCAGCTTCCATATCACTTAAAAATTGTTCAATATTTATAATGGGTATAGGGATAAAATACGCAACTTACGCCACAGTAGCCATGTCGACAAAATAATAAATATTATTTCGGTCGCTTCTAATCTTCATAACAGATCCATGCCTCGAACAAATATTATGCAAAGCTTTCTTTGTCATATTGATTGGCACATTTTTGAAAATTAAACTAGGAACACAGGGTTTTTCAACAGTATCGCTACCAGTTTTTGCAAAACCCCGTTCTGGTAGTAGTAACTCGACATTAACGTCTGCACCTGGTCCAGATATATAGTGGTTAAATTCTGTATTTTTATAATCACTTTCCATAGGATTCCACTGGTAAAACTTAACATTTAACTCTTCACTACCCATTTTGTGTAAGAGTATAATATATAGACAAATATCTTCCCAGTGATATAAAATAACACGATATTTCTTCTGATTAATAAATAACCAACAATCAGTGTGCATCCGTCAATAAACGTTGCTCATTACTAATTAAAGTCGGCGTTCTCTAACAATATTATACTGCATTCAAGTTGACTCCATTTTTTTAAAAAGTGATAACAATGTTCTACTCAAGGCGAATGAAATTAAATGGTCGCGATTTGCAACTCTGTAAAAATACAAGTATGTATTTCGTTCATGTAAAACTATCTATACTGTTAAAAGTTTTCTTGTAGCAGGAAATAGTTCTGCTTGATAAAATGGTCTCGTTTCACTAGCCTACACTACAGTATAATTTCAAAAACATGGCATGTGCGCAGCAAAAATGAAACATCTGCAAAAAATAGTGTGACATAAAATTGCGCGTTTTTTATGACAAACAAAAGTTTATGAAAATTTTCATGAAATGATAGTTTTTAGTTGATCGGAGATCTTTTTACTTCAAGCAGCTGAACAAAGCATAATTCTTTTGTGACGTAAAACAAGAAAAACCTGGAAAAATGATATTATTATTAAAATTTGGGTTATAGTTTAATTACTGTGACAATCACTATACCACGCAGTATTAACACATATCAAATTTGGCATGTATTATAAAAAAGTATTGTAGTATAAGCTAAAGCCGTATTATTTTCGTTTTTGAAAATTTTCATAAAATGATCAATTTTGTCTGATTAGGGTTGATTTCACTTCATGCATGTGAAAAAACAAAAATATATTCTTTTTTATTCTTCACTATTATTACAACGAAGTAAAAGTTGGAAGAACTTTAAACTTTTATTTTGATAGTTGGTTGTTTTTAGAAAAAATCACTTTGTTTATATGTAAAAAAATTGAAACATATGTGTTCGTAATACATTTACGTAATACATTTATTTATATGTAAAAAAATTGAAACATGTTTTCGTAATACATTTACAATATATGTAACACCATATACGCCATTTTTATTTCATCTCATAAAGTGAGATGACTTGGCTATGACTGATATCACTTTTGTGTGAACGAGTCGTTCGACTGTGTGGGATAGTGAAACAAGGCATTTAATGTGAACAAATCGTTTGCATTACTTAATAAATCAACGATATAGAATTGTGTTATAATGAACAGCTAGATAGTGTAAATCCTAGACACACGACAGCGTTAATGTGCCTTAACAGCCTTAATTCCAATTTAGAGAAAAATCAAGCTGCTATCTACAAATTGTTAAGCAACCCTTACACGATTGAACCGTTGGTACAACTTCGCCAGGTTGTAATCAAGGTTGTAATGTATGTGGGCCTGTTGTATGAAGTTGTGTCTCGGTTGTATGAAAAATTAAAATTTTTTGATTTTTTGGCAAGTTGTGCCAACGCGTTGCATAGTTTGTGGGTTAGTCATGCGAATTCCTACATCATTCTCATTTTAAATTTTGAGGGAGAAAGACGTTTCGTCGGTTAATTTGGTTTTTGAAAGCAACGAAAACTAATGGCGTTTTCTTTTCTACATTAAAAATGTCGCCCTGTGAAAAAGTGCCTTTTTAAAATGCATTGCCCGCCCTGTGAAAGTGCAATTTTTTATACAACGAGAAAAGAACACAAATTAGAAAAAAGTTCAATGCCTTTTTTTAACTTTTTTGTAACAATGTTATAAACAAACATTTTCTGTATATTTTATGAAATGTGTATACAAAAATGATCAGTTGCCAGATTGCTAATTCATCTGCTTGAGAAAACAAATATATTTTTTTTTAATATCTCATACAAATAAGCAGCCGCATAGTGTTCTTTTATTTGTTTTATATGATACGAAATATAAAAATAATTATTAAAATCTAATTTTCTGACTCTTTCAACTCAAAAGACTTTTTTTGGAACATTTTCTGGTAACGCTGTGCAAGAATAAAAACCATGTGTTTTACAAGGCAGTTTCTGCTCTGTTGATTTGTTCAGGGCAAAAGTGCAATGCCTTTTGCACTGCGAAAGGGCAACAATATTTTAGAACCCTTTCACAGGGCAACGCATTTTCGAGAAAAGAACACAAAATTGCCCTCCCTGCGGGTAGTGTTGCCTTTTTTTGTAGAAAAGAAAACGCCATAAGTGAATACTAAAAAAATGGAAGACACAGCTGAAATGAAACTAGAGCACAGTTCTACGATGAATTATTTAATGATAGCCAATATTAGTAAATTATATATATATATAATATATAGTTTTATTTTATTTTTTTTTATTTTTGAAAAATCTTTTAGATTAAAAAAAATTTGAATGTCAATAAATATTTAATTTACTTAAAGAGCTTTCAATTGTTTTATTGCTTCACAAAATTTAAGCCTAAGTTGTTTTGCTTCATGGGATGCGTGTTTATTATTTGTTGTTTCCAGCTGTAAATTTTTTGTAAAATGAAATTGTACAAAGAGGTTTTATCGTATGTGGGCACAACACACATCTTGATTACTAAGCGAGTTGTGGCAACGGTTGAATCGTGTATGGGTTGCATTAACATTCAATAAAATAAAAATGGATTCCAATGTAGAAAAGTTAATAAAATTAATAAAATAGATAAATATATTTATTTATATATAAATATATATATATTATAACTATATAACTGCAAACAAAAATTAATAAAAAAACAAACAGTTGCTTATGGCGTTTTCTTTTCTACATTAAAAATGTCGCCCTGTGAAAAGGTGCCTTTTTAAAATGCATTGCGCGCCCTGTGAAAGTGCAATTTTTTATATAACGAGAAAAGAACACAAATTAGAAAAAAGTTCAATGCCTTTTTTTTTACAGATGATAAACAAACATTTTCTGTATATTTTATGAAATGTGTATACAAAAATGATCAGTTGCCAGATTGCTAATTCATCTGCTTGAGAAAACAAATATATTTTTTTTTAATATCTCATACAAATAAGCAGCCGCATAGTGTTCTTTTATTTGTTTTATATGATACGAAATATAAAAATAATTATTAAAATCTAATTTTCTGACTCTTTCAACTCAAAAGACTTTTTTTGAACATTTTCTGGTAACGCTGTGCAAGAATAAAAACCATGTGTTTTACAAGGCAGTTTCTGCTCTGTTGATTTGTTCAGGGCAAAAGTGCAATGCCTTTTGCACTGCGAAAGGGCAACATTTTTTAGAGGAGAACACGCAACCCTTTCACAACACATTTTTGAGAAAAGAACACAAAATTGCCCTCCCTGCGGGTAGTGTTGCCTTTTTTTGTAGAAAAGAAAACGCCATTAGTAAATGCAGAAACTATCGTGTGTCAGGGTAAAATTTTAATGCACATTAACTCTGTCATGTTTCTAGCCTTTAAGATAGGTATAGCTAAAACGTTAATGCAAACATGTTGTAAGTAACGATGTTTACCTGATACGTCCGAATTAAAGCATAATTTGAAATGGTCTGCAATTAGGCTGTAAGAAAACCATAGGACACATTATAGAAATATCAGCAGTGAAAGCATACACATATACACAGTCTAAATTTTCCAAGTACCGATAGACATTAATGGTAACATTACTTGGATTTGTCCATTATTGGTTATGTAGACATGTTTTATAAAATGACTTACGTACATTTGATGCTGCTGGCAATATTTTACTGATGCTGACGAAACTTTTTCCATTTACCATAAAGGTTCAAATTGTTCGGTCAGGACGTCATCATTTTTGCCAATAATGAAAATGCTACATGTACGAGAATGTGTATTTTCAAGATGGGTTTTCTTTCAAATAAGGAAAATTTGAGCCCAATTTCATTTAGTTTTTTCTGATGCTTTCAAAGAACTTATCTGCACCGGGAAGCCTATCAATTGGTTGTGATTCGTTAAATTATTCGTCTCCGAGATCAATATTCTGTGGCAAATTCCAATTTTTGATATCAAGGGTTGCGCCTAGTTGATAGCCGGAATTACGATTAGTAATATAAAATTTTATGAAAAATAAAGACGAATTGTAACTTGAGTGTACTGTTGTATGTGTTTGAAATTTAATTTTAGATGCGGTATTACCAAGGCCCATAATATTATTCGATGTTTTTTGCTTCGTCAATTGTAACAATTAAGCAAATTTTTTCGATATAACATTTACATGTGAACAGGAGTACAATAAAGCACGACAAGTTTTCCATTCTCCATTTACATGCTTTGTTTTTTCACAATGCATATTTATACTTGCTATTGAGATAGGTGGGTCTACCGAAGGCGAGAAATCAGTATTTTGTTATTGAATATCCTGTGTTGGCCGATGTAGCAGTGTATGATGTCAGCTCCGACACATTTGGCACTTATATTTTGATTTTCATTTTCTGACGGTAGACCCTCGTTAAAGCAATTGATGCAAATCCCCAATTTCTTGATGTTGTTAAATCGATTTTTAAATGCGATCGTTTGTAATTCCTTACAACCATTTATCCAATTCTCAAGTGACTTACAGAAACCACGAGACTTTTGTTGCTGGCCTGGAACCGACAAACGACTATTTTGATGTTGATAACTATTAATATTATTTTGATTATGACACCTCAATGGTTTGTTCTCGAAAGTAATTGCGATTCCGACTATTCCAAAAATTAGCACCTTCTTGCAAACAATCACTCCAGACTTGTAGTTTTGAAAAATCTAAGCTCTCTTTCCATTTGATTTGGAAGCTGACATCTGTTTTAAGCATGACAATATGAATAGTCAAGGCTTGGCTGACTTCTTTAGTTCCCAAGGACTTAACCGAACCTTAGATCGCAGTGCCAGTATCTAGAGAATTCCACAATTGAACACCACTCGACTTCTTTATGTTAGGGAGATCATATAGATTTTGAATATGGTCTAAAAATATGTATTATCGTAACGTTCTTTAAGTCTTTTAGGAGCATTTTCATACTTTTCGCTTGAAACTTCAAAGGCGCGAGTGGCAACCTGTATAAGCTGTCACCATAGCAACGCTGCCGGGAGGACTAGCATCGGCATTGAACGGTTATTAACAATTAAATGAGGGCGTTGGCTGATTTGGATATAGTGTTATAGATAAGAAAAAAAGAATAAAGCAATAAAATATCAGAAAATATAAAACAAATCATTAGCGGGTTGGTTCATTGGCGACGAGTTAAATCGGTATTTTATGAAATTAAGTAAGAAAATTAGTGTTTTTGGAAAATTTGCAAAATTTGTTTGAAAAGGGGTAGAAAATGTTGACCAAAGAAAACACGTAAATTATTATCTGCCGAAGGGTAGGGGCAATTACCGGAACAAAATTTTTATCTGCCAAAGAGCAGGGGCAATTGCCGGAACAAAATTATTATCTACCAAAGGGCAGGGGCAATTGGCGGAACAAAATTATTATCTGCCAAAGGGCTGGGGTAATTCCCGGAACAAGATGATCTGTTAAAACGACAGAGGCAGTTTACCACGGAAATTATCTCGATAAAATCAGAGTCTATTGGGTAACGCTATGGACAACATAACATGAAAAATATTGGTAAAAAAATAAATGGAAAATACTAGTAAAAAAATTATTAAATTAATAAATAGAACGAAAAATTTTATAATTCATTTGTTGACATAGTTATGAAATTTTATTGTTTCAGGAAATCTTACGAAATGGCTGAAAATTTGAAGCCATTTATGTGTGGGTCCATCGAAAAATCATTGATTCGCACGGAATGTGAGAAATGGCTAAGATCGTTCCAGATATATATCGGTTCAGAGGAAATGACCTCGAAAAGAAACAAGTTATTGTATATTGGTGGGCCACAATTGCAAGAAGTCGCTTACTCAATACCGGTAGCAATTGAAACGTTCGACGAGAAGAACCAAAAGGATGAGTTCCAGATATTGGTAAACAAGTTGAATGAATATTTTACTCCAAGACGCAACTCTGTGTGTGAGAGACATGTATTTCGCAATATATATATGACTGTATATGAAAATTTCAATCAGTTCGTTTTAAGATTGCGACAGCAAATATCAAAATGTTTGTTTGGTACGACAAGACGTGAAATCGAAGACATTGGTTTAATAGTCAAAATTATTGATGAATGGATGCCCTTAGAGTTGAAACGAACATTGTTGGAAAAAGAATACGGATTGGATGGCATTGTACAACTATGTCAGGTTGATGAATAAACCAGGAAGCAGTCGCAATCTATGGAATCGAAAGAAAGTTTGGATATCGTACACAACATAAATGTGTCTAAAAAGTTCGAAGTTTATAAGGTAAATGAATGTAGTAGATACGGACGCAAGGATCATAATGAGAATAGTTTTAATTGCCCACCTAAAAATCAGAAATGTAATAAATGCAATCGCTTTGGGCACTTTGCTCAAAAATGCAGAACTAATGTAAAGCGTTCACATCCCCAAAGTAGATTTTTGATTGTAAAACGTAAACGCTCTGATGTACGTCATGTTGAAGATTCCGGAAAGAGCACATCTACAAGGAAAAAGGAAAGCGATTGTTTTAAAATATCAAGTGACTATGGAAAAAATTAGAAAGTTTCATGTCATATTCGAGGACAGCCCATACCAATGGTTGTAGATTCGCGATCTAACTTTAATTTGATAAGCAAATATGATTGGGTGCAGTTACAACAAAATAAATCAACATTATTAAATATTCGTACAGAGCCGAATAATAATTTTCGGGCATATGCTTCTGATCAATTACTTAATGTACTTTATGTTTTTGAGGCACCTATCTCTATAAAACAACAACCTGAAATGTTTGCTACATTTTATGTCATTGATAATGGTAGACAATCGTTATTGGGAAAAGATACAGCTATTAAATTAAATGTGTTGCGCTTGGGACGAATCTAGAGTATTTCCGAAATGAAAGAAGATAAAGGAAAAATTATCTATTGATCCAAATATAACACCTGTACAGCAAACAGTTCGCCGTATTCCTATTGCGTTAGAAGGAAAAAGTAGGGGATATCCAAGCTGCTGGATATCCCCTATTGTCTTGGTTTTTAAAGAGAACGGTAATATCCGGATATGTATCGATATGCGAAGAGCAAATAGAGCCATACTAAGGGAAAATTGTCCTCTCCCAACATTTGAAACATTCATGGCCAGACTTAAGGGAACAAAATACTTTTCGCGTTTGAACTTGAAAAATGCATACCATCAAATTGAGCTTCATGAAGATAGCAGAGAGAGATTACCACATATGTTACACCTCGTGGGTTATTCAGATATATGCGTCTTTTGTTTGGAGTCATTTCTGCTCCGGAAATTTTCCAAAGACATTTGGCAGAAATATTGGCAACATGTCCAAACGCCATGAATTATATTGACGATGTTATAATATTTGCTGAAACCGAAGAACGGCATGATGAAGTGGTCAAGGAAGTGTTGAGAATATTTGCGGAGAACAATGTATTATTGAATAATGACAAATGTGTTTGAAAAACCTATAGGCTGGTATTTTTGGTGCATATTTTATCCAGTGAGGGTATGGAAGTTGACCCAGAAAAGGTCGAAACGATTATGGGTTTTAGAGACCGCAAGAATAAAGAGGAACTTCGCAGTTTTCTGGGTTTAATAACTTATGTGAGAAAATTCATACCGGATTGGCTCATCACACTGATACTCTAAGACGTTTGTTAAAGACTCATATCAGATTTGAATGGACTATGGAAATAAGGAACTCTTTGAGTGTTTGAAGGAAAGTTTGGCCAATGTTCCGAAACTTTCATATTTTGATTTAACGGGGAAGACTCGCCGAGTGATTTAATTCGCCAGTAAATCCTTATTAGAGGTGGAGAAACGCCATTTTCAGACTGAAAAAGAGAGTCTGGTGTTAGTGTGGTCAATAGAATATTGTGGTCTACTATCACTTGGCTGGTCTGCAGTTTCAGTTGGTAACTGACCACAAGCCGTTGGAGGCTATTTTTAAGCCAACATCAAAGCCTCCAGCACGCTTTGAAAGTTCGTTCATTCCCATTTCGTTTCGAATTGTCTTACTTGGGTAGCATATTGTTGAGAGGTATACGAATTATTATCCCAACTGTTAGAGAGATAAAGTATTAGAACTTGCACATGAAGGCCATCCTGGAGAATCTGTGATGAAGCACAGATTGAGATCAAAAGTTTGGGGGCCTTATATTGATCGGGAGGCGGAAAAATATGTAAAAGCGAGCACGGATTGCATATTGGTATCACAACCGGCGCCTCTAGTTCCAATGGATAGGCACCCATTTCCAGAGGGTCCTTGGATTACATTAGCAAGTGACTTACAGGGGCCATTGCTAAATGGACAATATGTTTTGGTTTTCCTTGATTATTTTTCCCGCACAATATCATCACAAGCCATTATAAATGCAATGAAAGAAATATTTTGCAGACTCGGTTATCCTAAGTCTATAAGAACCGATAATGGAAGACAATATATAAGTTCGGAGTTCAATCAATATTATAAAGAAAATGGCATTCAGCAAATATTAACCCCTCCATATTGGCCACAGGCTAACGGCGAAGCGGAAAATATGAACTGGTCTCTGGTTAAACGGCTTAAAATAGCCTATGTCAATCACAGTAATTTACTGTAGGAGCTAGAAAAATTTTTTCATATGTATAATGTCACTCCACATAGAACAACAGGTGTTGGTCCAACTCATCTTATGTTTAACCGGATAATCAGAGATAAAATTCCAGGAATTGATGACACGAAGGGAACAATAGTTCTGCTGAAAGAGATCAAGATTGTGTGCTTAAACATAAAGAGAAAATGCGATCTGATAAAAAGAGAGGGGTAAAGGAGTCAAATGTAGCGGTTGGGGACAGGGTATTGGTAAAAAAACGTTATTTTCCCACAAAAGTTAATTCCAAATTTTGATTCAACTGAATATGTTGTAACAGCCAGAGATGGTAATATAGTAGAGATATCAGCGGATGTGAAAACACTGCGTGGGAATGTTTGTCATTTAAGGAAAGTTCCTGTGAATTTTTACGCAGGGAAGCAGAGGGTCAAGCGGCTCAGATAATAGCTTCTGATACCGAAGATTTCCCTTCTTCATCTTTCAATTTTGCGACATCGTCACCCAAATCAACATCACCTTATCATCACGCTGGTGGTTCCGATTCCCAAGCTTTAAAGCTTCATCTGAAAAACATTGGAAAGATATGGTGACCTGTATAAGCTGCCAACGTAGCAACGCCGTCGGGAGGACTAACATCAGCATGAACGGTGATTGACAATTGAATGAAGGCGTTGGCTGATTTGAATATAAATTGATAAGAAAAAAAGAATAAAGCAATAAAATATCAGAAAATATAAAACAAATCATTAGCGGGTTGGTTTAGTACGTACTGTGTCTAATGTTATAAATAGATAAATTTGCTCGTTGTTACAAAAGGCACTTTTATTATCTGATCCAATGCTTAGCGCTTGTAGTTGTTAAATAGTTTAATTTAACTTTGATTTTAATTCCAATTTTTTTTTTGTTTTAGTTGTAATTGCTGTACTATACTATACTGGTTTTTTATTTTAATAATTAACGAAAAAGAATGTAGTAAGTCATAGAACATTATTACTATAAGTAGTTATTGCAATATTAAAAGAAAGTGAGTTAAGTACTCGCTATTTAAATTAACATTTAACACGAATACATTTAACTACGATATTGGTAACGATTATTATTTTTTTTTCTTTCAGGAGAAATATTCCTATCATATAACGAAAATGTGTGTTGTGTATATATATTAAATTATATTCTGCGCTTAAAATGTTCTAAAACGCTATTTATCCAAAAAACTTAAAATATTTGAGCAAAGAGAGTAATGAACAAACTTAAAGAAAGTAATAAAATATATGACATAGGCGTAGTAAAACAAATTAATGATATTCTTTCGGCTCCAAAGTGATGACAAATTCTTTTCTTGTTATAATGACCTTCATAAGATAGTTAGGCGTCAATACCTTCGCTTCAGTATCTTACACGATCGTGCGATTTGTGAAATTTGGCATATGTAAAAATCTTCCTTATTTGCATGGGCACAAAGGCGAATTAATTCGCCTTGATGTCCAATTTGGCTATAATTGTTGTTGTTTGCAGTGGCATCTCTATCAAATCAGTTGTCAAACTGTAAAGAATTTCAAAATAAAAAACAATTGTATATGTAGTATATAATAATATTCCTAAAGCTGTAAAATTTTAATTCATTCCAAAAAAAAACATAGAATATCTGTTTTGAATTATATATACTAATTTTACTTAAAATTTCTCTAGTTAAAATTTTTCATCACGGAACAATTGGTGTCAGCGGTATCTTTCCTGGTAAACTTTTCTGTGCTAATATATTTAACTTGCAAAAAATTACTTTACTTTTTTTTAGTTACTTTTTGGTAACGAATTCTTACTGCACATATTAAATATGTGCGCTCTGCAAACATGTGTATGTTTTTACATAAATCATAGATTTCAGTTTAGTTTAATATGTACATATCTAGTTTATATTTAGCAGTCTTCCGAAAGTTGGAAACTGGGAATTTAATGCACTTGCTGCCCTTTGAGTAATAAATAAACAGATCTAGTTGGAATTTTTCCGTCGTTTTTCTATATTTGCTGGTACATTTGTGAATTTAGTATTTTTTTCCTGTATTCCGAAAAATATTTAAAACCAGAAGCAACCAAGTAAAGTAAAGCGTATTTTGCATCCAATACGGTACACATGGGTATCTTTCAAAACTAACTTTGTTTCATGAAATATGGTGGTGGAGAAAATTTTTATTAAGGAAAATTGTTCTTTTCAGACGTTCTGAAGGAGTATAAATTTGTTTTAAATATGCTTTGGCATCGTTATGAAGTAAAATAATTAATAATATCGGTAAATTCTAAGGTGTTCAAATTTGGTGCACCTTATATTATCTCAAAAGCTTTATCACTTGGCAAGGATAAAAATTCTACTAATAAACTTTGCTTAAGAAACTAGAAAAAAAGTTTTTTAAAAATAAGTTAGGGAGTGTAATATACATACTTTTCAACTTTTAGCTTAAACGAAATTGTTAAAGAAGTTAAGGATGTCAGGATTTATACATTATAAGTCATGATTCCTTATAAAGGGTTTAAAAATTTATTTAATTCTGGGTAATAATTTTATATTTCTTTTTCATATTTTGTAACTGTTATTTATTTTTTTAAGAGAAAATGATCACAACTATTATATTTTATAACTATTATTTTTTTTAAATAAATACATGAAAAAGTTTCTCTACTTTGGTTATAAGTGTATTAAAAATCTTTTTTCATTTTAAAATGAGTTTTCGTCCAATTTTTGGTATCTATACTTTTAGGCCTGTTCTGAAAAAAAACTAAATTGTAGAATAAATAATTTTTGTATATGTGAATACATGTAAATATATACAAAGGTATATTTAATTGAGGAAATCTAGTGTATATATGTGTGTACATATATATATAGATTTGTGTGTATGGTGATTAAATTTTTTATTTTAAGTTAAATATGATCTATTTTCTGTGGAAAGGTTATAGGTGTATTTTCTTTAAAATGGATGAATTTAAGGGTATGTGCTTTTTTAAAAATCACAATACGGTTTTTTTGCATCGTTGTGACTTACTTGCAATGGAAGAACATTGAGAAGATCGATATAGAAATTATATTATTAATCGCATGATCGCTGACGAGAAATAATACGTTTTTCAAACTTTTATTTCAAAAGATCCATTGTTTTTCTTGATTTATGACAAGTGGTACTATCCTATTGAAACTTCATATTTTCCACATCTAAATCATAAATATTCTGCCATAGAAACTTATGGATTATCTGTTTCCTTGTAGCGATTTCCATTGACCGTAATCGCATTTATATTTTCATTTTGAAAAAAATGTGGTTCTAATATTCCTCCGAATCAGAAGACACAGCAAACTGTAATTCTTTGTCAATGTAATGGTAACCCGACAGTGTTACTTGTTGAAGTAGCTATTGTGCTGCATCATTGGGCTTCGTCGGTAAAGATTATTTTGTTAAGAAATTCTGGTTTGATCCTTGTATTTGATTCCGTAAGTACCGAACTGCCGGCGTAATGCAGTCAGTTGGTTTCAATTCTTGAGCCACATGGATTTTATAAACATTTAAAGGGAGATCATGAGCAAAATGTTGAATAATGAGGATCATGTTGTCTTCAATTGCTGAATGTTTTGGATCTTCGTCAGCATTGTGCTTCAACACTTTGGTCGGTTAAATGACCCCTAAGTTGATATATTCTATTTCTGTTATCATCACCTAATATCACATTCTAATTTCTTAATTACAGTTTGAAAATTTTTGCTTTGTTCAAAAATTATGTTAACAATAAATACACGTTGTTCCTTCGTGTGACGTTCCATGCAAACTAATCGGAATATATTTAAAATTTAAAATAAAAATCCCAGTAACAATTACAAAAAAATGGTAGCAGAATTTAAAAAGTATATATTGATATCATATCATTAGATATAATTTTAATGTATGTATCCATTCACCCTTGTGTGTACATATATATAAATATAAATATCTATGCTTATGTGTTATTTTAGAATGAAAAGATCACGTGCCTCAATTAATCAACTCAGTAAATTGGTTGATTTTATGTCTGATAATCCAGGCTTAGCGGGAAGAAAATTTGAGAAGCTGCACGGAAAATTCGAAGCGGACAAAAAGTGGATCGAATTAACAAAATTGCTAAATTCGATTGGCGGTGCAAAGAAGACAGTCGAGCAATGGCACACGGTAGTTAAAAGTTATTGAATGAATATAACAGTTTTTAAATATTCATTATATATACGAAAGGTATGGAGGGACTTCAAAAGCCGTACAAGTATAAAATTGCGTGAGTGGAAAAAAGAAGAATCAGCCGGAAAAGCAAATACTGATCAAGAACACCTAACCACAGACTATATACCCCTAACGAAGCTTGAAAAACGAGTCATTGCTATTATGAGAGGCGACTGCATAGATGGTGATGAGTCCATTCCCGAAAATGGGCCAAAGAAAGAGGTAAGTTTTAAAAATAATTTTTTTAGAGTTCTGAAGTAGAATGAATATAGAAATTATTTCTTACTAAAATTCGAATAAAATTTTTCTGTACGTACATACGTATGCATAATAAGACCTCGTTTCACTATCCTACACAGTAGAACAATTCATTCTTCCGAAAATGTGATGGTGATACCCTCCTATATTTTTTTATTTTTTTGCGCCACAAAAGTATTCCTTTTTCAACTGCTTAAAGTAAAAGCAACTCTGATCACTCGAAAACTATGATTTTATGAAAATTTTCATAAACTTTTGCTTTTTATAAAGATTGCACGAATTTATGTCACACTATTTCATTTTTTCAACACACATTTCAAATTTGTCAAGTCGTACGGCTGTGTAAGATATATATGACCTGAAAAGTGCATTCAGCTCTAAATATCTTAAGTATTATTTTAAAAATCCGATTTTGGAAGCGGAGAATCGATATATCGAATATTCATCTACACAAAATGTTCAAACCTAACGTGTTTCAGACATGTGCATGTTCAGTTCTCTCTCACTTTACATATTATTATTGTATTCGTAAAAAATATGTTGTAAATATATTATCCGAATTCGAATAATTAAACAAATATATTGTAATTTATTTCAATAAATATTTAGTCGAATATTCTTATGGTTTGCACGGAGAAACTTAGCAGTACATTGAGGCTTAAACACAAATAACTTATTACCCGACTTTTGTATCCGACCGTAAATTTCGAATTGTAAATGAAACTATGTCAGCTGATCTTTCCTACTATATTAAAAGCTAACTTACTTGCCTGAAATATGATGAGTTCTATGTCAGTTGATCTTTTTCTTTCCATGTTTTACTCTTTTCAGTTGTCAAATTTGTGTACATACATATACGATATTTTAATGTAGTGCTGGCAAACTATATGAATTTTCGGAACTGTATTACCAGAAAAACACAAAAAAATTTTAAATAAAGCACACTTCTATGTACATATTTATAAATAAGGTTGCTTTTAGTTTTTTTAATATATTTTTGTACTTCCTTACTCTAATTGAAGATTTGACAGTACTATTCGTTAAAAAAAATAGAAATTGTGTTACTGTGAGTTGAGCATAGAATATAATTTGTATGATTGGAACATGATTCGTGTATTAGAGCATTTAATTTTGGAAACAACAATTTCTCACGTGATCAAGGCAGTAACATTTCATTACAACAAAATGTCTGCCAATTTCCCAAAATCGTCCTTTGAGAAATTTTTGTTCAGAGGGCATAAAAGTAACAATTATTTACTAGTTGTAACCATGAAAATTAAATATTGCTGTTTCTGCAAATATCAACGTAAAAGATGTCGCGGCCAATTTGCAACTGCGTTTGCCCGTTGTCAGTATAGTCTTGCTGTCAATAAATTCGTTGAATAAATAAATAAGAGGAAGGCATGGAAAACTATATTTTTCGGACACAATTTCAAGGTAATTATCCTAAATTGGTAAATAAGTAAAAGTTTAACCGGGGTATTTTTGTTAGAAAAATAGTTTAAAAATAACGCTAGTATAAAACTTGAAGTTAGTTAAACATACATGTTGTATTATTAAATCAATAACTCAATTTCCCCAATAGCTTTTGTCATATTTCTTATATGTGGTTTTTAACTTCTAAATTAGAACATTCAGAAAAATATATTTTCAGTTACATAATCATATTTCTGAAAATTTTAATTACTGAGATATTTGCAATTTGTTCCACGGATATAAATTCTAAATATGTTGCTAAATGTAAAAAATTTAATTCCAATTTATTAACTTTTGAAATATTTTACCTTCTGTGGTAATAATTGTATTTTAAAATCGCATTCGTTGTTACTTTGAGACCATTTTTATGCAAATTTTTTTAATTTTGATATTTATATATCACGATATCTATATAAAATATTTTATTGCAATTTTGAATGATAATTTTAATATTTCGAATTGGCAGACCTTTGCAAATACGTACTCCAGAATTAAGAGATCACGCGCCTCAACTACACAGCTTAGTAAAATGGTTGACTATATGTTTGATAATCCGGGATTAGCAGGAAGAAAGTTCGAGAAGTTGCATGGAAAGTTTGAAGCTGACAGGAAATGGGCAGAATTAACGAATATGTTGAACTCTATAGCTGGTGCAAAGAAAACAATCGAACAATGGCATACGGTACTTAAACGTTATTAAATAAATACACATGTCATTAAATGTTTATGTATATGAAAAGGTGTGGAAAGACTTCAAAAGTCGTACAAATATAAAATTGCGTGAATGGGAAAAAGCCGAATCGGCCGGAAAAGTAAACAACAATTTGGAACCTCTAACGAAGCTTGAAAAACGAGTTATTACCATTATGAAGGGCGACTGCGTGGACAGTGATGAGACTGTTGCCGAAAAGGGCCCAAAGAAAGAGGTAAGTTGTATAAATTAACATTTTTGTATAGTGTTAATAACCACACTTTATTATAAAACTGTAAACTTTTCCCAATAACGACAGCGCATGTCAATTTGGCAAAAAAAAAAAATATGTTTATATACCATATATATTTGGTATGTAAATAGAGGAAGCTTACAAAAACTGAACCTGTGCCAGACTTTATATTCAATGAATCAAACTTGACTTCGTTTTGCACCACCAAATGTATTAGTCAGTTTCTGTTCGTCATGTATGTATTATATTAATCTTGTTAATTACTAGCGATTGCAAGCTGTATGTTATTGCATAATATACTTTATTAAAGAATTATCCAATTAAACATGTTATTAACAATGTTTGTCGGAAAGAAATTATACGTTTAAAAATATTAATTGCAAAAACGGATGGTGTTGCAACAGTTGTAAGGAAATATTCACTATTCTAGGCACCAGTGTTTAAAATACGTTCCTCGTCCTCCAACTTACATTATTACTGAATACGTACTTTCATCAATTACTTTAACAATTTTAAAGCTTAATTGCAGTAACGATGAATAGTAATAGCAAGTGTTTAATCACTTCATTCGATATCAAGTATCGAATATTTTGGCACGCTTCAACTAAACGAATGATCACATACAATATAAACAAAATGCAAGGAATTCGATCTTAAAATACTTAAATTTTATTCGAAAACAAAATTGGCTGAACTAATTCTTTTTTTCATACGATAACTACTGAGGTGTCGTACGATATATCGAACATCGTTATATATATATGTGTTATATCGAAAGATAACAAAACGAACCATTTATTTACATATATTTATTTACTTTATGTTAGAATTATATGAATATAATTATAACATGGCTGCATCCGGCAGCCATGGCTTTCGACGTGCAATTGACCACGTTCTCCTGCATAAGAAGCGGGAATACTATAAATTTTATATCGAAAGATAACCAAATACACAATAAGATCAAGACTCATTCAAAATCCACTCATTTCATAGCCGACAACAACATGCAACTAATGGTTCAAGTAAATACATGTATTTTAGACACATCTATGTCATGTTATGCAATTTATATTCATGTTAACCCTGCTCCTGGTATAGATGTTATAAATTGTTTCATTAACCAAGTAATTACCTTTTTTTGTTTGTTTATTTTTCTCATCAAGTTGCCAAAGCACTTTATAATTTTCCTATTACATTATTTTGTTGCAAAGTTGTAACTTTGCTTTTAATAATATGGCTCTTTCTACATTTCAATTGCTATACAGTTTCGTATAATTTTTGTAATCAGAAATATTTATTATCCATGAGTTAATGAGTTAATCAGTTATAGGTTAATTATGCTGTTAGTGAACCTTGCAGAAGAAAATAATATTAATAACCAACAGTTAGAATTTGATTAATCGGAAACTGTAAAATAAATACTGAAAATATTGGTGTGGTTTTCATTCAAATTGAAATTTATTGAGTTTCATTCCAGCGCCACGATATCATATGTTATGAGAAACCCATTGATGAACCAAATAAAAAAGAAGACTTTTTAAGCATACCCCTACCCGTTGTGAAACAAGACAGTGACAGTTTTGAACATTTGGGACTTGCTTGGGCGGCAAAACTGCGCAAAATGCAACCAGTACAAAGTAAACTTGCAGAGAGACTCATTAGCGAAGTTCTTTTTCAAGGCGATGTGGGATTACTTACATTGGACACTAATATTCAAAACAAAGTAGCAACTTCGGCGATAACCTGCATAAATGGTACCGTAAACCAAGTGTCAGCGAACTTATATAGTGTACCCTCCACTTCGCAGGATGTGCTTCCAGTTACCCAAAGTCAAATAATTTCCATAAATTCTTCGCAAAATTCACAATTTGTAAAAGAAGAAGAAATTTTACAAGAACATAACAGTATATGATATTTTCCTCCAAAGTAAGATTTTTTCGAATTAAAAAGTCAGTCTTTATATTAGTCTCGTAGAGGAAAATTTGCTTTACGTAAATTGCAGTTTTTTATTGAAAGTTTTTCAAAATTTTTTTTTTAATGTATGTATATACCACGATTCATTTATGTACGTGATAAAGCAGCACCTACTAATTATCTGCCTACGAACGAACCAATAAGAATGTGTTATTTGTCTGTTCTAAATAAATTCAGTTTAATATAAAGTGAGTGTCAATTATTTGTTAGAGAACTGCACATGAGATTTAAGTGGTAAAGAAGATGTTGAAGACTTTGTATTACGTGATATAGAATACATCAGTCGCCGCAAGAAAAACGTAAATAACTGGAAATTCCAATCAAAAAGTTTTTGCTATCTGCCAATTCCCTTTTTAAATTAGTTTTACAATGGGTCCATACTAATACTATACTAATACTAATATTTTTAGCTAATATAATGTGAAGTAGATAATATAATTGCTACTAACTCTTTATTAACTAAATCTTATTTGGTACTTTAACTCAACGTTTCAAACGCATTTAATTGCACCGTAAGCTTTTCCTACTTATCTTTGGAATGCATTTTATTACAATTAATTTCCATCAGCTCGACCTTTTCCATTTGTTTGTTTTTTGTAAATTTGCTAAAATACATTGAAAATTGGTTTTTTCACAAATAAATTAAAATAAAGAAAATATTTAGCAAAATTAATTTATATGCTTACTTAAGGCCTCGTTTCACTATACTACACAGTCGTGCGATTCATGCACTTGAAAATAAGATATAAGATACCTTCCTATTTTAAAAAATTACATCAAAATTGTGTTGCCGGTGCTGCAGTATGATTTAAATGATATACAAAATCATATATTATTCATATTTGATTCTGTAGAAAAGGGTCAATTACAATTTTTGGTAATTATATTCAAAAATATTAAAATTAAAAAATAAAAATTAATTTTTAATAAATTAAACTAAGCAAGATTTTGCCAATATTAAATTTTTCGAAAATTTCCCGTGTTTATTTGTTTATTCGTTTCTTTGTTCAACGCTTGAAGTAAAAGCAACTCTGATCCCACGAAAACTATTATTTTATAAACATTTTCATAAACTTTGCAAATTGTCCGATTTGTGAAACAAAATCGCACTTTTTATGTCACACTTGCATTTTTCAGCACACATTCCAAATTTGACAAATCGTACGACTATAGAATAATGAAACCAGGCTTTTACATACATATACCCTCTCATTTAAAGTCGGGCCCATGGATGGTTCAAACTTTTAATCACAATTTCTTGGCTCCGATAACAGAAACTATGTTTTAATCTTTCCGTTTAATAACAAAATATCTTTTATTCAAAAACAAAAATAATAATATATTGTACCTGTACCCTATCTTATTAAATGTACAGCATATATTAAATTTAATAAGTCACACATTTAAAGTCGAACGCTGAAGAAAAAATTCACTTTATTTCTTGACAAAGCCAATTTAATATTTATTTGCGCCACCTTTTTGATTTTCAACACCTTGTAAGCGATTTGGTATAGGTTGAAATAATTTTCTCACAAATCCATGCTAATGTTACTCCACTCTCCCTGCAAAGCAAGTTTAAACTTTGAGTTAATGTGCACTGCCTGTCCTGCATCTGACGACTTAATTCATCCCACAAATTCTCAATAACATTGAGGTCGGATCTTTGTGCAGGTGTTTTGATCACCTTTGGACAGTTATACAGCAACCAATTCTTTACATCATACGCCGGATGCTTTGGATCGTTGTCCTAGTAGATTTTAAACTTACTCTTTATTCTGTGTTTCAAATTTTGTCTCCGGTTTGGTAAATATACATATTTATTCATTATTCCATTAATATTGAGTAGAGTATTTGATTTGATGGTACTACCATAACACAGTGTTATAATCGTCAAGGGTATAATCATAAAGCAAATGAGTGCCGAAATGAAACAGTGTGTTTTAAATGTCATGGCAACCATAAAAGCAGGGATTGTACAAAAGGGATATTACAAAAATGTGTTAATTGTTGCAACTGTTAATATAAACAAATTACATGTGAAAAAGAAAATGATAGGGCTTGATTTAGAAATATAACAACCAAAGACTATACATGGAATATACACTAACATTCAGGGGTTAACAAATAATTTTAAGCAGTTAGTAGTAATAGTCGAAACCGTTAAACCAGATTTTATAATATTATCTGAAACTCATATGACAGACCAAGTGGATGAAAATGAGGCTGAAATAAATGAATATAATATATTTAATACAAAATCGAATTCAATGAAAACTGGAGTTGTAGTTCTTTATTTCAAAAACCAATGGATGATAACAAATATAGCTGATAATATAAGGGATGGTGCGTACTGGACTAGTGAATATCGGGCAACAAATTATAATGTAGCATTTATTACAATAGCAATATATAGATCTCCAAGTTTTTCGAAAACAGAATCTGTAATGCACTGCAACAGTTCCTTGAAAAAATATGTGAATGGAACTGTGATATAATAATTGCTGGCGATTTTAACATTGATTTTAAGACTGATTTTTATAAAAGAAGAATTAAAAGGATGTTGAATGATAATGGATTGAAACAGATAATGAATCAAGATACCAGAATAACACAAAATTCAAAAATTCTAATCGATTATATAATAAGTTATAAAAAATAATAACAGCAAAAACCAATATCAATAACAAAATATCAGACCACGCAGCAATAGATATTTTTATGGATTGTGAAATTAATAAAATAGAAATAAAGAGAAAACAAATAGAAATTTTTCAATATAATAAAACACATTTTAAAAATACCCTAAGATCAATACTAAAATATAATGAATATTAATGAGCAGACTAAACATTTTGATAACTGCATGGAACATACTATAGCCAAATTTAATATAAAAAACTATAACTGTAGTAACAATAAGTGGTTCAGTAATCAATTAAGAAGGTTAAAAATGGAAAAAGTAAATTCATATCAAAGAACAGTAATAATTAACTCAAACGAAGCATGGAACAATTACAAAACAATAAGAAATAAATACAAAATCAAAATTGAAAGCGAAAAATGCAACTATATAAATAATAAAATTGAATCATCCAAAGATCAGAAGGAAATGTGGTGTGTGATAAAGGAACTGGTATTAAGAAAACCTAAAAACATTATAAAAACTGTGATTTTTGATCAAGTAGAATATAAGAAAAATATAGAGATAGCTGAAAATTTTAACAAATACTTCGTAAGTAGCATTAAAAATATAAGCGTTTCAATCGAAAATATGCAATACAAAAATTTAATAAATCAAAAAAAAAATTGTAGATTTAGGTTTCGTAGAATAACAATCGTAGAATTAAGAAACATTTTCAAAAATATGAACAACAAATGTGATTACACTAAAATCAGAAAAAACATAATACTGGATGCATGGGACATAACAGGCAATATACTACTGAACATCATCAATAAAGCGATAGAAACAGGAGAATTCCCCGATAATTGGAAAGCATCCATGGTCACACCAGTGGAAAAAATTAAAAATACAAATAAATGTGAAGAATTTCGTCCCATAAACGGTTTAAAAATAGGGGAAAAAGCTTTGGAGAAAATAGTAAAAAATCAATTAGAAGAATACGTAAAACATAACTCATTATTAACTAAACATCAGTCAGGATTCAGTAAGAAACACTCATGTGATTCAACTATAAACTACTTAATAAACAGATGGAAAACTGTAAAGCAAAATAACAAGATAGTGGCAATTTTTCTTGATTGCAAAAGAGCTTTTGAAACGATAGATAGAAACATTCTGTTAAAAAAAACTTCATACATATGGTATCCGAGACAAAGAGTTAAAATGGTTTAAAATGTACTTGACAAACCGTAAGCAAAAAACAAAGGTAAATAATACCGAATCTGATGCGACCGAAAATAAATACGGGGTACCACAAGGTTCAATACTGGGAGCTCTACTATTTATACTTTATATTAATGACATGGAAAAAATGCTAGTAAAGTGCGAAATAATTATATATGCAGATGATACACTTATATTTACTGAAGCGGAAACCGAAGAAATGTGCTATAATAACATAACAAAAGACATATGCAATATAAATAAATAGTTAAAGATGAATAAACTAAAACTAAATGAAAATAAAACTAAAATAATGGAAATGAATATGAACAGTAACAGAGTTTTTCGAATATACGACATTCCGATAGAAAAAGTAAATAATATTAAATATCTCGTGTTCATAATAGATAAAAATCTAAAGTTTAATGCACATATGACTATATTTGTAAGAAAATAGGGAAAAAATCGGAGTTTTTATAAGATTAAGAAAAAAGGTATCCACGATGACGTCAATAAATATACATATACAATACAATTGTTAAACCACATTTTGAATACGGGTCAACAATTCTATACTCCAGCTGCCATGATGAACAAATTGCAAGGCTACAGAAACTGCAAAATAAAGCAATGAGGGCAATATTAAAATGCAATAGATTTACAGCAATTAATTATATGCTTAATACATTGAAGTGGCTTAATATTAACGAAAGGTTGAAATTCAATACAATAAATTTTATTAAGAAATTAAAAATGGTGGATGCACCTGAATATTTCATAGAAGGGACGAGATATGTACAAGAAACTATGTATGTCATATAACCTAAGAAATGCTGACGATTTTAGATTACATAAAGTTATTACCGAAAAGATGAAAAGAACAATATTTTATAAAGGCCTTAAATTATACAATCAGATGCCGATTAAAATCAAAAATGAACAAAATAATATATTATTTAGAAAAAGTGTTGTGAACATTATTAAGAATAAGTTATTCCAGAACTGTTAGAATAATTATTGATAATGAATTTTTATGAATTGTTAAAATTAAAGTATACATAATACTACTTAATATTAATAAAAAAAAAAATCAATAAAATGGATATTCTCAACTCCCGAAGCTGCCATGTACGCCCAAACCATAACACACGCCCACTGTGCTTAACAGTTTTTCTTAAATTCTTGCCTTCCAACCAAGGTCTTTGTTTGGTTGCCGCCACACTTTCCATAAATTTGATTTCGGCAGTAAATAATATGTATAAATTTATAATATAAATCATAAGTTTACTTTACTTGCTTTGCTCCATAGGTCATAATTCTTTGTCATATACTGACGAGCAAAAACAAGCCGGCCATTTTGGTTCTTCTTTCTAATTAGAAGAAGTCTTCTTATGGTTTCAGGATTAACCTCTATTCGAGATGCTTCTTTGACCTTTGAGTGTTTTCTTCACTTCCCCTCAAATCCTACTCTTATCTTTGGGCGAAAGCGTCTTTGGCGGATCGCCACGTTGTTTGTTTGCAATTAAACCATTTTATTTGTTTCTACCGACAATATCATGAACTGTTGACTTAGTATTTTTTTAACAATATCGCTTTTTACTAATATTGCCGCCACTACAAACGTACTAAATTATGTGCTTTGTATTTCTCCGTTATTTTATGTTACACATGCATCCTTATGGGCATATATAGCTTAAAAGAAATACCCTATAGCGGTACAATGCATGCATATACATACATATATAGGTATGCATAACTTGGTCTGTCTTGTAATGAGAAAAGGAAAAGCTGACTACATCGATTCTTAATTTTACTTTGTACTTTCATTACCCCGCATTTTGGTATAATTGAAAATAAAGTGATAAGCTGCTAAAAAAAATGTGTTTCTTAATTGAGGCAGGTCAGAAAATAAGCAAATAAGAGTGATATCGCTATTTCTAGTTCAGATTTTCCATCCAAGTGCAGTTCAATTACTATTTTGCGTTCTTCCAAGGGGGACTGTTTAATATTACACGATATTTTGCAAAATATTTTCATTTTTGCTTGTAAAAACTTAGTTGACCGACTTTAAATGTGAGACATAAAAATTACCTTTTCCCAGCTTTTTTCACGTGCACATTTTATAACGGAACTTAGATCATTTTTTTTCGTTGTTTTTAAATAAAATACATTCTGTGACAAAATAGAAAAGAGCAAAGTGAAATTTATTTTATCAGAACCTAGAAATTGAGTCTAAAAGTGGTTAACAAACATCCATTTGCCCGATTTTAAGTGTGAGTTCGTGCGCATACATATGTAAATATAATTATAAATAAATATGATATAAAAATCTACAGTCAATATACATAAATTCTATATATATTTAGGAGGAAAGCTGTTAAAATGAAATGTTTGTAAAATATTTCCTGCACCAAACCTCAGCTCTACAGTTAAGCATTTTAGCTTATCTAACCTTGCATACGCTTACACATCGATCGCTGAACCCTTTTATTTCCAGAAAATTACATAACTGCGTACTTATTATCTTATATCAATATCGAAATTTCCCTCCAATATTCACCCACGCTTTATTAATGCCGACTAAAAATAAACGGTCAAAGGGGCCTATGTCTCATCAAAGTAACTGCTGTTCAGTGTGTATGTAGTATATAAATATGTATGCATGTATGTATATCTGTACACACTGTTAAGACCTTCCTTCACTATCCCAAACAGTATTTACATATGTCAAATTTGGCATGCATTGTGAAAAAGTGTTAAGCAGCCCATACACGATTCAACCGTTGGCACAACTTCGGCAGGTTGTAACGTATGTGGGCCTGTTGTATGAAGTTGTGTCTCGGTTGTACGAAAAATCAAAATTTTTTGATTTTTTGGCACGTTGTGCCAACGCGTTGTATACGCCCATGTTCTGAAAAACGCAGCGTTTTCAAATCGCTTACGGTTCTAAAAACGCAAAACGCATTTCGCTATGTTCTGAAAACGAAGCGATTTGCTGGCGTTTTGCTATTTCCCGAAGTTTTGTTCGAATAATGAAAACATGGTTTATCATAACAAAAAACACAAGCAAAGAAATAAATTTTAAATTAAAATGCCTACAGCGTTCTTGCTTGCTATATTGGCTTTGAAAAAGCTACAATCTAAAGCATTGTTAATTAAAAAAGGACACTAAGGGATTTTTCCAATCCATTGGACATTCCGGACCAAGGGTAAGTACATACATACATACATATATAATTGCACAGAAGAATTTCAAATTTAATAGCATTGCTCCGCGCTTTAAGTTTCGTAGCTCTGTACAGGTGAAACAAAACTGCATTTTTAAGTAAACAATTGCGACCGACAATTGAAAAAGTGAAGGTAAATTTTTATAGCATGTTTTTAATTAAAATTGTGAAAAAATATTATAAGCTTTATCTTAAATAAAGAGAAAATATATTAAATTTAAATTGTACATCATTTCATTTTGTGTTTAAAGTGCAGTTTCAATAAAATAAGCCAGAACGCTTCAGTATGGTCTACCGGTTTGAAAACGACAACTTTAAGCGATATGCGTTTTTCAGAACATGGGCGATAGTTTGTGGGTTAGTCATGCGACTTCGTACATCATTCTCATTTTAATTTTGCGAGAGAAAGACGTGTCGTCGGTTAATTTGGTTTTTGAAAGCAAAGAAAACTAAGTGAATACTAATAAAAAATAGAAGACACAGCTGAAATGAAACTAGAGCACAGTTCTACGATGAATTATTTAATGATAGCCAATATTAGTAAATTATATGCAAAACAGTTCATTGAAGTTTTATTTTTTAAAGTTTTTCATTTGAAGTTTTATTTAATTTTTTTTTTTTTTATATTTTTTTTTAAGGTTTTTTAAAAATCTTCTAGATTAAAAAAATTTGAATGTCAATAAATACTTAATTTACTTAAGGAGCTTTCAATTTTTTTAGTGCTTCACAAAATTTAAGCCTATTTTGTTTTGATTCATGGGATGCGTGTTTATTATTTGTTGTTTCCAGCTGTAAATTTTTTGCAAAATGAAGTTGTACTAAGAGGTTTTATCGTATGTGGGCATAACACACAACTAGATTACTAAACGTGTTTTGCCGACGGTCGTATCGTGTATGGGTAGCATAAGGATCGACGTCCGTTTTGCAGAAAATTTACCGCAGCTATTGTAGCACTGCAAGAAACCTTCACTGATATATCTGTCAGTGACATATGAAAGATATCACCAATTATTTACTGGAATGGAAACAAGTACCTCATAAAGCATGTGACCGCAGGAACTCTTTTTTTTATTGATACCAAACTGATATACCTAGTATTGTGACTCAAACAACAATGTGGCAACTATTATTATTATTACCTTCTTTTAAAATGTCAATTCTCTTCTTAACAATTGATTGAACAAAGACAAGGATTTACTGAATAAAAAAAAAAGCTTTCAAGTTAACATAAAATCGACATTGTGGTTTTTCATGGATAGGAAACTAAATCATCAAACAAAGCAACAGATATAATAGATTGGCGACGAGTTAAAAGGAATAGAATCAACATCAAGATGAACGAGTCCCAATTTGCACAGTTTATGGCAGTTCAACAAAAAATCTTAGAGAAAATGTCTAGCAGCATATCAACAGGCATGGGTTCGCCGAATCAAGTAAACATAACCTCAAACACGGCCCTTGTACCAAACTTCGAATTGCTAGACACAAAAAAAAATCCTTCAGAAACTACAAGCTAAGGTTTGAAAACTATACTCGAATGAAAAACATACACACAAACAAACAATACTGCATCAATTTGTTATTGAATTCTATTGGTGCCAAAAATTTTAACATTGTTACGGCTCTAATAGCACCAAGGAATACAAGTGAACTCATATACGATGAGCTAGTGGAACTTTTGCTTAAGCATTTATCACCCCAACAAAATCTTTTGGTAGCACAACATCAGTTTCTTTCTAAATACCAGGCTGAAGGTCAATCCATAGCAGAATATGTTGCAGTCTTACGGATGAACATAGGTGACTGTGAATTTAATTGTGTGTATAAAAAGTCAGTCGCTGACATATTTCTGCGTGCACAGTTCATTCGTAGCATCAGAGACAATAGTATACGAGAGCAGCTGTTGCAAACTCAAGAACAAGTTGCGGAATTTTTAGACATCGTAACAAAAGCAATTGCCTTAGAAGCAGCAAAATTAGATTGCAAACAAATTTCAAATAAAAATACAGAACCAACACCTGCCGAAATCAAAAAAATTTCAGGTAAGAAATTTTACCCAAAAACACAGCAAAAATTTAAACAAAACAAATCCAAGCGGGAAACATGCTCAATAGATTATAAAGCGTTGGGCTTAAATGTACTTTGCATAAGGTGTGGTAAAAACAACCACTACGCAAAAGTTTGTCACACTAACAAGAATAATCTCAAGTGTACGGAGTGTGGCAAAAGTGGGCATGTGGTCAAGGTTTGCATAAAGGCTCGTATGAAGGGAACAAGTTCTACAAATCAAATCGAAAACATACACCAGCACGGAGTTATGAACGTTGTCGAAGCAAATCAAAATGATTCACCGAACGTGGGACGATTTTTTATAACAGTGAATGTTCAAGGGGTTAGGCTATACGTTCGATACGGGGTCAGGCTATACGTTTTTGCCCAGGGACCAATTTTTGAAACTGAATTTAAACGCTTCACTCTTGCCCACAAACATGGCTTTTCGGTCATACACGAAAGATTTTTTTGTGCCAGATGGTAAAATTGAAGTCGAAGGTCAATATAATGGTAATACCATAAAAGACAACATATATATTGTTCCAGAAGAGTGTACAGCTATTCTTGGTTGAACCTGGATTCGAAAATTCAACATTGATTTAAACGAAATAAAATTTATACGCACCCGGAACGTAGACTGTGAGAGTAACGAAATAAATTCAATACAAAATGAATTCCACGATATTTTTGAACCGAAAATTGGATGCGTGAAACAATTTACGATTTTGTTAAAACTGCGGGAAGGTGTACAGCCTATTTTTAATAGGGAACGTGAAGTACCCTATGCCCTTATCGATAAAGTCAATCGTGAGCTTGACCAACTAGAAACAGCAGGCGCTATTTCCAAAACCGAAATCAGTGATTGGGGATCTCCCCTGGTCGTAATACCAAAAGCTGATGGAGGTGTACGTTTGTGCGTGGACTACAAAATAGCGGTAAACGAAACCCATAACCCAATTAGGAAAGTTGAAGATATATTTAATTGCTTCCGAAATTCCAAATACTTTTGTAGACTAGACTTATACAAAGCATATCTTCACATTCCGGTAGATGATAATTCAAGTAAAATACAAACCATGTCTACACACCGGGGAACTTACAAAGTCAACCGACTATCCTTCGGAATAAAAACAGCGCCTTCAGAATTTAATAGAATAATTAACCAGATCTTACAGGGTGTTCCAAAGACTGAAGCATATTTTGACGACATAATTGTACACGGAACCACAAAATCAGAATGTAGTGATAACTTGTCAAAATGCTTACAACAATTGCGTAAATATGATCTACATTTGAATGAAGCTAAATGCAGTTTTTATAAAGAAGAAAACGAGTTTTTGGGCCATACAATTAAACATAATCTAATTTTAAAATCGAAAATAAAAATATTATCAATAACAGACCTTCCGAGACCAAAGTAGGTAGATGACGTTCGGAGATTTCTGGGTATAGCAACGTACTACGCTAAGTTTATTCCAAACTGTTCAATGATTACATCACCACTACGCAACCTTAAAAGGAAAAATTCAATTGGTCTCCACAATATGACACATCTTTCAAAAATATTAAAGCAGATATAGCAAGCGATCGTGTGCTTGTGCCTTATGACCCCCATCTCCTTTTACAACTAGCTTGTGATGCCAGCCCGACGAGAGTTGCAGATGTGCTATCACACATCATAGACGATCAAGAGCGCCCAATCGCATTCACATCGAGGGCACTCACCGAGGCTGAGAAAAACTATTCACAAATCGATAGAGAGGCACTAGCAATTGTGTTTTCAGTAGACTATTTTTACCAGTAGGGTTATTCTGAATTGCGATGCAATTGTCAATGCGATGCGAAAACATGCAAATGCGAACAATTGGTATTCGGTATTGCGATTATCGCATAGTACTCTTTTCATTCGCATTTCAAATGCGAAAATGTGGCAATTTGGTATTGTGTATTGCGAATGCTAATATCAGATACATGCGATAATCGCAAAATTTATTCGGCAGCAAAACAGCAACCGCAAAGCAGAAAAATGTATTTTTTACTTACATTTTGTTCATTTATTTAAATTAATAAATTTTTTTTTAAGTTTTTTTTTGAGCAAAATGAATGAAATATATAACCAAAGAAGTACCTTTAAGTTTCTAAATAAAAAGAAGACTGTTAGTTTTTAAATTATATTGTTTTTTATTTCATCTCTTATATTTCTAGCAATGTTTGTGTAATTGTTATTACTAGTACAAAACGTATAAAAATACCTCTTGGGTGAATCTAAAATTTTTTACAAAACTGGAATAGAAATGTTTTTCATAATTAATTGTTTTTAATGCTACAAAATAAATTACCTTTTCACATTCAAACTTAGAATATCCGATTTGTTTCTAAGTATCCTTTTCTGCACTCTTTCATTTTGCTCATGCTCCTCTTCATCATAAATCCATAGAGCAACAGAATCATCCATTTTTGATAACAAAAGGAAAAACACAAATTTTTTATTTTATTTAATTCAGAAATTTATTTTACTTTTTCTTAATTTTTATTTTATTTAATGCAGATATTTATTTTGTAACCGCAAATTTCTTTTTCTTTTGTAAGATTAAATTTGACGTTTACTGGTACCAGCGTTGTTAATTTTGGACGGTGTTGCCGCGAATTAAAATAAAATGCGATTGCGATTGCGAAAGTGTTACAGAATACGAATTTACTATTGCATGGCAATTCTTTATCGCATCGCATTGATTATTGCATCGCAATTCAGAATAACCCTACAGTACTTATTTGGGAGAACGTTTAAACTCGTAACGGACAATCAACCCTTAGTACGAATTTTTCACCAGAATGCAAAATTACCGTAAATGACCTTCGCTCGTCTTCAAAGGTATGCCGCTTTTTTATCGGGATTTAACTACCAAGTCGTATACAAAAAAGGGGTTGAAAATGTAAATGCAGACTGTCTTACACGAGCTCCAGCCCCGTAATCGATATTAACAGATACAGCAATAAATAATGAAGTCAATCAACTATGCGAAACAGCAATTGAACGAATAACAACATTAGAACTAAATTACAAAACTCTTCAAGCAGAAACCCAAACGGATCAGGAACTTTCATAAATTTTACAAAATCTTCAAAATAAACGAATTGAAAATACTATGTTTACCATCAATAATGGTATTCTTTTCAGAGGCCAAAGAATAGTAATACCTAAATCGTTACAGCTCGCGGTTTTGACAGAACTTCATCAAACGCAAATGGGGATTTCAAAAATGAAGCAGCTATCTCGTATGTATACTGGAAGTCCATCGATAAAGAAATAGAACACTTAGTAAAAGAATGCAAACAATGCGGATTAAATAGTTCAAGTCCCCCAAAAACCTAAATTACATTCTTGGGAGGAGCCCCAGCAAAATTGGCAAAGACTCCATGTTGGAGCATATAACCCGTTATGCTCCAACATCTATTTCTTCAATGGAAATGCTGCGGGATTTGTTTGCGAGGCATGGCTATCCCGAAGTAATTGTTTCGCATAATGCAACGATTTTTACCAGCATTGAGTTCCAGATATTTTTTAAAGAGCGTGGAATATATCAAAAATTCATCGCGCCAGGACACCCGGCCACAAATGGATTAGCCGAGCGCAACATCCAAACTTTACAATATCGACTAAAAGCAATGGCAGACGATCCACGTTCTGTACGTGAAAAAGTAAGAGAAATTTTACTTCGATATTGAGCAACTCCTCTTATCAACGGGAAAACTCCATCCGAGATGTACTTAAATAGACAAATTCGTATCCAATTAGACGTTTTGAAGCCCCCTAGGAGTTCAGAGCAACTTTCTGAGGTTCCATGTACAGCTCGTCAACTAAGAGAGGGAGAGAGATTATTAGCTCGTTATTATTCAAACAATAAAAATGGGTGGAAACTGGGATCAATTCTAAAAAAGTATTGCCATTTGCACTATTTGGTAAAGTTGGATGATGGTCATATCTTCAAACGACACATAAACCAGTCAAGGTCAACTACAACTCAACAACATGATCATAGTTGTGTTGAACCAAATCATCAAGATTCACAGCTAACAGTTCCCACCGTAGACCTACAAGACTTAGTTCAAAACCCGATAAGACCTGAAGTGGATCAGAATGCTGAACCACCGAGTACGTCAGCACCGATGCCACCAGTTCAATATAGCCAAGAACAACCTCTACGTGGAACTAGTCGAAGACGTCGCACCCCAGCCTATCTTGTAGACTATGAATTGGAGGACCGGCCGTCATGTTAAGCGTGGGAGAACTATTGTGACTCAAACAACAATGTGGCAACTATTATTATTATTACCTTCTTTTAAAATGTCAATTCTCTTCTTCTTAACAATTGATTGAACAAAGACAAGGATTTACTGAATAAAAAAAAAGCTTTCAAGTTAATATAAAATCGACATTGTGGTTTTTCATCGATAGGAAACTAAATCATCAAACAAAGCAACAGATATAATACATAGTCATTCTTTTTTTTTGTCGAATAATTGGAAGAGTAATGTTATCAGACAGTGAATATTTAAAAATACATTATACATCGTGTTTTTATTATTTGAATATAATATATCTTGTTAAAGTGATTCATCCAATGTACATTATAGAAACCGTTGTTCCTTCGTACTTAAATTATTAACCAAAAATTTTGTTTTCCTCTATTATTTTACGAATATATTTTCATATTCCTAAACTGCATAAAAATGTAAAGTAATTAGTTAATAAATCCCGCCACAATGCAATCTAGCCCCATAAATTCGAAGAAAGCACTGTGAGCTTTTCCATATATATATTTATGTATTACAATATATAAAAAAATAAGTTCCATTAATATCTACAAATAAATGTTGCCACTTTCTTTCTGTAAATAAACGAAAAACATATTGTTAAAGAAAATTTAAGGTAATTCTATATAGATGAGCCGCCCCGAACCCTTTTGCAGCCCTGTGCTTGAAACTAAAGTTATGTATTCATTGATTCTCACAAGCCCTAATAACAGTGAAAAAAGTGCATTTATTTATTTTAGATGTGTTAAAGATTTTACTCTGCTCTTCTTTTTTTTAATAAACTTCCTAATAAATCCGATATAGCAGGCAGTTCGGATGCTGGTTGATTATGAAGATGGTTTCCAATTGCCAACTTGTGGCTTCCTTGCATATTACGATGTTGCGGAAATGTAGGCATTAATTTAGGGTCGCAAGCTAAAATATTCTAAATTTAGTAATTAATATTACTAATTATCAATTACCAACTTACGAAGTGGCGGCTCTTTAAAATAAGTACTATGTAGGCATTCCTCTGCCGTGGCTCTTTTTTTGGGATCGTACATAAATAAAAAATTAAGTAACCTTAAACCGGCCGGCGAAAGATATTGAAATTTTTGCTTTAAGTTATTATAAGGATGCTTCTTTAAAATGAAATTTTGGAGTCCTGGCATTTTAACCAAATCGGGCCAAATTGCTTCTGAAGGAGTCCCCAACAAATCAATTATCAATTCAAGCTGTCCTATTTCTGTATTACCAGGTAGCAATGGCTTATGGGAGAGAAGCTCCCCTAAAATACAGCCAACCGCCCACATATCAACGGCTGTAGTTTGAATGGATGATCCCAATAGCAGTTCGGGCGAGCGGTACCATAAAGTAACCACTTGCGGTGTCATAGGTTCTGATGGTGAGCCAAATAAGCGGGCTAGACCGAAATCAGCTACAAAAATTAAAAGATAATCTGTAAGTTAATACAAATCAGAATTTAAGGATGCCTCTCTTGTTTGTCTATTTCGAATTCCGCTGTTCTTCTTTGTTACCATTTTCGGTAAAACTTAAGTAAATGTACATATGTATAAATCGTGACAAAAGAACACTTACCTATTTTAACACATCCTTTATCTGTCATTAATAAGTTTGAAACTTTCAAGTCTCGGTGAATTATATATCTCGAATGCATATATTTCAGTCCCTGCAATACTTGCAAGATTATACATTTCACTTCCGACTCAGAAAACGGTTGAGACATATTATCCAAAAGAGATGCCAAATCCTGTTCGCAATATTCCATTACCAAAAAAATACTGAAAATAAGGAAATTATTTCGACATATTTACATATGTATGTATTTATTGAATACATTATTTAAAACTTTGTAATTATTCTCTAATGCCTTACTTTTCAATTAGTACTTTTTTTAAATACATGTACACGATTCCAATTGTTATACTTGAACAACACTTTGAAAGTAAAATTATGTATAAAAATCAAGAAATTTATAAGAACTAAAATAGGCCTCAAGCTGTACTATTATTTCTACTTGTAACACATTTTTCATTATATAAATTTTACCTTTCTAAACTCTTGCCAACCACCACATCCAACAAATTTACTATGTTTTCATGTTTACAAGACTTTAAGATTGTTATTTCTCTTAAGCCACTTACTGGTAAACCATCCTTCTCCTGATCCATGCGGACCTTTTTCAGTGCCACAATATCATTTGTACGAGTATCTCTGGCGCGGTCTAGGGAAAAAATATATATTAGCCAATTCCTAATTTTCTCATAAAGTACTTACACACAATGCCATATGTGCCTTCTCCAATACGGTTCAATTTTTCAAATTCTGTAACGGCACGGCAGCGTCCATGCTTAAAACAATTAGAATTTTTAATAATTGCGCATACACAGGTGCAATGTTTACACATATTCCAGTCAACTTACCACATCTCTTTCCTTTATTTCTGTTGGATCGCCGGTTTTTATAGATATCAGAAATCCTTTACGAGTTACGGGAGCTTGCGGATCTGTAGGTCTCTTTTCGCTCATTTCGAATACAATATACTTAAAATTTTTATCACATATAAATTAATATAAATAAACAAAATATAAAAAGTTTTTACATTTGACGACTGTGTAATTTAGGAGACACTACACAAGCCCTATTTTGTAAGACTGCACACCAGGCTATTTTCAAGTTGAAATCTTACAATTCAATGAATTTATTACAACAAAATACGGTTTCAAATATAATTTTTTTGAAATATTTCAACCTCAAGGAAAGTTTACAACAATCAAAAAATTCCAACAAATTATGACAACACAAAATCATGCGATAAAATGACCAATTTTCGCTACCGAATGTGAAAAGGAAACAAAAAAAGTTTATCAGCGTATTATTGCTTAAAACCTTATTTAAAATAACTTCGTTTCTAGCTAACTTTCCCTCTCAAGATTTTTAATTATGGTTTTGTAGCAAATGTTAATATTGACAGCATAAAGGTTTTCATTTAGAGCAGGGTTGCAAGGCATATTGTAAATAGGTGACAGTATTAATGGTAATTGTGACCATTAATTACCTACAACAACACATGTTTGTACTTGAAAAAAGTTTTTATTTAACTATTTCAACGTATGTATAATAAATTTAATGGTGAAATGTAAATCTTCATTGAGAAAAATCATGCAGACAGAATGTTAAGTGATAAGGATTTATGTAATATTACAGACATTAAAAAATATTTATTGTTCCAGTTCTACACTAATAACCACAATTTTTTGTAGGTTTTTGCTTACAAAAAAAAGATGGTTGCGGTCACAGAATAACACAGAAATCGCAAAAGTGACAGTTCGAAAACGTCCATATCAGATGTTAGACCTGATTTTTGGAAGAGCAAGGCAGATATATGTGATGTTTTCTCTATGCAATGTGTTGGAATAAAAGGATATACATTACTAAGCAAATGTAAACAAACATTATTTGCAAGAACTTATGGCGTTTTCTTTTCTACAAAAAAAGGCAACACTACCCGCAGGGAGGGCAATTTTGTGTTCTTTTCTCGAAAATGCGTTGTCCTGTGAAAGGGTTGCGTGTTCTTTTCTAAAAAATGTTGCCCTTTCGCAGTGCAAAAGGCATTGCACTTTTGCCCTGAACAAATCAACAGGGCAGAAATTGCCTTGTAAAACACATGGTTTTTATTCTTACACAACGTTAGCAGAAAATGTTCAAAAAAAGTCTTTTGAGTTGAAAGAGTCAGAAAATTAGATTTTAATAATTATTTTTATATTTTGTATCATATAAAACAAATAAAAGAACACTATGCGGCTGCTTATTTGTATGAGATATTAGAAATAAAATATTTGTTTTCTCAAGCAGATGAATTAGCAATCTGGCAACTGATCATTTTTGTATACACATTTCATAAAATATACAGAAAATGTTTGTTTATCAGCTGTAAGAAAAAAGACATTGCACTTTTTTTTAATTTGTGTTCTTTTCTCGTTGTATAAAAAATTTCACTTTCACAGGGCGGGCAATGCATTTTAAAAAGGCACCTTTTCACAGGGCGACATTTTTAATGTAGAAAAGAAAACGCCATAAGTTTTCGTTTAAAATAATAACCCTGAAAAATATGATTATAAATACATATATACACTGGTAAAAATAAATACATACACATTCTCGTATATTTAAAGCGGGAAAGCATATCGTGAAAATATATGGAAGAAAATTAATAGTGAGTTTGCATTCATTGCTTATAATTTATTTTTAATTTAGATTGTTCATTGAAGACTAGATTTGTCCATAGACAAAAAAGGATATTCACTGAGAGAGTGTAAAAAATTAATTTTGTCTTTAACTGGATTTTCAAATTATAAAAAGCAAGGTAATTAAAAAAATTTTTGCATACGCAAAATTTTTAATCTTTAAGAATTTTTAAGTATAGAAGATAATTCAAAACATTAACTCTATATCAAAAACCACTTTCAGTACTTTCAGGCTGGACGGATGGCTGACGAAAGGTCTGTTATATAAAAACGAGCACTGCCAAAAACCTGCGGACGGTGGTTTTCAAATTTTAATTTTTTCTGGCAAAATATGGCTAAAGGTAGTTAAGTGCAATCAAATGTTCTAACGTTAAATAACGACCTAATATGGATTTTTCTTTGTAGAACGTGTTAAATTGAAGGTTAAAGAAATTGTGGTAGAAGTGTCAGATGAAATTGTTTTGCAAAAAATCAATGGAAGTACAATGCTTTTAATCCATATATGTTTTCACCATTATTTATAAGATTTTTTTAAATAGATTTTTAACTATGTAAATTCTTTTTCACAACATATTTATATTTAGAAGAGAAAAACTGTAAATGCAATTGCAAATTTTTTATTGTTCCCTAATTAACTTATCTGTAGAAATTACTGATTAAACCGAAAACATATTGATGTACGGAAAGTTATTTGAAAAATTTAAGAACGAAATAAATTCTAACTCTAACAAATAATTTTAATATATCTTCACGAGAAGAAATAGGAAAGATATAGTTCTACATTTGATAGTTACTTAAAAATAATTTCTCCATTCCGTGTCTATGGCAATTTGTATTAAATATCAGATGAAACTTTTTATCTAACAACGAAAAATAATCTACAAAACCATCAAAATTATGCCCTTTTTGTAGCTTCTGGTAAAAATAGCCACACATAAACAAAAGCATCTTCTACTTAAAATTTGTGTTATTTCATTTTTAAGTTATAAAAAGAAATTATTAAGTGTATATATTAAAGGTTGTGTAAGTGCTGGTAGACTTCTAAAGGATGAAAGTGTCTATCACTCACTGCTCAAATCTTCATCTCTATATTAAATATAAAAACAAAATTAGTTAGTTTAGTGCAAAAAGGATGTTGTTAGAGTAATATTTGTAAAATATATTTTACAGTCTGTTTCCTTTTAAGTTGACTGAGCACAAAATCAATTGGAGCACTGATACACTGGGCACTAAAAGACTAGAACATAAACGGATGGACGAAAACTGTCTTGGAAGCTATCTTACTACAGAGCAGAAAACTCCAGTTGATTATACTGTCTTCTAACAAGAGCTTATACATCGGTATGTTTATATTGTCACAAAATACCACTCTTAATAAATTTCTAACCCTGTCGCATATATGAGAAATGGTGGAAGACTCCTAAAAATTAAACAAAAGTTGTATTAAATAATACATTTGTAAGTATATTAATGAATAACATACAAATCGAAATCGTATTCTTACAAGTAGTTCTAACTGCAGCACACTTTGAAATACAATTAATGATATTTCTGAAGAGCTTTTTTTATAAAATTGTCGCAAAAATAAGAATACATTTTTCGCCAATTTTATACAAAGTTCTTCAGAAATATTTACGCCGCAAAATTTGATAACTTTTTATTTACAATCTCCCCCCAAATTCAAGTCTAACATCGTTGCATTTTAATTTCTGTCGAGTCAACATAGACTAAATAGTATTATTCTATAGTATGCTTTTTGACAATTTTTATCATTCGATTTTGCATACCAAAGTTTTAAGCTGTCATCTGGTGCTCAATTTCCCTTGCATATTATAAATTTTAATTGTGTCTGATTGTAGTAGAGATCACAGGCCAATACGGCAATTGTCGAACCTCCAATGCGACATATATACACGTGTACATATGTACATGCATCTATATATGATGTGGCGGCGGATCATAATGCATTTCGTCAACATCAAGAATGTCCATACCACAGTGCAATCCAAACGAGTTGGTGAATCTAAACACATAAAATCGTTCTCGGAACAGAAATGTACATATTTAAATCAATCTTTTATTAATCAATCCGTTTTAGGTGTTAACTGATAATTATAGTCCATTAATTACCAACTCCAGAATGGAACCAAAACGTTTGATTAGACGAAATTCGTATCAAAGTTTTCTTAGAAAACGTCTGCTAATAGAATTGCAAACCAATATACTAAAGGAGCTAACGGTTTGCAATACAGCATCTATACGCAATCACTTCTGTTGATAACACACATTTTTACTTAAAAAACCAATATATTACTTTTATTTTAAAAATAGCTTCAGTTTTTTCAATTATTTACACAAAATCACGAAAAAGAATATAATTTCAAGTTCAAGCAAATGTAATTTTATTTTAGTTTTGTTTATATCATCACATTCGTTGTACCATCATACTATTGTTATCTCTTTCTACAACGGCCGGTCCTTCAAAATTGTTTACATTTTTACTGTCACTTTTGACATCTCTGTATATTTTGTGGTAGAGTTGCATCTTATTAATAAGCACAGGGTACCCTGTGTTAGAAATGGTGAAGAAAACAAATCTAAGCAATTAAAGAGTCCACGTGCAGTTTGTTTACGGTTTGCAAGATATAGAAATATATTGCAAAAATATAGGAGTAATAGTGAAATTTTTTATATAAGTTGCTTGTAAATATTAATTTATACTCAACAATTTCTTGTAATATGTCACAGGAAGAAGGTAAGTTTTACCAAACTATTTAAAAAAGCTGTATTCCTTAAAGTGAATACACTTACAGAGTTTTCACGATGGCTGAGACGTAGTGAAAAACTATTCCAAGAAAATTTGAGGTTTGCTGTTAAGTCATGGCAATCTGCTGAATTTACTTTGACCCTAAAATATGAAATTGTGTTACAGTGGCTAACAGAACAGGATCAACTTACGGACGAGGAAATATTGGAAGATGATTTTAAGGAATTGCTCAAGTTACGTGCGCCACCGGGTTTGATAAGCCAAAAGGTTAAAGAAAAATTTGTTGAGTGGATGCTGAAACAGGCTAACGAAAAAGCAGGAGGCAAAAAGAAATGGTGTACTTTACTATATCTTTTAATGGAATTTGAGCTACTGCAAGAGTTGTATAGAATGAATTATGAACTGCACTGTCGTGCTTATGGGCAAATTTTCACTTGTTACGAAAAGTTTTTACTGTCTATGGAATCAACAGACGAACATTTTTTAAGTACCTCTGAAACCGATTTTTTTGCCTCCGTGCTAAATTCTCTAAAAGAAGTTGCAAAACGTTGCGGTAATATTGTTTTATTCGGGAAAGCATATGATTGTTATGCCCTTCAGCCAATGGGGCAAGTATTATTGGTTTTACAAACATTAAAATCAAATTTCTTTCAAGAGTTTTTGGAAATTGAAAATCTTATATATTTTGATGTGCCGGATCAGACATTAATATGTCGTATTTTAAAATTGGATTTACCAATCATGCTCTTATGCCTTGAAGGTGCTATATTAAAACGAAAAGGATTTGAAAATTTTCTAAAGTCATTATTGAAATACTTGTTTTGCGATTTTTTGTATGATTCATTTGAAGATATGGATCCGTCGATATCACTAACATTGGTAGCATTCGTCATAGAAATGCTTCGACGCCACGGTGTAGGCTTAAATGTCCAAATAGATGATGATCACACTGCCATCAAATTTTTGGGTGAACATATTTTTCAAGCTGTTAAAAAGAGGAAAGAAAAGAATTTAAAAGAAGTACTAATGTTACTATGTGCTACATTTCGTTTAAATCCGCATATTTTAGATCAAAATGTTTTTAAAATTACTTCCTGGATTATCTTAGCACCTAAATCGAAAAATATAGAAGAGCAGGAATTATTTGAAGAATATCTACTGCTCTTAATGGATATGTTTAGACGGTTAGGTAGAGCGGAAAAATTTATAATAAAGCTTTTAAGGGATTTAAATGAGTGTTTAAAATCTGTACATTGGATCACATCGAAAAAAAGGAAAAGTTTTATTGATTTTGAACAACAAACACCAGAGAAAAAAATGAAACTAGTTAAAGAATATAAAATCAATCATCCAAGAAAGAATCACTTATCTAAATATTTGAATATATTATTTCAAGATTTTTTCAAATCCAGTTTAACCAAAAGATTAAAAGAAAATACGAAGATATCAAGTGCGACATCGTTTTCAAAATTACAGAATCTTTGGCCAAGTAATCCGGTGGGCTTATCATTTTCCAAGATGATATCAGGATTGGTATCTAAACCATCTTTAAATATATGGAAATCGTTATTGTATGCTCTAAAAGAAGTTATAGAATCATTAAAACATACTACTGAAATTAATGAAAATTCGCTATTTCAATTAGATTTTCAGTCGGCTTTGTTGTCTCAGTACTTTGCAGGCTCAAAACTCGTTGAACAAGCTGATAAGTTTTTAGTGGAACTGCAACAGCAGAGGGTTTTAACTTTCGAAGTCTTGAAATTGTTTGGCCAGTTCTTACTAACAAAACAACCCCCTGCGCGCATATTGAGCGCATTTTTGGAGTTGGTTTACTTCTCTTCAAATTTTGAGTTGCTTTTGGTTTATTATCGCTCTGATGGTTGCAATGATGAATCATTGCAACACCAGCATGTCGTAGAAAAACTGCACAGTTTTCTTACAGCAGAAGAATGGCTATTATTGCATCATCAGGTATTAAATTGTGGAAAGTTGTCCTGCAAACATTTATTACGTCGTATTGAAATGCAAAAAGCTCAAGGCTTGGTCTTATTGTTAACCGGTGAAAAAGATATATTTTTCAAAACCGCAGATGCAGAAACAATAAATTCGCTCTCCAAAACTCATCATGCTGAATGGTATTTACGCAAATTGCCAAGAATGGAAAAAACAGTTATTGCTGATTTTATAATTACGAATCCTGAACTTCGGTTTCTAGTTGTTCACGATTTGGAACTTTTAGAATTTGCTGCATTGGGTGTTTATGAAACCATTTGTAAGTTCATATATTCGGAATCCTCCCTTTTGAAATGTCTGTTTATAGATTTCGACAAATTTCGCTATTGTGAGGAAGTCACTGCATGCGAGTTGCTACTTAAGGAATTATTCAATGTTATTATTAATCGTACAAAAGATGAAAATCACTTGACACAAATTTCTTTGGAGAATACCAAAACAAGTTTAGATATATTATCACACTTACCCTTAGGTCAATTGCGACGCCAACGTAAGACTATAATTTTTGCTTTGCATTTGTGTTTGTTTCGCGATCTGAAAGCAGCCCAAGAAGAGCAACTAGCTGGCCAGGCTTTGGAAATTCTAAAAGGTCAGTACATTAAAAATTAAGAATTTATTACGGAATTATTCATTTTAGCATATAATTAAATTTTTTATTTGAGGCATTCTCGGAATTTGGTCATTGCTTTTTGTTTTGTTTGTTGTGTGGTTAAGATACTCTAGATACATTCATTTCTTTTTCTAGTAAAAGGCTCTAATTGAACTTAAATTTAAGTTTGATTGGTGAAATACCATTCTTTCTCATATTAACAACACAAAGAAGTCATGTGGAAGTGATGGTGCTGCTGACAAATTTTTTCCGCTGCTTCATAATAATACAATATCAACATTACTTTATGAGTATCTTGTGTCTAAATCATAGATTTATGCAACTAAATATGGCTTTTGCATAGGAGAAATGACCAAAAAGTAACCGATATTTTTAAACTCTGTGAGTTACGCATTTTCGATTTTCGCATTTTTTCTCTTATGTCGATACATATGGCTGTTATATACAATGTTGAAAATAACAACCATTTTGTTTTATCAGTTTGTTTTGGACAGTTAAAAATCTCAGTAGTATTTTGATCTGAGCAAAAGCAACTTCGCGTGGGAATTGTTGAACGTCAACGATGAAACAGATTTCTTTAAAAAGGTCATAACTGGTGACGAATCATGCGCTATGACATTGAAACCAAAGCCCAACCACCCCAATGGAAGCATCCAGAAGAGCCAAGACCGAAAAAAGCACGTCCAGTTCGGTCAAATGTGAGTGTGTAAATCAGTATTTTCTTCGATTGCAATGGTATGGTGCATCAGGAATTCCTGCCACGTGGTCATACGATCTAAAGGAAATAATACCTTGAATTTATGCGCCGTTTCTGCGAAGCAATTCTTCAGAAACGCACAGAATTATGGAACGGATTTTGGATCTTGATAACACACCAACTCACATATCGATGATTGTGCGTTTGTTTTTGGCCTAAAACAAAACCGTAATTAGTCCTCAACGAGCGTATTATCGGACTTGGACTCTGTTGGCTTTTCCCCGATGAACCGAAATCTTTTTGCTGCGGTTTAGGAGATAAAAGATACCAAAAAGAAGTGTTTCGAGGATTGGAAAAAAGCAATGGCATAAGTGTGTTATATCTGAGGGGGATTAATTAACGGAGGGCAAGATAGTTGTTGATAAATAAATAACTACCAATTGAAAATAAAATGTTTGTCAGCATGAAATATATACCTGGTCTCAAACAATATAAAACACAACATAAAACCGGTACTTTCCACAGAAAATATCATGATAGCATACAAATCGAACGAAACAATATATCAAATTTTCACCAACATAAAAATGCCAATTAAGAAAATGGAAAAAAATAATTTTGTGTATGTGACATCAAGTAAATCTGATGAACATAACGGTTGTGATATGGTATATACCAGTACTACGAAGAGAAATTTAAGTACTAGGATAAATGAACACAAAGTAGACATAAACAAAAATAAAGATAGAACTTTATTATCACTACAAGCTGAAGTCAACAAGCATTTACCTCATTTTGACAATATTAAAATGCTAGATAAAGAAGACAACTGAAAAAAATATACATAACGAAAATCTTAAGAATACAACAAAAAATAGATAAGACCATGAACATAAAAGATGATATGGACAATTTAAGCGCCATTTACAGTACAATAATTAGACAGTGAACAAAGTTTTGGAATTCACAAGGAAAATAAGATTAGTAATTATCATTAAGGTTTTATAATAATATATATATTTTTTCTTTTTTAATAAATTAGACAAATCCCCTGAAGAAGTGAGCAAATATTCACGAAACGTCGGGATAAAATATATAATAAAAAAAATTGTTTTATTGAATATAAAAAGTTAGGCCTTACTAGCTAAGTTTTATAAAAAAACATAAATAACTACTTTTGGAAAAAATTGAAAATAATGGCTATTTTTTGATCACACCTTGTATTTTTTATGCGCTTGGGAATGTTTCTCTAAATATCTTACAGATCTTTTACATTTTGGTCAACAAGTTTTAATATTCAAGTACTTGCCAACATCTTTATTGCTGAAGCTATTGCCCGTTCAGACTTGTTGGGATCTCTATGAATTTCTATTTTCAACTATTAAAAATGAAGAAAAAGGAACGGACCAATTTTTACTAGATTTAAGTAACATACTAAAAGAAGCTCAATCATCTTCGAATATGAAAGAAGAACATCGAAAACTTTTGTTATGTGCTATAGAAACTATTGCCTCGCTCAGCGGATCAAATGCAAAACATAAGAAACGCCATTTAAACATATTTTTAAAAATTTTCTCTGACTATTTAATGCAATATTTTATAAGTGGCAGCAACGCAACGTCTAAAAAAGACAAGAAATTTGTACAAAAAACTTTAGGTGCCTTTGCAATATTCGTATCTGTTGTGTTAACAAAAACTTCCAAGGATAAAGAAAACAACAAAACTACAAGTTCTTTGGAGATGAATGACTTCAAATTCGAAGTCGATGAAGAATTTAGACGAATTAGCAAGATTTATATTGGATATTCAGTAAGATTCTTACATATGTATATAAATTTGTATTGTATACAGTATATTAAATATTAATACATTTCAGATGTCTTACCGCAATCCTCATGCTTTACGATTAATGCAAGTGACCTTAAATCATCGCGAACTATTACATTTAGATCAAGATGAAATTGAATTTGTGTTAACAAACTATTGGTCGCAAATAAATGAAGATTTAAAAGATGGTATGAACGAACAAAATCATTGCACCAAAAGCCTAGAATCAGCCGTAAAAATTATTATTGGCAACAAAACCAATGAGGATTTGTTGCTATTACTGAAAACAATTGCCAAAAATGATGGCGGGACGAATTATGGTAGCATTTTGAGAATTCTGTCGTTAATAGCTAAATGTCCATTTAGTACAATTAAAGGAGCAGTATGATATTTTTTTTATTTTTTGCCGTTATAGCTAACTTTTAACACATTTATTTTTTAGATTTTCAATGAAGAATATAAAGAAATTGCTATTAATATGGTTACAGTCTTGAAAAGGGATGCCCAGCAGAATGTTATAAATTATGACATAATTGAAAAACTTCTCATAACCCACAAAATTGTATTAGACAATAAAATGGTGAGGATTATAATTTATTATATATATATACATGTCTATATATTTATACTTTTTCTTCTTATGTTGACAGATTCCTATTTCAATTGATAGCATTGACAGTATTTTATCACTTCTTATAAATATCAATATTAAAAATTTCGCTTTGAATGATAGTAATATTAATAAATTCCATGTTCTTCATCTTGCAATGACTGAAGTATGCTCGTCACTTATTAAACATCGTCACATTTTACTAGTCGATCGTATACCACAATATATGCACATATTTAAAGATCTTTTGCAAGCCCTTATATGGTATAAGAGTGAGCTGCAAAAGGATACAGTTTTGCCACCAAACGAAATTGATAATTTATCGGAATTGTCCTTGAAATTGGAAACTCTCATGTACTTAATATCCCATCATAGACAAAGTATTAAACGAGTGGCACCGTTTGTTTTGACATTTATCATTAATTTAATGGTATCTAATAAAAGACCCACCACTTTATACAAGAAGGTCAGTAATAATATATTTTTTTATCTTGTTTTGAAAGCAATTATTTTTCAGATCAAAACTCATATTGAAAACATTTGTTATGAATTAATAGCTATTTGTGATCATCGTGTTGATAGATTTATTTTACGCTGTACTAATGAGGCTGGTGGTCAACTGTATAAGCTATTAGTTAAAGACTACCAGAAGTATCATAAATTCAAGGGAAAAGTATAAAAATATTAATGGGATTTTATGCTACTTATTTAAGTATGTTGAAATGTTTTTGGAGTTACAACTCTAAATACCTGAAAATGATGTTGCATTAATGAAACATTTTGTAAAAATCCGCTCCTTTTTTATCACTTCAATCAGAAGTAAAGTTTATTTTATTTACGATGTATAATAAAAAGATTTAAATATTTGAAACGATAAAAGATGAGCAAAGTATGAAATTTATTTAAAAAATTAATATATGTATTTGCGAAAAATAAACATTATTCATGAAAAATTAAAGAACGGAATATCAAAAGTGGTTTATATGTGTTTTATCACCATACTTTTTTACAAAGCGATTAATATTTTGCCTACGTATACTCGAATCGAAAAAAAACGTATTAGAGTTAACATCAACATATAAATTTCAATTACAAAGTAAGCTCGACTTTCCTATATATAGGCGTATGTGTAAGCAATTCGGCTTCTGTGGATTTGTCTACACACTGCGCAACTAAGAAGTTGCACTTCACTTACCACATATCTTTGCATTGCAAGATTGCCTTAGCTTATAAGTTCGTTTTAAATCTCGTCTGTTTATTGATGAAATAAAATGTTGTTCAGGTATTACCTACATGGGCGGCGGTAAAAAAAAAAACATGAAAGCTCCAAGACGTAATCAAGTGTTTTTTGCTAAACGTGCTGTTACCATTATGTTGAAGTGTTTATTTATTCTTCTTCAATTGGGATTGACAAAGAAAATGCTGTGTTGTATAACAAAAATAACAATAAATGTATAGTAATCATAACAATAGATGTTTAATTTATCCTTAAAATAGGGTATTTAAACGAAACTAAAATGCAATGTGTCTTATAACAAAGCACATTACTCTCACTGCAATAAAATACTTCGAGCTGTTGGAAGGCAGACGGAAATCAATTACGTTTTTAGAAACAAACAAAGATATATATTCACTTCTCTTTATAAATTACATATATTATTTTTGTTATTTTTAAATAAAACAATTTTTTGATAAACCAAAAAAATAGAACGTATTTACTTTCATCGAAACACAGATGTTATGACTAGAAGTCTTCGCCTAGCTTTTGCTTGATTTTATATGTGAGTGACGTATACACAAATGCAGTGTTTGCTTTATAAGCACATTGTTTACTATTACAAACTAAAGCTGGTGCTTCTAATTAACGGGGTATTAAATGGGAATAGAAACATTCAGTGTAGCACTGCATAGGTCACCATAATTATTATTTGACTATAAATTTTGTTTTTGCTAACCTTTCTAGTATGTACTTTTGTAGGTATTTCTATAAGTGTATAATAAATTGTATATTTTTAATAAAGATTTTTTTCAGCAAAATAGTAAGCAACGCTCGCAAATCGGGCGATCAGGATCTCCTGAACCACTAATTTAAAATAAAAAAAAAATATAAAAGCTTTATTATGCAAGTTATTTCCAATACTTACAATACTTTCACACAAGAATTACAAATAAATTGACTACAATCCACACACGAAAAACCGCATCCCTCACACAATGGATTTTGACAATTTTCACAATCGCTTTGCACGTATGTTTCCCGGTTACAACATTTTGCTTTGCGTGGTATCCACAGGAATTCATCACCGGACTCCTCGGCTGTCTTGGTGGTTTCGATTTGTCCATTTCCAAATAATGTTATTAATTGCGATAACGGAGTTTTTTCCCCTGGCTTAGTTTTGATTCCATTTTTATTCACAGAACGGGCTGCGTGGAACAACATTTTTGTAGTTTTGTCTGAAATTGTTACAAAATCTTATTAACCATCAACAGATTATTCTCTCCTGTTTACCATATATTTCTTTCATTCTATTTGAGTCATGGAAATTGACAATCCTTTCGTTAACATAAATTTTACTTTGTAAAACATTTAGCGATTCTGACGAACGCATCCTCTTCAAACTAATATTTTCCATTTTAACTCGTCTTAAAACCGTTTATTTTCATATACAGTTCGCAAATTTTCTACCAAAAAAGAAAATATCAAAACAAAAACATTTGAGCACAAAATGAGTGTTCAGTCAAAGAGTAACCAAAGAGCAAAGCTGTATACAATTTTACTGCATTTGTTGTCCCTTTCTAAATAGCTGCTATTTGTTTTGATTCCCATATTCTCAAGCAAATAAAATTATAATGTATTTTTACATGTAAGCTCACAGTGAATAATTCGAAATCATTGATTGGCTTGGATTGCATTGTTGCGCACTTTTTTATCTAATTACTTTTCATTTTTTGCAGTTTAGGAATATTAAAAATATATTTGTAAAATAATAAAGGAAAACACAACTTTTGAGTAAAAAATTTAAGTACGAAGGGGCAGTCGTTTTTATAATCTACATTGGATGTATCCTTCAATAAGATATATTCAAATAATAAAAACACTATGTATGATGCATTTTTAAATATTCACTTTCTGATAACATCACTCTTCAAATTATTCGACAATCTTTGATTCTATATTAATTGAGTCGGTTTATTTCCTTGTTCTTCAATTTTTGATAACTTTAGTAGAGTTTTTCATAAACTTTTTCATATTAGTTTGGTATCAATAAAAGAGTTCCTTCAGTTACATGCTTTATATGGTACTTTTTTCCATTCAGATAAATAATTGGCTATATCTTCCATAATGTCACTGACAGATATATCAATGAAAGTTTCTTGAAGTGCTACAATAGCTGCGGTAAATTTTCTGCAACACGAACGTTGATCCCTAGTGTGCCATGATGTACATCGTCAAAACATTGTATGCAGCACAACAGGCAGTAACTTAACACTTCATCACTTAATTTTTTCACTTAAAACATTATATTTATTTTACTATTAAAATCCAGATTTTATTAATAGAAATAAGTTTTAAAATTTTTCCAGGTATTTAAATTCTCACTTTTATTTTGTTCACTTTACAATATTTGTTTCTATTATATACCGCCTGTGTCAACATATCTAATAGTGTTTTCACAGCTAAAGTTAAAACCTGGTTTTAACTTAAAACCTACAAACAGCTGATTTTGTGTTCACATACAATTTTTATAAAATCAGGTTTTATAATACAGTTTGTCAAATAAATTTGGTAATGATAAAATAAATTTTTTGAAGAAATAGATGTGTTTGTTGTAATTATTCTTCCCACATTTATTTGAGAAACTGTACAACAGCTGTTATTGTATATATAAAACATAAATTTTAAAAATGTGTATCTAAAATTGAAATGATTTTACATTTTGTGAATGAATATTTGTGAATTGTGAATTAATTATCAGCTCTTTTCAATCTTTCTACTTGGTAGCACTGAATAAAACAAGGTTGTATATTATAAAATCTACTTAAAACCAATTCAAAAAAGGTTTTAAGATGGTTTTATGAGAATTATTTTGTATGGTAAAACCAAGTTTCAAGGGTTGGTTTTAAAGTTAAACCAAATTTGGTTTTAAAACCAGATTTTATCCTCAGTGTGAAAACACTATAAACCAAAACAAAAAAATTTTTAGTTTTTGTTTGCAAAAGCTTTAATTTATAGTTACCCTGTGGTTCAGTGTAGTTTAATCAATGCGACTCCATTAGTATGTGTTTACACAACTACGAATATAACAAAAATTTTGATAATTTTGGGCGGACAAGAGAGGCAAAAAACGAGAACTCTATTATCACAAAGTATACCAGAGATGTCAAAAGTGACAGTTCCAATGTAAACAATTGTGAAGGAGAGGCCGTTTTAGAAAGAGACAACAATAGTATGATTGTACAACGAATGTGATGATGTAAACAAAACTAAAATAAAATTACATTTGCTTGAACTTGAAACTGAGATTATATTTTTTTCCTGAATTTGAGTAAATAATTGAAAAAACTAAAGATATTTTTAAAATAAAAGCAATATATTTGTTAAATATAATTAAATATAATATAAAAAAATGTGTGTTATGAAGAGTTCTGATTGCGCTATAGATGCTGTATTACAAAGTATTATTAAGAAGTATTTGTAGGTTATATATAAAGTTTATCAGTGTTAATAAAAGGTTGATTTAAATATGTACATTTCTGATCCAAAAACGATTTTATGTGTTTAAATTCACCGACTCGGGTGGATTGCACTGTGGTACGGGCATTCTTGATGTTGACGCAATGCATTATGATCCGTCGCCACATCATATAAAGATGCATGTATGTAGACGTACGTATATGTCGCATTGGGAGTTCGAGAATTGCCGTAATAAATTTAACTGGAACATAAAAAGTACTCAATGTAAGTAGAAAAATAATAAAGCATTCTTTGATAAAAAGAAAATAAAATATGTTTATATCTTAGAAAAAGCAGTTGACAGCTTCCGCTACTATTTCATACTATGATAACTATGGGTGTAAACCACGAGTGATAAGTGTCGTAAGATGTTCCAAAAAGATAGTATAACGGAGAGCCAATTTTTAGATTGTCTATTCATATATACCTATAAGCAAATGTACATATATATACAAATGTAATCAATTTTAACTATATATTAGACTTGCAAAACTGACTAACTTTGTTATAAACGAAAGACATATTTTTAATATTTTTGTGACAATAGCGCATTTATTACTGGCACCATAATTTTCAAATACAATTTATCTGCCTCTTTGTAGTTGTGGTCCTGAGAAGAACCATTTTTTAGCATAATCTACGGTTTTTATCAACATTTTCTGGTCGGAACAGCTTTAGCCATTGTGCACGTTTAAAAAGAGATATATTTAGTAAATTGTGGGTTTTATAACAACTGCGCTCTCGCTCTTAATTTAGGAAAAACTAATTTTAAAAAAAGTTTTTTAACATTTAAACTACTAAATTTTAAAATTATTTGGATTATTATTATTATTATTATTATTATTATTATTATTTGGATGCTTATGAAAATAAACAAACAAATTTGGTTTATACAGAAACGGCATGTTGAATTGCATATTAATATGAAATTTTTAAAATTACCAAATTTTTTTTTATAATAAATTTTAAATTATTGTTGTAATTTGTTCAATTATAAGGTTTATCATTTTTGAAATTATTTAATTAGTTACTAATAAATTTAGTGTAGGCGTTAGGCAAATTGCAGAAATACTCAATATATAAAACAATTAATAAGCTTCCTAATTCCATTCTCAATTTCTTTTTTATAATTTACCTTTCTAGCTTAATTGGAAATAACTAGACCTTATCTCCTGATAAGCATTCTTTAACACACTTTCGCCCCCTACAAAATTACAAAAAAATACAAAAAACCACCACCATTTAACTGTGGTATATTTAGTATTACACATTGTATGTAATACTTACATGCTATTTAAAACTAAATTTGCTCCTTAACTCTTCTAAAATTAAACTTTGAATAAAATAAATATTCAATAAAACTTAAAATTTAAAAAAAAAAAACTAAAAATTTCAATAAATATACTTACTTAAAATTTACAGAATATGCTTAAAATTACGAATAACAGGCATAAAGTAAAATACGTAACCGACAGAAAAATAAAGCAAAACAAAATACAAATTATCTTCAATTCTCTTTTGCGGTACTGCACATTTTAGAAGAGTATTCCAATTATTAATATAACTGCGCCGCTCTTACCAGTCTTTTATGGTCTGTGATATATACATAAAGGTTTGTTTATCAGCTTGTTAAAAAAGCAATGCAAAATGGCATTCTTACAGAAAAGAAAACGCCATAAATTTGAACACAGAACAACATTACGAAATCAATATCGACTCAGCATATAGCGGAACAGCTCTGGCAGAGCCACATTTTTATATACCTCAGCGTATTGATATGCTAATAAGTTCTGAAATTTTCTTCGATTTGCTCCTCGAAGGCAAGAGCATGTAACAACCTTTGATATAAGTGATTATCAAAAATGATAACTTAGACGCTCTTCTAAAGGATTTTTAGGAAATTGAACAATTTAACCAACATACAACTGTTTTAACTGAACAAGATGAACAGTGCGAGGACCATTACGTTAAAAACTAGAGGAAAACTAGTTGATGCTAGTGGAAAAGTTCAGATTCGTTTCACTTTAATTCTCGAATAAATATAATTAGTACTTCATTTGAAATAGTTCGTCGACGTTTTCTTTTATTAGAAAAAAGGTTACAGAAAAGTGAAAGATTGAAAGAAATGCACTCATATTTCATGGTTACTAAGCCTTTCCAAATAGTTAGAGATGTATTTTCTTATTTCTGGTTTTATGAAGGGAATTTTAAGGTCGTTATGTAATGATTTGTTTGATACATAAAATGGCGCGTTTGTAATTGACCGTAAAGCTTTAGACTGAAACCTTTGTAATATTTCTATATTTGAGTTGCTGGCAGTCCCCCACAATTCTATGCCGTAGGTCCATATAGGTTTTATAATTGTTTTTAGTAAGAGAACCTTGTTTTCTAGAGAGAGTTGAGATCTTCTTCCAAATAACCAGTACATTTGTTTAAATGTTTTGTCGAGTAATTTTCTTTTGGCTGTTATATGAGCTTTCCACGTTAGCCTCCGGTCCATGTGAAGGCCTAAATATTTTATTGTATCACTTCCAGGAATTATTGTTCCATTAAGGTATACAGCTGGACAATTTTCTGTTCTTGTAGTAAAAGTAATGTGTTTTGATTTTTGTGTGTTTATTACGATATTCCATTTTGTGAGCCAGCAATGAAGACTATCAAGTTGCCTTTGTAGAGATCTGGTAGCTAGGTGTGGTTGGCTATTACATGATAAAAACGCAGTATCATCCGCGTATGTTGCCGTAGTTATATCAGCTTGTGTTGGCATGTCATAAGTAAATATTGTGTATAATACTGGACCGAGGACACTACCTTGTGGAATACCAGCATTTATTTCGTAAATTTTAGAAAAATTAAAATTAACCTTGACATAAAAACATCTGTTTCTCAAATACGACGCGAAAAATAAATAAAAGGGGGCAGGAAGAGTGCTTTTTATCTTGTATAGAAGGCCCTCATGCCAAACTTTATCAAAAGCCTGCTGAACATCCAAGAATACAGCAGAGCAATACTTTTTGTTTTCAAAGGAATCTGTAATTACTTTTATTATTCGGTGGCATTGTTCTGGGCGTGCCATGCTTACTTCTGAATCCGAACTGATAATCTGGTATAATATTATGTTCATTGAGAAAAGGTGTTAGGCGTTTTAATAATATCTTTTCAAATATTTTGGAAAGAATAGGCAGAAGACTGATTGGTCGGTAAGAAGAGACTATGTTCTCAGGTTTATTTGGTTTTAACACCATTATTATTTCAGCGCACTTCCACTGTGATGGAAAATGTTGGAGCCTTAGAATGGAGTTAAATATCAATGCCAAGAATGTAATGGCTTTAAGTGGTAGACATTTAATAGTAACTGCATCTATTTTATCATATGCCGCAGATTTATTGTTATTTAAAACTTTTATTTCGTCTTTTATTTCTTGTGGTGTGATATATTTTATAGGTAAATGCAATTGGCACGCAACATCTAGAAAATCTCTTATATCGCCATCATCAGTGTTGATCAAATGGGGTTTAAAAGTACTTTCCAGCTGAGCAGCGAAAGCTGTAGATTTTTCTTCATCCGTTTTACACCATGAGTCGGCAGAATTCTTAATGGGAGCGTTTCTTCGTGATGGTCTTTTAAGGCACTTTGTAGCTTTATACAGATCAAATTCTTTGTTTTTATTGTGAGGTTTTAAAGCTCGAAGAAAGGAATTTATGGAATCATTTTTCTCTTTAGCCAACATTTCCGAGCATAACTTTATTGCCAGGTTCCAGTTGGTTTTGTCTCTTGGGTTACGTGTACGATGCCAAACTCTTCTTAAACGTCTGGATTCTCTGACCATTCTTCTTACTGCTGCAGATGCTTGAACTTTCAGTCCTAAATTGCTATCGTAAGCATTTGAAGGGGTAGACAAACATGCAGCTTCGTGTATTAATGTAGTGAGAGTTTCAACCATATTATCTAAATCTTCGGGGCTTTTAACTTTTGTATTCAGATTCACATTAGTTTCAATAAATTTGCTAAAGAGGTCCAAGTTAGAATTTGCTTTAATTAATTTTACGCTTTTAGGAATCAGTTTAACGTTTACATTGTAGTTGACAATAAAAGGGGAATGATCCGAGCTTAGATCATCAACATTCAATATATCAAGAGACTTTCTAGAAATTCCATTAAATACAATGAAGTCTAGAAGATCTGGTATCTTTGCTGGGTCGGAGGGCCAGTAAGTTGGACTATTTCCTGATAAAGCACTATATTTGTTGAGCAAAAGACATTTATAAAGTTGTTTGCCCTTAGGATTCGTAAGCCTGGATCCCCACCAAGGATGTTTTGCATTGTAGTCGCCACCCACAATGAAACGTGGGCCTAGCATTGTAAAAAAATTTGTGTAATCTTCGTGTTGAATAGTATGTCTTGGAGGAGAATAAATTGAATAAATAGTGATTGGTATATTGTTGCAAATAATTTTAATGCCAGAAGCTTGCAAATAGGTTTTTTGAAAATCGTTTTCAACATTGTATTGGAGAGTGGACTTGATAAATAGGCCTGCCCCTGCATGGCCTCTACCGTCAGGATGATTTGTAAAGATGAAATCGTAGCCTTTTATATTTATATATGACTTAGAAGTTAAGTGAGTTTCAGAAATTAAGAATATATCAATGTATTTGTTTTTCATAAAATATTCTACTTCGTTAAGCCTGTTCGTTAATCCGTTAGCGTTCCATACTGCAATTCTTAGATTTATTTGCATAATTTGTTGATTAAAAGTGACATCATATTCAACAGGGTATTTGTTAATTCTATTTGTTTGTTCAATAGATTTTCAATATTCTTCATAATATCACTATTCTTCATAAAATCACTATTCACTTTTTGGCTTACAATATTAGCATAAGATACACCCGAGTGTGTGTTGTTGCCTCTTGTATATGCATTGCTTTCTTCGTTGTTATTTACATGAGGAAAATCCTTTTTATTTAAAGAGAACTGCTGCTGGTGAACAACGGGTGATCTTGCGGGTAATCTTTTCTTTAGTATACTTTGGTAAACCTCGCATCCTCTGTAACTGGCAGTGTGCCGCTTTAAGCAATGGACACATTTGGGAGGACTTTCAAGATCCTTGGGACAGTTGGACGAAGGGTGACCAAGTCCGCACTTTACGCATATAAATGGCTTTTTACAGTAAGTTTTCGTGTGACCAAATTGCTGACAACGATGGCATTGGACTAAATCGTTAGCACTTTTCGGCGCTTCTATTTGCACTATGCATTGGTTTATTTCTCGTATTTCGAAAACTTTTTTATTATTGGGACTTGGATCAATGTCAACGTAGAACATGGGTAAGGGCTGTTTAGTAAATCGACTTTTAACATTGCTAACATTTCTGACCAAGTTACCTTTATTTAGGAGATCTGCTTTGATCTCCTCTATCTTGGTAGAGTAGTGTAGGCCTTTAACTACAAATCTGTAGGATCGTTCACTTTTTATTTGATAAGTATGGTATGCTATATTGTTGGCATTAAAATATCTTATTAATTTGCGATACGAATCAACAGTTTTGATGTTTAGTTTCACTTGACCATCATGTAATTTGCACTACTTACGCATTTAATCATTTTGGTTATATTTACGACATTTTCGATGAACAAGGGTGGCGGCTTAGCGGCAGGTTCATCTTTATTATTAATTCCAGCGTCAGCATCAGTATCTTCATCATTATTATCATCATCATCAATAATATCATTGGCAAGTTCAGCAAATTTGTTGGTGTAGCAGTTAGGTTCATCAGCAGAATTCTTTTTCTTTTTTGGATCATTTGTTTTTGTATTTAATTTCTTACGTTTTGTTGTAACATTTTGCCAGTTAAGTAAATTATCATCACTAGAGTTACAATCATCTTCACTGGCTAAGGACATAGCTAAAGCAAGTGTATTTTGTTGGTAGCTTGACCGTTAGTTTACTGTAATAAAGTGCAGCACAATGCAGTTAAACGCAGTCCCTTTTTTTTTTTTTTTTTTTTTTTTTTCATTCTAATTGTCCAAATTTTGCTTCTTGTAATGGTGAATAACATTTAAAATCGAAGGATAAATACATCACAAAAACACTTGGGATGCCATGGAAACCTAAAGAGGATGGCCTCTGTTTTCGTTTCGCTGTTGAAGTTGCAGAAATAAAAACCAAGAGATCCATTTTAGCAGCGCTTAACCCCAGCGTCAGAGGCTAGTCAGTGACAACGCAATAGACTTTGTTTGGCTCTAGATGTAAGTTTCAATAACTTAAGCAGAGTTTTTTCTATGAGAGATGTAAATGGTTAAAGAAGACCGAAAATATTCAAGAAGGCACTCTGGTCATCATTCATGAGGACCATATTTCGCCTCAGCATTTGCTCTTATCTCGCGTAATATCTGATCGGGATAGAAAAGTAAGAGTTATCGACCTCAAAACAAAAAAAAAGGTTTTCTTCGAAGACAAATTCACAAACTGGTACCGTTACCAATCGAAGATAATTGGGGCAGTATGTTTTAAGTATTTGTATTTTAATGATTTAGTAATTTTAAACATCTATTTGCTCCGAATTTATTTTGGTTAAGTTATAACTGTACAATCATTCCTTTGCATAGTTGCCTTTACTTACTTTATATTTAAGAATGTTGATCAATATAAAATAAAAGTCGAATCAATAATGATCATTCCTATTAAAAAAAATATGACTAAAGTAATGTTATGGCTGACAATGACTGTTAAGACTGCAGGTCTTTCGTAGCATATTACAGATTTATTCTTTGAAATATTTGGGATGTAGATAGCTTGAATTATTGCAGCAGCATCTGTTGTGTAAATAGATGAGATGTTAGTTAAATACTTGCTGAGTAGTGTTTGACCTCTTGATCTTGTCAATTAGGCCCGCCAAATGGTTTTTGAACAGCTGAGTGTATATTTCGTGGGATGTGTTATATTTTGTGAAGGATAAGAAAGAGATGTTACATAGTTTCTTATCAAATAGGCAAGAAGTGTTTTATTATTGAGCTCCAGTATGTTATAAAAAAATGTCTCCATAGAGATGACGTCAGTATCTATAATCTAATGGCAGACTGAGAAATTTTGGAAGTACTTTGTTAATGGAGTCTGAGATTTTCTGTTCTACTGATGATAAGCCAGATTCTATTAGCATAATTGGTATGGGAGTTGTTCTGAAGGCTTTTGTGCGGGCTCTCATTATTTGTTGGTATAATGTATTTGGTTTTGAAGTATAACCGTAAGGAAATAAATCGTAGTCAATCTTATTTAATAATGAGATTGGCTATGTTCGTTGCATCGGAAATTTTTTTCGTAGGGAAAATTTGTGTTGCTAATGCTTATAGTTTCAGGATGATAGCTTTGTTTGCGGCAGCATGTAAAAGCTAAAACTGACTGGGATGAATGGCTCAAATATTTTACATATTGTTTCAATACAACGCCATAAACGGTACACGATTACTGTACTTACTTTTTTTTTTGTAAAAATACCAAATACTTTCCAAAAATTTAATGCGGTAGATAAAAAAAGTCTGTGTATATTATAGATGGTTACGCTAAAACAAAATTAGGTTAGTAGTAGTAGTAGATTATAAAAAGTCCTATATATAATTAAGAAAATAAATTTAAGAAATAATGTTACTGTAGTTGATAAACCAAAAAATACAAATGGTATATAAGAATAGACTTAAAATATTTAATCAATTAAATTAATAAATTATAAAACAATAATATTAATCAATTAATAAGAGAAAATAAGTATAACAAATTAAATTATAATACAAATCGAGGCCTCACTGTAGTACAAAAGATGTAAATGGTCATGGGATTATATCGGTATTGCTGCAACTTTGTTAGATGGTGGTCGAACGGCTCATTCGGCTTTGAAACTGCAATTGAATTACAAAGTGAACGAAACTCCAACCGGTAATATATCAAAGGGATCTGGTACAGCTAAAGTGTTGCAGCAATGCTTCATTATTATTTGGGATTATTATTTATGTATAATGGCACATAAGAAATCAGTCGAAGCTTTGGATAGAACTTTGGAAGATCTTCGAGGTAACTCAGAGTTATTCGGCGGCGCATTGATTCTATTGGATGGTGATTTTCGTCACACATTACCTATCATTCCAAAGTCAACACCTGCTTATGAAATTAATGCTTGCTTAAAATCACCATATTTATGGATTGATAACTTTCCCTAATGATTTTTACCGTTTTGATCAAACCAAGGAAAAATTGATTGAAGGTGTTTTTCCAAACATAAGACAACAGTATAAATATCATATTTGGTTACGTGAAAGGGCAATTTTAGCTCGGAAAAACAAAGACATCAGTGAATTGGACATGTTTACAGTCTAACATTCCTGGCGAATTGGTTTCGTACAAGTCATTGGATACGGTTGATGAGGAAGAAAATATGGTTCACTATCCAACTGAATTCTTAATTTCTTTGGAATTGCCTGGATTACCACCACATAATCCACAATTGAAAGTTAGTGTGACCATTATTATGTTGCGTAATATCAACCAGCCGCGTTTATGGAATGGTACGAGACTCGCAGTGAAAAATTTAATGGCAAATGTGATTGAAGTGACCATTTTAACTGGAAAATTCAAAGGGGAAGATGTATTGATACCACGAATACCAATGAAACCATCTGATATGCCATTCGAGTTCAGGCGATTGCAGTTTCCAGTGCGTCTTGCGTTTGCAATGACTATCAATAAATCACAAGGCCAGTCGTTTGCAGTTTGCGGTGTGAATTTAAAATATCAAGTATTTTCACATGGACAACTTTATGTTACATGTTCGCACATTGGAAAGCCATCTGTTCTCTATGTATTCACGAACAATATAGACTCGAAAACGAAGAACGCTGTTTATCATAGAGCACTTCAATAAAATCAGTATTAATCACTCATTTTATCAAAAATGTGTTTCATTTTTAGTATGGTTTCGATTAATTTTATTTTAATGCCCTACAAAGTGTGCTATATGTGTGATATATATGTGTGATATATATAATTTATTAATTTAATAAATAATTTATAAAATAATAATAATATGTATATGTATATATATATATATAGTAACGTAATTATACGTTTACCCTCGCATTTCTTAATACACGCGCTTCACTAAATGAATTTGAAACCTATAACAGAAACATCCAGCAAAGTCAGCAACTCAATGGAGCAAATGCATTTGTCTACACAACGAAGCTACTTCATCTACTCTACTCCAAAATCAACAATGGAAATGTCCAGCAGAGTCAGCAACTTAACAAAGCGCATATGTTTTTTCTTCGCCCGCTCTGCTGCCAGACAGACATCCGATACCAATGAATGCAAACATTTTTTTTGTCTTCATCCACTTTGCTGCCACATAGACATCCAATACCAACGAATGCAAATGTTCAATAGTGCTTTTGCACATTTGCAATTTTTAAAAAATATGTTTTCAGTTATCATCTTGAACTCAAATAATAAAGATCGTTTAGAAAAAACGTTCAAACCATCTTTTTATTTAATTGGCGCAGTCGGTAGGATAGCTTCAAAAGAAGAAAATTCGTGATGCGATAGCGAGGCTTACCAATTCTAGTAATTTTTGTTTTGTTGTTATCCGAAGAAAAAGAACACGCTAATAGGCACCCTCGCGGCGGTTAACATCGTGTTAAGTTTTATTAAAAACCTCGACAGTAGCGCGAAACCGTAAAAACGCAACCTGCCTAGAACTTAAAACCTGAAAAAAAAAATCAGGAAGACGCCACAGAATTTGTGTGAGGTGATAAATCCAATTCGGTGACCTCTGGACCCCACGAAAGTGCTGTGTGTGCAACAAATATAAAGAAAAGATAACTTTAAATAAGTGACATAAATAAAAAGCATAAAATCAGCATGACTCCAACACCACCAGTAGTCCTATCAGACTCCGAAATGTCCCAGATAGCATACCAAATCGGTAATGTGGAAAAATTTGATGGAAACCCACAGTCGTTGTACACCTTCGTCAGCCGAATTGACTACATTCTTGATCTTTACACCACCAATAATGTCCGGCAACAACATATTTTGTTTGGACACGTCGAACGTTGCATAAGTGGTGAAGTTATGAGAGCACTCGGCGTGAGTAACATTACCAGCTGGATCGAGTTGCGAAAACAACTTATACTGAATTACAAGACGCAGACACCGAACCATACCTTACTGGAGGAATTTCGCAGCACGCCATACAAGGGAAATGTACGATCCTTTTTGGAAGAAGCTGAACGTCGCCGTCAAGTAATAACAAGTAAGCTAGATTTGGAAAATGATACACACGAGAAACTATTGTATTCAAAACTGATTAAAACAAGCATTGAGGGCTTAATTCAAAAATTGCCACTAAACATTTACATTAGAATAGTTAATCTCGAAATAAAGGATTTAAGATCGCTTATTAATATTTTACAAGAAAAGAACATGTATGAAGATGTCAACCACGCACAAAAGATAACCCAAAAACACGATACATCCGAAAAACAATACAAGCCATTTGCCCATAATCCTAATTCATCTAACCTAAAGGCACAAAAAAATTTCACACCACTTCAACCATTCCATAACCCACCAGTAGTCTATCCACACCCACAACCATACTATAACCAATTTAATCACCAACCTTATCGACATCCTATCCATAATAATGCACCTCAATTAAATCCATCTACCATGTATACACCAACACCGAATCTTCAAGGACAACCACATAACGCAAATAATCAACCAAAGAAACGATTTAGACCATCAGATAGCGGTCAGACTAGAATGAGTATAGACGAGCTTAGGAATCAAGAGGTGGCCTACTATGAACAGTATAACCCATACTACAATTACTATGACCCAACTTACTACAATACAGAATATCATCAACAACAACATGACCAACCTTATGAACACGACTCCGTAATTACACCATCCACTGCAGCCGAAAATGAAGAAGGAAATGAATTGACTATTAAAGAAGTTGAAAATTTTCAGCCACCGGCCTCGAAGACAAACAATTTATAATAATCAAGTACAAAGGAAACGACTTGAGATGCCTAATTGACACCGGATCCACGGTCAATATGGTGACTCGTAATTTGTTCAACTTACCAATCCAGGATACCGAATGCCTCATTCACACAAGTAACGGTCCACTCACTATCAATAAAAGTATCATTGTCCCTTCCAACAATTTATTTCCGGTGCGGCATGAATTCTTACTGCACCCATTCTCTACAGATTATGATCTTTTAATAGGAAGAAAGATGTTGGCGCGGGCAAAAGCTGTAATAGACTACAGTAAACAAACTGTAATACTGTACAATAACAAATACAAATTGATAAACCACAATATTGCACCCGAACAAAACCATTTTCAGAAGAAGTCAGATGAAGCGCCTTACACCACACAACATGTGCGGCATAAATCGAATGATGGCATACCAGTTTCAAATCAAACAACTAACAACGACCCACACTGCATTGTTAACCCGATCGTACCAGGATCAAACTCAAATCCTTTCAGATTGGAACATTTAAATTATGAGGAGAGAACAAAGTTGTGTGAATTACTAAGACAGTATCAGCACATCCAATATCACGATGCTGATAAACTAACATTCACCAACCAAATAAAACACGTAATTAATACTACGCATAATTTGCCAATTTACTCAAAACTATACAGTTACCCCCAGGCTTACGAACAGGAAGTCGAAGCCCAAATACAAGATATGTTAGACCAGGGTATTATACGAATCAGTAATTCACCTTACAGTAGTCCTATTTGGGTGGTGCCCAAGAAACGGGACGCCTCAGGCCAACAGAAATTTAGAATTGTAATAGACTATAGGAGATTGAATGAGATAACTGTTGGTGATCGCCACCCTATTCCAAATATGGATGAGATCTTGGGGAAATTAGGAAAATGTACCTATTTTACCACCATAGATCTAGCAAAGGGTTTCCATCAGATCGAGATGGATGCAGACTCAATTTCAAAGACTGCTTTTTCTACCAAACATGGGCACTATGAATATCTCCGTATGCCGTTTGGTCTAAGAAATGCGCCAGCCACCTTTCAGAGGTGTATGAATGACGTTTTTAGACCCCTCCTGGGAAAACATTGTCTCGTCTATTTAGACGATATTATTGTATTTTCCACGTCTCTTGACGAACATCTGAATTCACTCAGTTTGGTTTTCGAAAAATTATCTGAAGCCAATTTAAAACTGCAGCTTGATAAATGCGAGTTCTTACGACAGGAGACTACCTTTTTGGGACATGTTATAACAAAGGATGGGATCAAGCCAAACCCGGAGAAAATAAGAGCTGTTCAAACATACCCTATCCCCACCAAAACTAAGGAAATTAAAGCTTTCTTAGGATTAACAGGTTTTTACAGAAAATTCATTCCGAATTTCGCTGACATAGCGAAACCTATGACAAAAGTGTTGAAAAAGGATTCGAAAATAAATGTACTAGACCCAGAGTATATTTCGGCATTTGAGAAATTGAAACAATTAATTTCAGACGATCCCGTTTTGAGGATACCAGATCTCAACAGAAAATTTGTTTTAACAACAGACGCGAGTAATGTGGCACTGGGAGCTGTACTCTCACAGGACGGACATCCAATTAGTTACATTAGCCGAACTCTCAACGATCACGAAGCAAATTACAGTGCCATTGAAAAGGAACTGCTTGCCATCGTATGGGCAACTAAAACATTCCGCCATTACCTCTTGGGCCGACACTTTGAAATAGCAAGTGACCATCAACCGTTATCCTGGTTACACCGAATGAAGGAACCAAATTCCAAATTAACGCGATGGAGGGTAAAATTGTCGGAGTATGATTTTGATATTAAATATATAAAGGGAAGAGAAAATTATGTGGCTGATGCCTTGTCCAGAATAAGAATAGAGCAGTCCCACTTTAGTGAACAAACCCAACATAGTGCCGAGGACGATAGTAGTGATTTGATTTTTATCACCGAAAAACCAGCCAATACATTTGGCCGTCAAGTGATTTTCTCAAAAGGTCCACCCAAAATAAGTCACGAAAAATATTTCAGGAAACAAATAACCCGCATTTCATACGATGAAATGACAAGGGAAAAGGCCGAACAGTTTTTGATTGAACATTTCTGTGGAAAGATTAGCGTATTATACATAGACAGTGATGCCGATTTTGAAATAATTCAAAGTGCACACAGATCCGTTATTAACACAAGCCACACGAAGATCACCCGTAGCCTTATTTTGCTGAGAAATATATCCACCTACGCAGAATTCAAGGAACTAATACTGAAGGCTCATGAGAAACTCTTACATCCTGGAATACAGAAGATGGGCAAACTTTTTAAAGAGACATATTATTTCCCGAACAGCCAGCTACTCATACAAAACATTATCAATGAATGTCATGTTTGCAACTTAGCTAAAACAGAGCATCGCGATACCAAGATGCCCATGAAAATTACACCTCAACTTAATTTCTGCCGTGAGAGGTTTGTAATAGATATCTACTCATGTGAGGGGAAACACTATGTTGGTTGCATAGACGTATACTCAAAATTTGCCACACTAGAACAAGTACCAACCAAGGATTGGATTGAGTGCAAAAGTGCTCTAATGCGAATATTCAATCATTTGGGTAAGCCCCAGTTACTAAAGGCCGATAGAGATGGAGCCTTCACTAGCCTAGCGTTAAAGCGTTGGTTGGAAACCGAGGGAATTGAATTGCAACTAAACACCGCGAAAACTGGTGTAGCCGATATAGAGAGATTGCATAAAACTATAAATGAGAAAATACGCATAATAAAAACATCCGATGATAGTGAAGCAAAACTGAGTAAAATTGAGACAGTACTTTATGTTTACAATCACAAGACTAAACACGATACCACAGGACAAACACCAGCGCACATTTTTCTTTATAACGGACAGCCGATCAGGAATACTCAAGAGGAGAAGAAGAAAAGAATAGACAGGATAAACAATAACCGACAGGAATTCGAAATGGATACAAGGTACAGAAAAGGACCGTTACAAAAAGGAAAATTGGAAAATCCTTTCAAATCTAACAGGAACGTTGAACGAACCACGCCAGACCATTACAAGATAATTGAAAGAAATAGGGTCACTCATTATTATAAGTCACAATTCAAAAAACAAAAGAAAATTAATCTGAATCCAATTTCACAGGACCATGGTGCACAATAGTGATATGTCTCACTATTATAATGGGATGTCATACCCAACATGCCCAAATTCAAATAAATAATCTCGATACTGATCATGGATATCTGATTTTCTCAGATAAACCATTGGAGTTGCCAACTGAATTCGAACATCACTGTTTGCGGATCAACATTACTGAAATAAACAAGGCAAACAACCTTTTTCGGAAGCATTTGTTAAACTACACAAAATCACCCCATCTTAAATATTTATATGGTAAATTGCAACGACAATTAAATGGACTGACACTGCATGAAGAAAGTAGACAAAAACGAGGGCTTATTAATGCAGTGGGTTCAATGTTCAAGTTTTTATTCGGAACCCTGGACGATGATGACCGAGTTAAATTTCAGGGACAACTCGAAAATATGAAAAAAAATTCAATCCAACTACACGAAATGAATAACGTAATTGATCAAATCAACGAAAACTTGGAAAAGATGGAGAAAAACCGCAACATGTACGACGCATTCACTTATGACTTAATGCAGTTCATAGAATATGTGGAAGACATCGAAATGGGCATGCAACTGTCCAGACTGGGACTCTTCAATCCCAAGTGGTTGAATTATGACAAGTTGGCCAATGTAAATAATCGAAACATACTATTAATAAAAACATCTACATGGATTAATCATCAAGATAACATTATACTTATCATTTCTCACATCCCAATTAACTTTAAAACTTTTAACACCCTAAAAATCATTCCTTATCCAGACCATAATGGATATCAATTAGACTACACTAGTACCACATCATATTTTGAACTTGACAATAAAATTTACACTCGAGAAAATATACAAATTAATGATGAATGTATTTCCAAAATTTTATTGCACACAACACCAATTTGTAATTTTGAACACGTTTTCAACACAGAATCGATTATGTATGTGGAACCAAACGTCATTGTAACTTGGAATTTAAGTACCACATTTGTAAAACAAAATTGTCGGCCCAATACAAACTTAAGTATACAAGGCAATAAAATTATTGGAATAAGCGATTGTGAATTGCAAATAAACGAAATAATTTTGTACGAAAATAAATTATCCCCCGAAATTGACTTAACACAAATTTACTCACCTTTGAAAATAACAAAAGTTAAAACAATTGAACACGATGATGTCCTAACAATGGTCTCTAAAAATAATACACTAATTTACATAGTATTTGTAAGCATTATTATTGTACTTTTAACGATACTGTTATACTTAAAATATGTAACTACAAACCCAATTCTAACGATCTATTCCAAAATCAAGAAGCAACAAAAAAAACAAGTACAAGAAATCGAATTACAACCGCAATCACTGCCCACATTATACCCGTCGGTGACATCATAAATTATTGCCTCTTCTTTAAGGGGAGGGAAGTAACGTAATTATACGTTTACCCTCGCATTTCTTAATACACGCGCTTCACTAAATGAATTTGAAACCTATAACAGAAACATCCAGCAAAGTCAGCAACTCAATGGAGCAAATGCATTTGTCTACACAACGAAGCTACTTCATCTACTCTACTCCAAAATCAACAATGGAAATGTCCAGCAGAGTCAGCAACTTAACAAAGCGCATATGTTTTTTCTTCGCCCGCTCTGCTGCCAGACAGACATCCGATACCAATGAATGCAAACATTTTTTTTGTCTTCATCCACTTTGCTGCCACATAGACATCCAATACCAACGAATGCAAATGTTCAATAGTGCTTTTGCACATTTGCAATTTTTAAAAAATATGTTTTCAGTTATCATCTTGAACTCAAATAATAAAGATCGTTTAGAAAAAACGTTCAAACCATCTTTTTATTTAATTATATATACATGTAAATTCATACATACATTCTTATATTCCTTAAATAAACTGTTAGGCTCTTTCTAATAAAGAAAGTAGCACCCATACAGATTTCTGTACACGAATATTTAAACAAATTCCTTTTCTTTTAAGGAAAAATTATTGTTGTGAGAAATATTTAGATTTTCTAATACTTACGTAGTTACATATGTACAATGTATGTATTTATTTATATTTAGTTTTGTGGCATCTTAAAAATAGATTTTAGCAAACTCAATACAGAGAAAAAATGCACTTCTTCACATTTCAACCGATGCACCATCAATGGTTGCCAATATAACGCAAATGCTAAATTTAAAAATAGTGGTGTGAATTCTTTATATTTACATGAATATACATATATCTGTAAGAATATATTATGATCATGCATGTAAACATATATTCCTGTATACAATGTAGATCCATACATATGTAACCAAAGGGGAGCGAAAATATTGAGCTTAATAATTAATTATAATATTTTGAAAATTAGCTAAGAAAAAAGATTAAGAACAACAAATAAATCTGATCAACATATTGATTATATGCAAGTAAAATATCTATTTAATATGCGCTTTAGGAGAAGAACATAATTTACCATTAAATTCAATATGCATGCCTTGAAGGGTATTATATCTTATTGTATTAGCATATTTTATATAAAAACTAGTTGGGCCCTGTCCGCGTTGCTGACCACCAACTTTTCTTTTATTTTGAACTGTCTTAAGAGGAAATCAAAATCAGTGTATTTAACAGACACAGTTTATGGTTGTTTTTATATTTTAAGTATTTTAAAATGTAAAAGTTAAATTTTTTGTAACTATAAATATGAGCGCTGTGTTTCAGGCACTCGTTGCAATTGATCATCTCTTCGATGTAGAATTATATCTCTTGGCTCGAACTGATCACCAACAATTACAATAGCAATTTCATTTATTGATGGTGCATTGATTCGTCGTGGATGCTAACCTACTGTGTTTTATCATCTTTTATAACTATTTTGTTATTATCGGATGGCATTCAGTCTATTGCAACATTAAATAATTTCATCAATTCGTTATGCTGATGGAATAAATTTTGTATTGATTCTAATATGTTGCGGCGTAGTCCCGTAGCAATTGCACATTCGGATACTTCTGTATCAGAATTGCCAAGGAAATATATCTGCAGAAATTTGTATTTTTCATCAGGAATAGGCTATAAGGATACTCCTTTGTGATGTATTTGAAAGCAATTATTATAACCTCGTATATGGGCTAGGAAATGTTTTGATTGTGATGTTGCTCCAGACACCAATGAAAGTAGTGTTTCCTGTGGTTGGCTTAGTTCTAGCAGCTTTACTTTGGCATTTGCGCAACATAAGCCTGCTCTTTCCTTTTTGTATTTAAATGCTTTGTAATGGACACATAATTGGTCCATGCTCCCAATGTTAATATTGTGAAGTACATTATAATAAATTGTCGGATCGTAATTAAATGCAAGACACATAAAAGAAGTGCATTTGGTATTGTGTATTGCTGCTCTGTAGGCTCTTCTCAAAGCACGTTGTTCTTCGTTCGGTATTTCGCGATTTTCTTCTAAAGAATTTAAAGAAGTCAAATTCGGTTCTTGGTTTGTTCGTTGTCTTCTACATGCTCCTCTTGTGTCTGCTGTGAGCGCAGTACACTCATATGATTTGTGTGCCGTGCACGGCGACCAATATTTGTATGGGGACGTAGCATATTGTACTGCAATATAGGTTTTTTACAATTTTTTTTTTGTTTATTATTCTATTGTAGGGAGGTTGCTGTCTTACAATTTGCTGTAATACAATTAATTTGCTTTCACTAACACCTTGTGTTAATTTATTAAAATGTATGTAATATTTAATTTAAATAAATTAAACTTTAATTTAATAATTTTTTTTCGCTTGACTCTTACGCACTTTTTACTAAAAGAGGTTATGTATGAGTCGCTTCCGGCATACTTAACACCGCCACAAACGATTACGCACCCAATGCCGTCAGCGAAACACAGGATAGGCTTATCGCGCAAATAGATATTAAAAATTAGAGATATTTATTTACTTTTTAACTTTATTTTTTTCACGAAAATACTTTAGGTATTATTCGGTATTAATTAGGTATTAACGCCGCTACACACCGATTAAGCATAGGTTAATTGCGTTAAAAACGCAAAAAAAAAACTAAATATTAAATTGTTCTTCATTAAAAAGTATTGGGGACAACAAAAATTCTCACGTTGTTTTCGCAAATACTGTAATATCTCGTGTTAATTCTCTACTACAATCTTTTTCTCATAATACCGAAACAATGCATTATGGAGTTTGGTTACTTATAATGAAACCAACAGCAGTACATAATACAAGAATAACATAACATTCGTTGCAAGTGTTAGATTTAACGGATGAATTGTGTATGTGTGTGTTGAAGTTAGCTGACGCAATAGTTTATTATATTTCATCATCCTTGGCAAAAACAACATGGGTAGATCAATATTGGTTAGCGTGGGACAACACTATGCCATATATAGTATGGTGAATACTTCACACATATTACTTTGTTTGGCTGTGTCATTTTCCTTTGTTCTTTTTTTTTACTTCTCTAGTTTTGTTACATGTGACAAGTCGGTGCTCGCTTAAAATAAAAAATAATAAAAGAAAAATTAAAACGAAAGTGTTTTACTTACATATAGAAAATTATCTACAGGTTATGGGCCCAGTTTAAATTCTGCTATTGAAAGTTAAAGTGAAGATTAAAAGAATAACAATTAAAACAATGGAAAAGGGCAAAAGAAATATCAAGCCCTTTGATGGGGAAAGGTACTCGATCTGGAAGTTTCGTGTCCGTGCAGTTCTGAGTGAAATAGATGCCTTGCAAGTGATTGATTCAAAAGTTCCAGAAAAAATTACAGCAGAGTGGGCGAAAATGGAAAGAGCTGCAAAAGGTATTATAATTGAATACTTAAGTGACACATTTCTTGGCTTTGCAGAAAGCGACTGCAATGCAAAACAGATTTTTGCAAATTTGGATGCCGTTTACGAAAGGAAAAGCTTGGCATCGCAGTTGTCTGTACAGCTCTTAAGTTTAAAATTGAAAGGAGAGTGTCCGCTTGTGAACCATTTCAATGTCTTTGATGAATTGGTGAATGAACTCTTAGCTGCCGGAGCAAAAATTGATGAAATGGACAAGGTGTCTCATTTGTTGCTATCGTTGCCATCGTCATATGACGGAATTATTACGGCAATTGAGACATTGTCTGAGCAAAATTTGACATTGGCTTTTGTTAAGAATCGACTGCTCGACCATGAAATAAAATTGAAGGATGTCAGTAAAGACACGAGTGCAAAAGTTTTGCAGGTCGTGGATGTAAATAACGAAAATGAGCCTAGGAACAGAACATATGGTGTGAAGGGCAGATGTAGATTCAAATCAACTAAGCCACATTTAAAAAGCCAGATCAAATGTCATCATTGTGGTAAACAAGGGCATATAAAAAGAAACTGTTTTGCGTACAAGAGAATATCAGACAACAGAAGTCAAGAAAATCATAAACAAGCCCAAATGGCAGCTGTTCAGTCGGATAGAGGATTCGCATTCATGTTGAGACGTGATCCAATCTATTCAAAAGAGGGAAATATTTATTTTTTGCTAGACTCAGGAGCATCAGATCACATAATTAAAGATGAAAGCCTGTATGCTGAATGTATCAACCTCAATTCACCGGTCAAAATAGCAGTGGCGAAAATAGGCGAATACATTTATGCGCAAAAGAGGGGCATTGTGAAACTATGCAACAATTTTTCAAATAACATCACATTGCTGGATGTCCTCTTTTGTCCGGATGTACCAGAAAATCTAATTTCGGTCAAACGCAGGCAGGATGCTGGAATAACAGTTGAATTTCATCCAGGAGGTGTCAATATTAGTAAGGAAAAGGAAATAATTATGGATGGTAAATATAGAAACAATGTACCTATCATTGAATTTATGGTATGCAACAGAATTGGTATGTCTAATGCTTTAAAAATTAATGGGTACCGATTGTGGCATGAGAGGTTGGGGCATATTAGTAGGGCGAAATTTTTGGAAATAAAAAAAAATTTTATGTTTGAAGACATTGATCTCATAAGCAATGTACTGCCGGATAATGATTTATGTGAAGCATGTATAAACGGAAAACAGGCAAGACTTCGTTCCGAAAAATTTAAAAACAAAGACAATATAAACAGACCTTTATATGTTGTCCACTCTGATGTCTGTGGTCCAATAACCCCTACAACAATTGATGGTGAAAATTATTACGTGATTTTTATTGATCAATATACTCATTATTGTATGACTTATTTAATTTCCCATAAGTCTGGGGTCTTTGCAATGTTTAGGGACTTTGTGGCAAAGAGTGAGGCCCATTTCAATTTGAAAATTGTTCAGTTCTATATTGATGACGGTGGGGTATTTATCTAATGAAATGCGGGACTACTGTGTTCAGAAACGAATTACTTACCATCTGACAGTTCCACACACTCCACAATTAAATTGTGTATCCGAAAGGATGAATAGAACCATTACGGAAAAGGCTCGTGCAATGGTTAGTGGAGCCAAATTACAGAAAACTTTCTGGGGTGAAGCGGTATTGACCGCAACATATTTAATTAACAGGAGTCCCAGTGTTGCATTAAAGGAACATTTTAAAACCCCATATGAAATGTGGCATAATAGAAAGCCAAATCTTAAATATCTAAAAGTTTTTGGTTCAACAGTGTATGTCCATGACAAGTCAAGAAAAAGAAAGTTTGATGAAAAATCATGGAAAGGTATACTTGTTGGATATGAGCCGAATGGATTGAAAATATGGGATGTGGAGGCCAGAAAATTTATAATAGCTAGAGACGTTATTGTTGATGAGAAAAATATGACGAATTCTAGATCTGTAATGAACAATAAATTTTGTAAAGATGATTTCCTGAATGAGAGTACGGAATGTGTTCAATCAGAATTCCAGAATGAGAGTACGGAATGTGTTCAATCAAATATCCTGAAAGAGAGTAAGGAATATTTCCTAAATGAGAGTACGGAATGTCCTCAGTCCAATGTCCCGAATGAGAGTACGGTTACTGGATCTGATGAATTAGGACAAATTGAACAGTCTAGTGAAGATCTACCCATGGGGGTGAATATCAATCCATTCGAGAAAACTGTTGAGAATTCAAATGAAATTAATGAAAGTTATGATGAATTAACGCAATCATGTGCTAAAATCAGAAGAAGTGAGCGAATAAAGGAGAGACCACAGGTATCATATAGGAACCTAATTGAGAATTGAATGCAAGTGTTTTGTTAAATACTATTCCAAATTCATTTAATGAAATCAGAGATAGAAATGAAAGAGTACAGTGGGAAGAAGCCATTACAGAAGAGCTAGATTCACATTTTCTTAACAAAACTTGGTCCTTAGTAAAGAAACCTGAAGCCAAGAATATAGTTGATTGTAAATGGGTATTTACAATAAAACATGATGAGTTTGGCAGGCCGGTTAAATATAAAGCAAGGCTAGTTGCTCGTGGGTTTACTCAAGAGTATTTAGTAGATTATGATGAAACTTTTGCTCCAGTGGCAAGAATTGCAAGTTTAAAGTACACTTCAAGAGGAAATATATATGCATATACCACAAGGATTATCAGGTGGAAATGATGAGGTCTGTAAGTTAAATAAAGCCATTTACGGGCTTAAACAGGCAGCTAGATGTTGGTTTGAGGTTTTTGAGCAAACTATGAAGGAAATTGGTTTTGAAAATTCATCAGTTGATCGTTGCATTTATGTTCTTGATAAAGGTGACATCTTGAAGAACATATATGTCTTATTATATGTAGACGATTTGGTGATATCAACATCGAGTATGGAGACTATGAATAACTTCAAGGGAAAATTAAAAAGGGAAATTTAGAATGACCGATTTACAAGAGATCCGATATTTCATAGGAATAAAAATAGATAGAGAAGAGAATAAGGTTCAGAACGTGCTAGGAAAATTCAAAATGGATGAATGCAATCCAGTTAGCTCTCCACTTCCTAGCACATTGAATTATGAAGCACTGGATTCAGATATTAAGTGTGACGCACCATGTCGAAGTGCAATTGGTTGTTTAATGTACATAATGTTATGTACTTGACCAGAACTAAGCACTGCAGTAAATATTTTGAGTCGTTATAGCAATAAGAACAACGAGGAACTATGGCAATGTTTAAAGAAGGTTCTTAGATACCTTAGGGGATCTGCAGATTTAAAACTAACATTTATTGCGACATCAAAATATAATGAACATTTAATTGGCTATGTAGATTCTGACTGGGGAGGATGCAAGAATGATAGAAAAAGCACAACTGGTTATATATTTAAAATGTTTGATACAGACCTGATTTGTTGGAACACAAGAAAGCAAACTTTTGTTGCAGCGTCATCAACTGAAGCAGAGTACATGGCATTGTTTGAAGCAGTTAGAGAAGCCTTATGGCTAAAATCATTATTGAAAAGTTTAAGAATTAATTTGAATGAACCTATAAAGATTTTTGAAGATAATCAAGGTTGTATAAGCATAACTAATAATCCATCATGTCACAAGCGGTCGAAACACATTGACATCAAATATAATTTTTCCAGGGAACAAATTGAGAATAAACTAATTAAAATTTTGTATATATCCACAGATAAACAAATTGCTGATATTTTGACGAAACCTTTGGCGAAACCTAGATTTATCGACTTAAGATCTCAGTTGGGTCTAAACTTTTAATTTTGTATATATACGTATATGTACATGTATTTGAAGATTAATTTGAATAACCTTTTTTTGTTTTGTTTTTCTATTGAGAAATTTGAATTGAATTTTAGCTTTTGTGTTTTATGAATTGATAATATATCGACAACATTTAAAGTTATAAATTAATATCTAGTCCTAATTTAACGATGGATAAATTGAATTTAATCCTTATTTTTTTTATGTAATTACTTGAATTTGTATTATTTAATTTATGTTGGTCTGATTGGGTTTTTCTGGGTTTTCCCAATCCCAGCAACAAATGTTGGATCAAAATATGTTATATTCCCCAGAAGGCTCGGCTTGTCAGATTAGCTATTATTATTTTATAATTTAAATTTAATCTAATCATGATCTACATACATGTTTTTTTTGAGGAGGTGTGTTAGATTTAACGGATGAATTGTGTACGTGTTTGTTGAAGTTGGCTGACGCAATAGTTTATTATATTTCATCATCCTTGGCAAAAACAACATGGGTAGATCAATATTGGTTAGAGTGGGACAACACTATGCCATATATAGTATGGTGAATACTTCACACATATTACTTTGTTTGGCTGTGTCATTTTCCTTTGTTCTTTTTTTTACTTCTCTAGTTTTGTTACATGTGACAAGTCGGTGCTCGCTTAAAATAAAAAATAATAAAAGGAAAATTAAAACGAAAGTGTTTTACTTACATATAGAAAATTATCTACAGCAAGCATCCCAAATACATATATGTTTACTTACTTAGATAATTCCACTTCAAAAGTATTCCACAGAAGTATTCTTTAAAATTATATATTATATTTATATTATAATATATATATATAATAAGTGTTTTAGCAGGAAGCAACCAGCAATAAAAAAACTGAGTTTCTGTAAGCAAAGGAACGACATTTAAAGTTTATTATTTCAGTTTAAATTCCTTACTGAACAACATTTCTTTTTTTAACAAACATCAAAATCTCCCAATTATAACTTAACGAAATTAATACATCTGTTCCTTTATTCTAACGGGGCTCACAAATCTAAAAGTGTGAGTTTAGTTCTTTAAATGACGTGTTTTAATAAGACAATTCATTTGCCTTACATATATGTACATTATGTATATATTATACATATATTATATGTAATGAAAAATAATTAAATAATATATATATATTATTAATATATATATATATGCCAATGCCCTCGGCAGCCAGTGCTTTCACCCAAGTAATAAAGAAACTAAATTATCATATGAGAAGAGATATTGCCTGCTAGATTTGAGGATTTAAAATATTGGCACAATAAAGTAGAAAATATGTATCGCTTGCAGGCCTGAAACTATATTATTCAAAAGATCGATAGGTCGATTATTAGTAGTAGTTTTAACCCTATTATTATATGAAACAATTGATTTATAAACATTTTCATGTGTATCATCCTTATTATCAGAGTCGGTATTAAAGAGTCCAATATGCTCGTTGAGAGTACCATGTAGTCGCTCTAGATCTGCCTTACCAGTTTTCAAATATGGTGTTGTCGTGTGAAATTTTATTTGTTGTTCTTTTAAGAATTTTCTAATCACAGCAGTGTCTAGTTCATTGTCGAATACAAGTGGATTTTGTCTTTTTCTTAAGTTCCTTCAGTATTGAGATCGAAGTCCTGTCTTCCAAGAAAAAGGCGGTTGCGTATTTTGTAAGCTTATCTATACTTGTTAAATACATTGTACCACGCTGCGGATACTAAATATCTATGTAGACAATATCATTGTTTTCCTCTGAAGTGGGAGTCATGTTTAATCTGTACTTTATTGGAGATCTATTATATTTTGCAAGTTTACATATTACACAACTATAAAAGTATTTTTTAATTTCTTTCTGCAGTTTTGGGTAGAAATAGTTCCGTTTTAATTCTTCATAAACTTCATTAACGCCTCTATGATTATTTTTAATGTGTGATTTTTCTATTACCTGTAACTCCATTTCCCTATCAGTTATATCTGGAATTGCTGAAAAGCAATTCCATGCTTGTATAATTTAATATTTCGGCAAAAGACTAATGCGACTCCTTTCGTATGTAATTTATCTCTAATGAAATTGGGAAGACTTTTCATTTGTTACCTTTCAGATGTCAAATTTTATTTTTGAACATAATTTTGGTCTGGAACGAATTGGCGATTGAAGTTTGGATAAATACTTGATTTTTAAACATATTAACATGATGTGCTGTTATTTTAATGTAGACAGTGGCATCGCTTTCAGTGCGTCTTTATCAAATAATTCGTGTAGATTAATTCCATTTCGCCATGTGATATTTCTTAACTTAATCTACTTAGACCATCAGTAATTACATTTTCTTTTCCCTTAATGTACTTTATATCGAAATCGAACTCGTTCAGCATGATTTTCCATCGTTGTATCTTAGCATTCGGTTCTGTAATGTTATTTAGCCAAACTAAGGGACGGTGATCAGTTTTTACACCGAATTTACGGCCGAAAATATATGGACGGAAATATTTCGTCCCCCGCACAATGGCCAAAGCTCATTTTCTATTGTGTTGTAATTATCTCATGTCCATTTAGTGTATGACTAGCAAAAGAAATAACTTTATTTCCTTGCAAGAGTGCTGATTCTAACGTAAAATTGCTCGCGTCAGTAACAACTGTAAATGTTTTCCTAAAATCAGAGAGTGCAACTATAGGATAATTTTTAAGTAATGTTTTTAATTTTGCAAAAGCCGCCTTATAATACTTATTAAAAACTTCTGCAAGTCTTTTCGCAATAATTTATCTCTCATGAAATTAAGAAGACTATCTTCTTGCTCCTTGTTTTAGGTATTTAATAAGATAATAAGACATTTTCGATTAATCCCTAACAGAGCCCCTGTAATAAACGGTTATGACCAAAAATGATTTTATTTCTTTTTGTGTTCTAGTTAGAGATATTTTATCAATACCTTTGACTTGTTTCGGATAAATAATCTCTGAATATCTTAAATGAAATTCTATTCACCTCTTCGGTATTGCAAGTATCATCCCATTGTGTTAAATTTCTATTGTGAATTCTATTTGCAAGTTTATTACTTTTAAAATAATCATCTTCTATACATGTAATTGCCTTGTAATATGTATGAAAGAAAATAAAAGATGTTGTGTTAAGAGTAAAACAAATTAAAAAAAAAATATGTAGGTATAATAAATAAAAAAATTAAAAAATATTTATGTGTTGGTATGCCTGCTATTATTGTTTCAATGGTTACTTCTTCAATATTTTGTTGTTTCTGGAATACAAGATACTACTCAGCTTGGTAAGTTACTGCAATTTCCGTAATTATTCTCTCAGCTATCCAATTTTTGAGAGCGATATGCAAAAAATATTGTTGTTATTTTTCTATAGGCAGTTGATTCTCATCTTAAATATTCAATATTATTGTTTGTGTTGTTAACTACACTGCATGACCCTCTCATTGACCTTAGTAAAGGTTATAGGCACGAATGACTTATACCGATTGCGCACTCAAGTGTGTCAAAAAAATTGTCTACTGCGCATCTACGTCATCAATGTTCACTTTTGTTATTCTGCTGTGAGATTTGTTTGGATTTTGTTGTTTACATTTGTAAATATCAGCATTTGTTGGAAATATAACAAATGTTACTTTTAATTACAAATAAAAGCAAAACGGAAATAGGTTTTAATTAATTTTATTATTTTTGCGAATTTTATTTTTCGAGATAGAAAGTTATCACGTAACTCTTGGTTTAGTTTTCTTATTTTAAAAAACATTCGAGACCTGTCGAAAGCCCATTAGAATCCAATTCTTTACATAATTTGTATTTGTTATAATATTTTATTTTTATTTATTATTATAAAGTTACAAACATCTTCCAACTATAAATTTTTTGTGGATTTTAATCCTTCTTTTAAAGTAAATAATTAGCAAAAAAACTTAAATTTATAAAATTAAATATGTGATATATGTATGTGTAGTCTGTGATATTTATTTTGAATAGTTTTTATCAAACAAAAACTATACTGAAAATGTATACATACGAAAATTTATTTATGGTTTTAAACATTTTATTGGCGAAGCAAATTTTAGAACAAAATTAGTGAAACGTAAATTTGTACATTTTTGAATTGGTATTTGTATATTACTTTCAGGTATTTAAAAAGTCTTGTCTTATTCTGAAATTTTCAGAGAGTTGCAAAGTTATAAAATCAATTAAAAGGAATTTGTATTGTTTTTTGAGAGACGATATTTTTTAATATTCATATATTTTTTCACAAACTTTGTATTGAAAATAATTTTTGAATTGTTTAGAAAACTTCGTGCACGTAAAAACCCCCTTAAAAAAGAAAATTACAATTCTTCCGACACTATTTTCAAGTTTATAGTATTATTTGTGATTTATACACACGTGAACTATTAAAATTTATATTGTATTATGCAAAATGTTTCAGTTAAATTTAAAAAGCTTCAGCCAGTGGTCATAAGAAGAATATCAGATTTTTACGTCAGGTTACATTGCAAACGCAAATATTAATATTAATTTTTTAGAGTTTAAGAGACGAAGTTTAGATTCCATTAACAAAATTGGTTTTTTGCACTGGCAGATTTAAAAGACTATTTCAAAAAATATTAAATTTCGTTATTACTTTAGTTTCAAAATACAAATAAGATACGATAAGACATGAAACTAGAGAGAATTGAAATTAATAAAAGAGTTAAATACAATTTTATCACTTTCAAAGAAAGTGTTTTACAGCACATCGCATTTTCTTTAAATGGCTTGTCTTTTTCTGTCTTTTTTTAAATGTAATTCAAAAAACACTTACAAAATTCATACAAATCAATATTTTTTGCCCATTGATGACGTCACACAAAACAGATGATTTTCAAACAAAACTAACGGACCTGCGCAAGACGTAATCGGTATAAGTCATTCGTGGGTTATAGGTACAAGTTTTGTATAGCTCTTATATGATGACATTGAATTTTAGCTTTTCCATTATTTAGTATCCAGTATTTTTACTTTAATATATTCCTCTTGTAGCTCTGTCCGTTTGTAGGTTTCTGCAGTCACCTTGTTAGAGGTCGTAATCACTGCTTCCACGATTATGTACTCATATGAAAGATTCTAATTTCAGTTCTTATGTATTTTTTCTTTTTTTAAATATATTTATATGTATTTATTTAATGTATATAAGTTAATGACGTCTATACGAGTAAAATGTCACACACATGAATAAGATAATAATAATTAACAAGGCAACCTTGTATACATATTTATGTTTAATGGCGTTTTCTTTTCTACAAAAAAAGGCAACACTACCCGCAGGGAGGGCAATTTTGTGTTCTTTTCTCGAAAATGTGTTGCCCTGTGAAAGGATTGCGTGTTCTTTTCTAAAAAATGTTGCTCTTTCGCAGTGCAAAAGGCATTGAACTTTTGCCCTGAGCAAATCAACAGGGCAGAAATTGCCTTGTAAAACACATGGTTTTTATTCTTGCACAGCGTTACCAGAAAATGTTCAAAAAAAGTCTTTTGAGTTGAAAAAGTCAGAAAATTAGATTTTAATAATTGTTTTTATATTTTGTATTGTATAAAACAAACAAAGACCGCCATGCGGCTGCTTATTTGTACGAGATATTAAAAAAAAAAATTTGTTTTCTCAACCAGATGAATTAGCAATCTGGCAATTGAACATTTTTGTATACACATTTCATAAATACAGAAAATGTTTGTTTATCAGCTGTTAAAAAAAGGCATTGCACTTTTTTCTAATTTGTGTTCTTTTCTCGTCATATAAAAAATTGCACTTTCACAGGGAGGGCAATGCATTTTAAAAAGGCACCTTTTCACAGGGCGACATTTTTAATGTAGAAAAGATAACGCCATAAGTATTGCTAGTTAAGATAATAATTATATTAGAGTTAAGAAACATTAAATATCAATTGAGGGACAAGACAACCCTGTCCGTACCCTTATATCCATTACATATCTCCAGCTAAACAATTATACTTAAGAAACACATTTAAAACATAATTAAATGCTAAATACTAAGAACGCTGTAAGTAAATACTAAATGTAAAGACAAGTATAAATAAGACAAAATTCTTGGCTTCATCCTCTTTTCATCCTCAGCATTCAGTTCGAATAACAACCAGTCATATGATAAGAGTCTTTATTATAAGAAAAAATAAAGAATAAAATAATAAAATGCATCGCGTCAAAAAAAATATTTTTCATAAAATTATTTAATATAGCGAATATTAACTGGCGCCCAACGAAAAAAGCCCAAACGCGGTAGTTAAAATTTCGCGTCCGCGAAAAGCCGAGCAACCGTAACAAAAACAAAAGAAACAAAACAATTAAATATAATATTCGATTAAAAATGTAATTTACGAAAAAACAAAAAATAATAATAAATAACAAAAAAAAGTGAAATTGATTATAACATCTGCGTCTTAAGTCGTAATAAATCAGCATTTATTTGTGTAAATTAAATGTTTTTGATTGCTGGTATAAAGTATGAAAAGTTCAATATAAAAATACAAAGAATTAGAAAACTACCAAACAAGTAGAAACGAGAAAGATCCAACACCAAATACAACTGAAAAACTACAAAACACTGTTTAGAGAACTTCTATTGCGACAGTAAATAGATTCCCTTGTGAAAAAAAATAAAATAAAAAAAATTTGAGAAAAATAAATTTTTTCGAAATAACAAACTTTTGCGATACATATTGGGCACGTAGAATAAATCTTCAATAAAAAAAAATTTCAATTTTTTACGTTTCGTGCGAACACGGAAACATCGTTTTTGTAAACACATCAAAAACCGTCGTCAACCAGGAAATTGTGAAATATCCAAATTTACAGTAAAGGCGGTATTCCAGCAGATTGGTACAGCTAAAACAATACTCAGTAATATAGAAGGTACTTTGTACGGTAAAGGAAGAAAATCCCTCAAGTTCCTGAAAATTTTTGCGATATTCCAAGAAATTCCCACTACGTAATAAGGGAGAATTCTGCATTTTGGTAAAACAACAACAACGACAGCCATGATCCTGAAAAATACTCTTATGTAAGTACATGCACGGTGTCGATTATATTTATTTGCTTATTAGCTTGTATTTTATTTTAATCAAAAGAACACTGCCAATCGCAGAAAAAGTTTAATTAAAAAATATATATTAGAATTTGATCGTTATCGAAAATTAAATAAATAAAAATACACTAAAAAAATATACATTAAATTAAAAATTAAAATTTTATAAAAAAGTATAGAATAAGTAAAAATATATTAAAATTAGCTTATATTTTCTTCTAATCGGGGAGCACTGCCAATTGCGGGTAAAATCAAAAAAAAAAAAAAAAAAAAAAAATTTTTTGGAACTTGATTGAAAATTAAATAAATAATGCATGTTTTACACGATGATTTTTATGAAGTCTATTTTTCTCTATTCCTTTTTGAAATTGCTTCCGAAAAATTCTTGCTTTCATACCATGTTTTTTTAGACAACTTTTTTTTCTTGTTCTCTTCTATTCTTTAATTCGCATTTTTAATTCTTGTGTGCAACCACATGATAGATTGATGTTGTTTGACTGAGTTTGGTTTATGCTGTAGCTTTTGCTTATTTTTTGTCAAGTAAAATATTTCAATAAAAATTAAAATATTATAATAATAAAAATGGAGCGTATTTTTGAATTAATTAAATTAAATTATTTATTATTAAAAAAATAGTTAATTTTTAAAATTCTTAATTTTTAATACATTGCATTCAATTTTTCATAACAAATTTTTATTTTACTCCGTCGTCGCTGTTAAATTTACCACTTACGAATAAGAATAAAGTGTAACAAGAAAAAACGAAATAAGCATAAACAGAAATGTATGAAAAAAACATGAAAAACAGAAATCGTGTCTTTTTTTCTACCCCTCTTGATTCTCATACCCGCTAACCTACAAACTAAAAAAGTCTTGCAATTTTCTACGTCAAAAAAGACATCGTGTGAAAGCACTATAAAAGTACATTAAAAAAATGGATAGGAATTTAGTTTTGTCATTGGTAGAGGCTGCAGTGGAAGCAAATTCGGCCCAGCTTCAGAGACAGATTCGAGCACTTACAAATAGGTTACAGGAATTAGCGCCCCCTTCAGTTGAGACTTATTTACCAGTCTCAATTGTGGAAAATGTATCTAATGGCTCAACGACATTGGATCTGATCAACTCATTGCCTGAATTTAAGGGCGAAGCAGCCGCATACCCTGCTTGGAGGGAATCGGCATATTTTGCTATTTCATATTATCCCGAAGGATCAGAAAATGCCTACATAGCTATGGGCATTCTTCGAAATAAAATAAAGGGTTCAGCAAACTCCATGCTATCATCCTTTTCTACCCCATTAAATTTTAGAGCTATAATAGCCAGATTAGATCATTATTACACGGACCAACGTCCTCTGCATGTACTCGAAAACGAGTTGAGTATATTGCGACAAGGCAATCAGAGCGTGGTACAGTACTACGATCAGGTCGATAGGCAGCTTACTCTAATAATCAATAAGAACATAATGAGTAATAACAGTAACGAAGCCGTCATAGCGGCAATGAACCAAAAAGCGAGGGGAAATGCCCTCCGAGTATTCATCTCAGGACTAAACCCGTAGACCTTCCCACAGCATTGGCAACAGCCCAAGAATTAGAAATGAACCACTCTAGACGCGACTGCTTTTTCGTACGCGGTAGGAAAATCAAGCAATGGTAATAATTACTATCAATCTAGGTTAAATACCGAAAACAATATTGCTCACCCAACATTCGTTTACAAGCGACGAATGGACATAAACTCCCCTAGGAATCTCGACCCCAGATCGACAGTGTTTAGACGACAGGACACTGGACCGTCGTCTCCTATGGACGTCGATCGTGGATCGTCGGCCTTTAGAATACTAACGTCATTCCAGCGGAACACTAGAGCGTATCAACCTCCGCAGCAAAATACTGCGATACAACAACGCACACAGTCACAACGACAATCCTCACAACACTCACAAGTCTTCAAACGCCCTCAGGCTCAATTAAATGCATCACACAGGTCACTAGTACCACAATAAAAAGGGCAGCGCATCAATTATGTAAATCTGCTTCAGTCACGGGATATACCTAACACAAATTTTTGCTACGAAGAACAGTGTCGCAGCAACAATTCACAACATGCTGTACCTGACTCACTCTTGCCCTTTATAGTAAAATAAATTAAAGGTGGTAAGGAGCTTAAAATTTTATTAGATACTGGCACATCAAAAAATTTTATTGGATATGGTGTGTTCTCTTCAGGATTCACTCCGGTGAAAAACATTTTTAAGGTTAAGTCAATTAATGGCGAAAAGACAATTACACAAAAATGTAATATAAATCTTTTACACCAAACTACTACATTTTTCTTATTGAAGGCATTGAGGAACTTTGATGCTATTATAGGGTATGATTTTCTCAGATCAATAGAAGCACAAATAGATATTAAAAACAGTAAACTATATCATAAATATAGGATAGAGGAAATTAGCCACAATCAATACCAACATGTAAATAATATATTATTAGAATCTTCAACGGTTCCGGAAAACTTTAAATCCGCATTTGATGAAGTAATGTCGGAGCATGCAGACGCATTTGCAACACCAGATATAGCCCTCCCGTACAACACGAGAGTTATAGCTACAATAAAAACAAAGAACGAAGACCCGATTTATAGTAGAAGCTATCCGTATCCAGTTTCGGCAGCAGACTTTGTAAACAACGAAATAAAGGACTTACTTAAAAACGGAATAATTAGAAAATCCAATTCCCCATTTAACTCCCCAGTTCACATCGTTATTTTGTGTGAGGATTGTCGTTGTGACTGTGTGCGTTGTTGTATCGCAGTATTTTGCTGCGGAGGTTGATACGCTCTAGTGTTCCGCTGGAATGACGTTGGTCTTCTAAAAAGGTTTCGATCAGTATGGAAAACCAAACATGCGAATTGTGATAGATTTCAGAAAACTGAATGATAACACAATTGCAGATCGCTATCCCATTCCGGATGTATCAGTTATATTGGCAAACCTAGGCAAGTCAAGAGTTTTCAGCACTATAGACTTGAAATCTGGGTTTCACCAGATAATCCTGTCTGAAAGAGACATACAAAAGACGGCGTTCAGCGTAAATAACGGCAAGTATGAGTTTTGCCGCTTGCCATTTGGACTGAGGAATGCTCCAGGTATTTTTCAGCGCACGATAGATGACATTCTGAGAGAAGACATTGGCGTAATTTGTCATGTTTATATGGATGACGTATTGGTATTTTCAGAAAACGAGAATAATCACATAGTACATATTGCAAAAATTTTAAAAAAATTAAAAGAAGCAGGAATGCGAGTTTCGCAGGAAAAATCTAAATTTTTCACAAAACCAGACAGAATTTTTAGAGTTCCAGGTGTCGGAAAAGGGTATTTCAACTTGCCCAAGTAAGGTAAAAATTATCCTGGAGTACCAGGTTCCAAAATCACTTCGAGCATTACGTTCATTTTTAGGCCTATCCGGCTACTACAGAAAATTCATTAGAGACTACGCTAAAATCGCCAAGCCATTAACTAGGTACCTTCAAGGCGAAAACGGTAAAATCGAAAAGTCTCAGTCAAAAAACACAAAAATTTGCCTCGATAAAGAAGCATTAAGTGCATTCGAAAAACTCAAAAATATTTTAGCATCTGAAGAAATTTTACTGGCCCAGCCAGATTATACAAAACCATTTGATCTGACAACGGACGCCTCTTCAGTGGCTCTAGGTGCAGTTCTTTCACAGAGCAATAAACCAATCATTATGACTTTACGAACTCTGTCAAAGGCGGAACAAAATTAATCTACGAATGAGAGAGAACTGTTAGCTATTGTTTGGGCATTAAAGGCTCTACGACATTACTTATACGGCATATAGAACATAAACATATTCACGGACCATCAGCCTCTCACTTATCTCAAACATTATCGCAGAGGCGCTATCAAGACAATGCATGAACAACTTACAGGACGAAGAAGATGATGATAATACAAATCATAGTGAGGTCTCTGTTACGAAAACCATTACATCTACAAAATTCCCAGTAAATCACTTTCGAAATCAAATAATTTTGACCAAATCAAGCTATACCAGAAAAAAACTGAATATCCTATTTCAAAAGTACAAGAGGCATACTATGACTTTTCCGACTATGACAATCTTTTAAAGAATATGAAGGAAGCGATTAACACTGACACAGCAAATGCCATTCACTGCGATTTAAAAACCTTTGCTGAAGTTCAGGATAGAATTTTGAAAGTATTCACTTCCGTAAAATTCCTACATTCAGAAAGGCTCATTATCGATATAACAAATAGAGGTGGCCAAATGGAAATTATCAGCACAGAACATAACCGTGCGCATAGATCGTTACAAGAAAATTTCATACAGGTTACTAGAGAATATTTTTTCCCGCGTATAAAAAAGGAACTAAAAACAATCATTGCAAACTGCAAAATATGCCAGGAAAATAAATACCAAAGAAAACCACAAAACCCGGAAATCAAATCCCCCATTCCAAATTTCCCAGGTGAAATTCTGCACGCTGATATTCTTATTACTAACAAGCAACACTTTTTGACTGCCATAGATAAGTTTTCTAAATTTGCTATAACAAGACCGATTGCATCTCGATCATCAATAGATGTGAGGCCAGCTTTAATACAAGTACTTTCTCATTTCAACAATACCAAACTTTTGGTCACCGTTAATGAACGAGCATTTCAAGCAAGCTCAATTAATACACTGTTGAGGGACAACTTTTCTATTGAACATTTTTATGTTCCCCAATTGCATAGTGAAAGTAATGGACAAGTGGAGCTTTTCCATTCAACACTACTGGAGATAGCATGCTGCTTAAAATTTCAACAAAGTATATCTGACATAGCCGAACTTATTACAATCTCAACATACAAATATAACAATAGTATTCATTCAGTCTCAGGTAAAAAGCCTTTTGACGTAATACTGGAGACTTCTAAGACAATTGAGTGTTTAAAAAACAAGCTTATAAAAGCTCAAACAAACTCACTCAATTTCCAAAACAAGAAAGCCCACACGAAAACATACAAACCCGGCGACGTAGTGTTCGTTCGGAGAAACAAACTTTTGGGAAATAAGTTTGATAAAGTTTTTGCATAGGCAATAATCGAAAGAAACCTGGGCAGCACGGTACTGATTAAAGAAAGAAAAGTACACAAAAAGAGTTTAAGATAAAAATGATCATATATAAAAGAAGATATTATTCAAATATAAAAAAATCAGTAATATTTTAGTAACCTTGGTAATTAGATGATACGGCAACGATTTTATTAGTAGGATAACCCGTGCCTTAGTAGGTTTGAGCATCAAAAAGTTGATACAATAACAAAGTTGCACCTATACTGGATAACACGACCCCTCATAGATCGTCCTATTCTAAAAATTAACCATTATTTTATTTACAGAATCCTTACAATCCACGTAGTATGGAGTAAAATAACTGACTACACCGCGTCGAAATTCATGGCAACTACGCTGGGAAAGACGGCATTATACGAAAACTACACTTACCTAATTCATAGCGTTAATCTCACGGAATACGAGGTAATCACGGAGGAAAGCGATAATTTTTCCACTCAACTAGAAAATATAGAAATAAATAAGAAAATACTGATCGAACAATCTTCGGAAATAAGGCGCATGCTCGATACCATAAGAATTCCTAGCAGATTCACTAGGGCAATAGATTTTCTAGGCTCCGCATTAAAATTCGTGGCAGGAACCCCTGACCACGATGATTTTGAACTCCTTCTAACTAAACAAAATACACTTATAGAAAATAGTAATAGGCAAATGAAAATAAATTCAGAGTTTCAGGAAAAAATTAATAGAATAACAGGAATAATTAATTTACTGCGCGACTCTGCAAATCAAATTGACACTAATAAACTCTTAATCCAATTCATTGTGAACCGGAATGTTGAAGTTATAAATCATTTAAATAACATTGCAATGGCAGTTGTCCTCGCAAGGGCAGAAATAATAAACCCTTTAATATTTGATAATATTGAATTAAAACACATAACTGACACCGAACATGTGCAAATTAGTATAAGCGATATTTTAAGTTTATCGAAAATCAAAATTTTACAAAATAGTACTGTAATATATTATATAATTAAGATACCCCAAATAAAATCCTTTTGCGATTATATAAAAGTTTTTCCTATAATTCATAATAAAACAAGTATCAAACTAGAGATTAATGAAGCAGCGCTTTGCAACAGAAAAGCACAACCTATTTATAATTGCACTCAAGTGACGAATGCAAAAATATATAAATATACAATTTCAAGTTGCTTATCCCAGTTATTAAACTCAAATTCAGCAACGTGTCCCACAGTGTCCGCACATGGTATTCCACCTATCCAAGAGGTACATGACGGCATTATAATTCCAAATGATGTGGTGAACACAAGGGTTCAAGAAGAGCATAATATAACCGTTTCAGGCTCATTTTTAATAGAGTTCCACGACAAAAGAAAGATCAATGAGTCAACCTTCGAGGTGAACAAAGAAAGGTTAAGAAACATTAAATATCAATTAAGGGACAAGACAACCCTGTCTGCACGCTTATATCAATTACGTATTTCCAGCTAAATTATAAGCGAATTATAACTTATACGTATATATTTTCCCCTCCTTTTTTATTTATTTATTTATTATTATTATTTATTTTTTTCTTATTCATTTAAGTTCACGGTTTTCACTGTATTTTCTTTTTTCCAATATCAAATATTTAACTCTCTTTAAATATTGTCTTACTTCTTTTCCTCGTCGCCAATTAAATTAAATTAAACAAACGCCTTCTTTAGTGTCTGGAATAGCACAAGCTTCTTCATTTTTATTTAAATCATATTACATTAACTTATTTAAAACTGCTCATTGTCTTTCTTATTACAACATTGATTATACTCTAATTTCTCTTATAACTAAGTTTTACAGTTTGTAAGTACATGGAATGTGTGGGTATGATATGTGTGGATAGGTATATATGGAGGGTTTCATCACTATATTCATACTAGGTATTGTTCTGGGATTATGAAAAAGTCAAAGGATATGAAGAAGGTAAAGTAGCATTTTTAAGCATCTTATGTGTCAACCTGATATTTGTTTGTTAAATAATTTAAACCGATAAATTGATAATTAAAAAACTACCCTATTACTATCAATGATACCTCCAGCTGACTTTTGTCGGCGAAAATTGTCCACTTTTAGACCAATTTGAAATTGGAACATAGAAGCATAGGTCAGTCGTTGCATAAAAATGAAACTTATGCAGTTAGACATGACGGTGTACCAATAAGACTCCAAGGGATTTGTGATTCGCACTTGAGATTTTTAGATGTATCGTCTGGTACTCCTAGTAAAATTCATTATTGCTAATGGCGTTTTCTTTTCTACCTTAAAAATGTTGCCCTGTGAAAAGGTTTTGCCCGCCCTGTGAGAGTGCAATTTTTTATATAACGAGAAAAGAACACAAATTATATTTTATGAATGTTCAAAAATGTTCAGTTGCCAGATTGCTAATTCATCTGCTTGAGAAAACAAATTTTTTTTTTAATATCTCATACAATTAAGCTGCCGCATATTGTGGTCTTTTGTTTGTTTTATACGATACAAAATAATTATTAAAATCTAATTTTCTGACACTTTCAACTCAAAAGACTTTTTTTTAACATTTTCTGGTAACGCTGTGAAAGAATAAAAACCATGTGTTTTACAAAGCAATTTCTGCCATGTTGATTTGCTCACGGCAAAAGTGCAATACCTTTTGCACTGCGAAAAGGCAACATTTTTTAGAAAAGAACACGCAATCCTTTCACAGGGCAACACATTTTCGAGAAAAGAACACAAAATTGCCCTCCCTGCGGGTAGTGTTGCCTTTTTTTGCAGAAAAGAAAACGCCATGAGTTTTAAAAATGTATTTTATTGATAAAGAATTGCCGGTTTTTACTTTTCTCAATGTCATTTGTTGGGAGATTTTACATATCTTCTCAGAGAGCATCTTCTGACCCCATGCAGAGACTAATTTAAGAGAATCGGGTAAAAATTGAAAATGCATTCGATGTGCTAAATTGTCGTATCCGGTAATTGATGAGATTAGATTTTCATAATGTGGAAACTATGGAGAAATTTGTGGTTGCATGCTGTGCCCTTCATAACATATAAATTAAGGAAAATGAAACAATTTCACAGTAATAGTGTTTTCACACTGAGGATAAAACCTAGTTTTAACACAAAATTTGGTTTTAACTTTAAAAGCAATCCTTAAAACTTGGTTTTACCATACAAAATAATTCTGATAAAATCATTTTAAAACCTTTTTTGAATTGGTTTAAAGTATATTTTATGAAATACAACTTTGTTTTATACAGTACATTAAATTCAGTGCTACCAAGTTAGAAAGATTGAAAACAGCTGATAATTCATTAACATTCACAAATATTCATGCACAAAATGTGAAATCATTTCAATTTTAGAACACATTTTTAAAATTTCTTATTTTTTATATAAACAGCTGTCGTACGGTTGTGAAATAAATGTGGGAAGATTAATTACAACAGACACACCTATTTGTTCAAAAAATTTATTTTATCGTTAACAAATTGATTTGACAAACTGTATTATAAAACCTGATTTTATCAAAATTGTATGTGAACAAAAAAACCAGCTGTTTGTAGGTTGTAAGTTATAACAAGGTATTAACTTTAGCTGTGAAAACACTGTAAGATTGTAATGATGTTGAAATGAATAGTATTAATGATGATCCCATAGAGAGCGACAGAAGGAAAATATTGCTGACACAAATGCCGAAAATAAAAAGAAAAGAAATCAAAAACTATTTAATGATATATATAACTTAAAATTTTATTAAAATAATATAAAAATACTTTTATATTAAACCCTTATGAAATTTAAAATATTTAAAAAAATAAAAATAAATTTAATATAATAGTAAATAAATTCTATGTAATCACATAAAAAATGAAGCCAATTCATTATTTCTTTTCAATGATTATTTAAAGTACTAATTCGTACAGTCGCCAATTTTCATAGTTAGAATTGTGTAACGCCTTTGTTTCTTAAAATGCTCTCGACACGCATGGCTGGTACTGAGTAGTTTTTTGCAGTCTTCTGGCGTTTCGAGCCTTAAATTTCATGAATTTTGGACTTTGACCCGTTGAAGATCCTTTCGAAGTTTACTTTTTATAATAGCCCACAAATTTTCTATCGGATTAAGGTCTGGATTAGCACCCGGACAATGGAGGACCTCGGTTCTATTTTCTTTAAGCCATCTTCCAGCTTTTTTTGCAGTATGGGAATAAGAACCATCTATTGCAATATCGATAGCGACGGTGTATTTGTCTGCATTTACGATTCCATCTATAAAATGGAGCTAACAGACTCCTTTTGAGGGCATACATCCCCATACCAGAACCCTAGATGGAAACTTAACGCTTTAAGCTTTCTTTTTTGCATCCTTCGATGCTTTTACGTATTACTCTTTTTCTTGCATCGCCAACCCATACATCAAACTAGCATTTTTCGCTAAAGATAATGCCGTTGGTCAATGACTTTTCCTTGGCAAAAAAAAAATAATATAAATTATCCAGTCGATTTCGAAAAGCCAGGTTAATCTTTAAGTTAAAATAAAAACTATAACCTATGATTTTAATTTGCAGTCGGTCTTTTTGCACTGCGGTCTTTTCAATTACTTCAACACTTATTAAGGCTCCCCGAATGCTCTTTTGCCGTCGAATGTATGTATTTTGTGATATTCGTATTTTTCTGACATTTGTTTTCGCAATTCAGAATACTGGGGGTTAATAAACTAATTTCTTATTCTATAACATTAACGCAAGTCTTTGCGCATATCATATTGAAAAAGTGGCAATATGGACATCATGAAATTAAAAATGGTAATGCAGTGCTTTATGAAATGCCAAAATGCATATAAGAAAGCAGGCAAGAACTTTTGTTAGCAGTTGACATTAATGATTTTAGCAATGATCAAACAACTATACCGAGGAAAAAACCAAATGATATAAAAAATAATTTGTTTTTGAGATCATCAAATCATGTTAAAATTTTTAATGGTTAAATAAACATTTCTTTATAAAAATATAGAAATTAATATATTTTTGCACTTCGTCGGCATAACAAAACTTAAACTTAAAAAAAACTCAATACGATAAAAATATACTTATATTTTTTAAATATACTTATTGTTAAAAGTAAGAAAGTACATTATTAGCTTATAATCTATGTTTTGTATAAAATAAATAAATAAAAGTAACGTATTTGTTATAAAATTAGCATGCTTTCCTTTAGTTGCGTTAAGTAAATAGCTTGCGCAAGATATTTGTTTAATATTATAGTTTTGACAAGCACTTTCGCAAGCCAAAGTACGGTGATACCAGACTTGCGTAGATGAGATGCATTAACACATGCGCAAACGCAAATAAGAGTACCAAATGTTTTATTTTCCGAACATTTTCTAACGCTTCGGAAACGAGAGTAACTCCCCTGGACTTTTAAACATTTATGCGAATTATAATGCCACCCATACACGATACAACTTGGGCAGGTTGTAATCAAGATTGTAACGTGTGTGGGCCGGTTGTATGAAGTTGTTTCTCGGTTGTATGAAAAATCAAAATTTTTTGATTTTTTGGCACGTTGTGCCAACGCGTTGCATAGTTTGTGGGTTAGTCATACGACTTCGTACATCATTCTCATTTTAATTATGCGAGAGAAAGACGTGTCATCGGTTAATTTGGTTTTTGAAAGCAAAGAAAACTAAGTGAATACTAATTAAAAATGGAAGACACAGCTGAACTGAAACTAGAGCACAGTTCTACGATGAATTATTTAATGATAGCCAATATTAGTAAATTATATGCAATTAAAAACAGTTCATTGAAGTTTTATTTTTTAAAGTTTTTCATTTGAAGTTTTATTTTATTTTTTATTTTTGAAAAATCTTTTAGATTAAAAAAAATCGAATGTCAATAAATACTTAATTTACTTAAAAAGCTTTCAATTGTTTTATTGCTTTAAAGCCTAATTTGTTTTGCTTCATGGGATGCGTGTTTATTATTTGTTGTTTCCAGCTGTAAATTTTTTGCAAAATGAAGTTGTACGAAGAGGTTTTATCGTATGTGGGCACAACACACAACTTGATTACTAAGCGAGTTGTGCCAACGGTTGTATGGTGTATGGGTTGCATAAAGGTTTATATGTACATATGAATGCATATATACATATCACAGAATAACGTACATATAACTCATAACAGTAGAACTATTTGTTTTGTTATGAATTAATTTTGATGCTCAAAAAATTAATAGATATTACTAAAATACCTATTTTTATTACCGTTCTTATTATTAAGTTTATTTGAGCACGTACGTAAAATGCAATTCGAAAGTTGAAATTTGGTATGAATATATAATTACCACGTTAACGGCGTTGCAATAAGATACATACTTTTCGCCGCAGTTTTATATACTGCCTGTAGGCTTCGTGATATTTGTTCGTTCCTTTATATTAAAACGACAGTCAATTTTTAAATGTCGAATGATGGGGTTTTGTGTTCGTGTGTGGTGTTTGTTTTTTGTCCTCTTTTTTTTTTTTTTTAAAAAATAGCCAAAAATGAATTTTTGCTGTGTTTTAAGTATGTAACTGTTTGTTTTTTATTTAAAATAACACATTTTTCCAATAATGCGAAACTATACGTGAAAGCATAGTATAATAGCAACTCCAAAACGTAATATGAATTTTAATAAGAAAGCTGTTCTGATCTACATCATCAAAAACAACATGTTAAAAATATTTATTGTGTATAAAAAAATTTATTTATAAATAAACTTGTTTGCAAGATAAATAATAATCTGCACAAATAGAAAATTTTATTTAATGTTTATCGTGGACTTGCTGAAATAGATTAAATTTGCATTAGTTACATTTTTTTCAGTGTTTTTTTTTATAATAAAATTCTATTAGTACCCTGTTTTCCCTTTCTAACAAAGGGTTAACCGTACTTAATTTTTAAGCGAAAAAAGAAATTTTGTATGCTATTGCTGTTTTGCAGTATTTGACAATGTCAAATTCAAAAACGTTTTTTTCTGCTTCGTTTTTTCATATTTTTGAGATTTGTTTTTTACAAAATTATTGTACTAAGAGTACTACCATTAATCACTGTCATACTTAGATGCCTGTTTATAGTTTCTTAAATTATTTTTCCTTTTTATAACATATTGAAAGTGTTTTTGGTTGGTTAATTTGGAAATAAAAATAATTAAAAAAAACTACTCCTGAGTACTCTATCTAAAAATATCTAACTATATATTTGTTATAAAAATAGAAGAAATATTAAAAACGAACATGTTTGCTGATGGAATTTTTCCAATTGGAGACGGATTGCTCGACATTGATGACGAACGTCTTAAGAGCTTGCTCGTTCCTCATGATATAAACGAAGTTTATGATGTTGAACAAACACCATTTGCCAGGTAAGATTTAGAAGCGAACATGTAAATTTTTTACGGGGATGTGCCTTTACATTTTGGAGTTGATACACAGATCTATTTTCTATGGAAAAATAATTATGTAAATTTATGCATTTGTACATATTTCAAGTTACATCCTTTCAGATTATTGTCATTAAAGCTAGTGGATTTAATATCTGACTAATATTTTTTTTGTTCGGCATTTTATCTTAAAGATTTAAGAGAATAACAAGGAACAACTAATGACTATCACAAAATATAAATACAAAATTTACATGTCGCTTTTCCACATTATTTTCTAATTATGTATAGCCAATTTTATACTACGAAAGCATACTTTCTATTCCATGTGGATAATGACATACATTCATATGAAAAGAAATAATGAGCGACTCAAAAATATTTAGAAAAAGGACTGATGTAAATAAGTAAAACATTTATGTATCTGTCTCGGAGTGCTTGTATGGCGGGACTAAAATAAATAAATAAATAAATACTTTATTTCATAGATTTTTGCAAGCTGCAAGATGGCTGCATTTGGATTGGTGCTAAAAAAATTAGTTTTCAAAAATGGTTCCAAAATCATATTTTGTTAAGAATTCCAAATAATTAATTTTGTAAAATAAAGTACTAAGGAATGAAGAACTGTATTTATTTATAATTTTGCATTTAATAATTAAAACGTTGCAAGAAATTTGTATAACTCAGAAGCATAAGCCACGGCATATGAAATAACGCAAGATGTTGAATATTGTAATAAGCCCAGGAAAATTTAAATATGCCTTTTATTACTGGTCTTCTATTCTTCTGCACCAAGAATTTGTGTTAGGCGGAGTAAATATAAAGAGTGGTTAAATTTTATGGCGTTTTCTTTTCTACATTAGAAATGCCTTTTTAAAATATTTTGTCCGCCCTGTGAAAGTGCAACTTTTTTAAATAACGAAAAAAGAACACAAATTAGAAAAAAGTCCTTTTTTTTAACAGCTGATAAACAAACATTTTCTGGATATTTTATGAAATGTGTATACAAAAATGTTCAGTTGCCAGAATGCTAATTCATCTGCTTGAGAAAACCAATATTTTTTTTTAATATCTCATACAAATAAGCTGCCGCATACTGGTCTTTTGTTTGTTTTATACGATACAAACTAATTATTAAAATCTAATTTTCTGACCCTTTCAACTCAAAAGACTTTTTTTGAACATTTTCTGGTAACGCTGTGCAAGAATAAAAACAATGTGTTTTACAGGACAATTTCTGCCCTGTTGATTTGCTCAGGGCAAAAGGGCAATGCCTTTTGCCCTGCGAAAGGGCAACATTTTTTAGAAAAGAACACGCAACCCTTTCACAGGACAACACATTTTCGAGAAAATAACACAAAATTGTTTTCCCTGCGGGTAGTGTTGCCTTTTTTTGTAGAAAAGAAAACTTCATTAGTGGCGGAGGTTGTTTAACCATACTATACACGCTCCAATTTTCGTAACACATATACCCGTACATCTAGATGAAGTACTAATTTTTTGAAATAAAATCTTAAAAAATAAATTTTTATTTTAACTCGATGATATAGTAAAAAAATAAAGCGGTAAAGGTGGCAAAGTTAAAGGAGAGCAAAGTCCCGTTCAAATCGTGCTGGGTTACAATTTTCCGTTGGCCGTATTCATCGTTTGTTGCGTAAAGGCAATTATGCTGAACGTGTTGGTGTCGGAGCTCCAGTATATTTAGCTGCCGTTGTGAAATATTTAGCGGCTGAAGTTCTTGAATTGGCTGGTAACGCTGCACGTGATAACAAAAAGACGAGAATAATTCCACGTCATTTACAATTGGCCAGTCGCAACGACGAAGAATTGAACAAATTGTTGTCTGGTGTAACCATTGCTCAAGGCGTTGTTCTACCAAATATTCAAGCTGTGCTATTACCCAAGAAAACGGAAAAGAAGGCTTAAATTTATCAACGTACATATATAAATTCATAATATTGAGTTATTTTATTTTTTGATTTTCAGTCGTTAACATATTAGTGTTTAAAATCGATTGGGTTTTCTTACATGGTACAAAAACGAAACAAAAACATATATATTTTTCTTCAAAAAACAAAAATTAATTTTCGAAACTTGAAAACACTCCTTGTGCAATACATAAAGCACAGGTTGATCTAATTATCACCCTTTAATTATTAGGGCATATCACATATCATATAAAAAACATTAGTGTTGCTGCAAAAATAAAATGTAAATTTTTCCCCCTTTTCAAAAATCCAAAAATAATTTTCTTAGCTTGAAAAATGCAGACAAAACTTAAGGCGTTTTCTTTTCTACAAAAAAAGGCAACACTACCCGCAGGGAGGGCAATTTTGTGTTCTTTTCTCGAAAATGCGTTGCCCTGTGAAAGGGTTGCGTGTTCTTTTCTAAAAAATGTTGCCCTTTCGCAGTGCAAAAGGCATCGCACTTTTGCCCGGAACAAATCAACAGGGCAGAAATTGCCTTGGAAAACACATGGTTTTTATTCTTGCACAGCGTTACCAGAAAATGTTCAGAAAAAAAGTGTTTTGAGTTGAAAGAGTCAAAAAATTAGATTTTAATAATTATTTTTATAATTTGTATTATATAAAACAAATAAAAGAACACTATGCGGCTGCTTATTTGTATGAGATATTAAAAAAAAAATATTTGTTTTCTCAAGTAGATGAATTAGCAATCTGGCAACTGATCATTTTTGTATACACATTTCATAAAATATACAGAAAATTTTTGTTTATCAGCTGTAAAAAAAAGGCATTGCACTTTTTTCTAATGTGTTCTTTTCTCGTTGTATAAAAAATTGCATTTTCACGAGGCGGGCAATGCATTTTAAAAAGGCACCTTTTCACAGGGCGACATTTTTAATGTAGAAAAGAAAACGCCATTAGAGAGCCTAAGTTTGGTTTTTGGGAAGGAGGTCATGTGAGCTCGACGTCGCAGTTACGAGTTAACAAAATCACACAACGAAGATTCAAGAAACATTCTGCGGTTAATTTGCTTACCAATTTGCTCCAAAAGTAGTCTGATTTATTGTTAATTCATTTTGATAATTAAAGGTCCTTACATGAATTTTATGATTTTAAAAACAAATTATTTTTTATTTCATTTTTTATTTGCCTAGCTATAGTTGTTTAATCATTGTTAGAAAATTTAATGTAATCTGCTGACAAAATTTCTTACCGTCTTTCTTATATGTATTTTGACATTTGATAAAGGCATATCATTGCCATCTTTATAATATCCGACTTGACACTTTTTTAATATGATTTGCGAAAAAACTTTAGTTCATATTATAGAGTACCAAATCAGTTCATTAACACATCTAACGCAGTTTATTAACGCATCAACTGTAGCACGCGTGCATGGCTAGGTTGCAGAAATCCTTTGTCGAAATCCCTTTGTAATGAAGGTGCGTACTCAATCAAAAGATGTCCTGCAGAAATACCCTTTAAGCTGCTAGGAATGATGAAGGGTTTGAGCTTTAATGAACTCTACACACTGGAATTTACAATAGATTGAATTTGTAATAGACTGAGCTGTTACTAATTCATCGTAGTTAATTCGTGTTGTATCAACTATTTCAATCCGTGACAACAAGTCAGCTACAATATTTTTGCACAGTAGTGATTTGAGCAATAAAATCTATTTGTCTGGTCTTTGTTTAAATGGATAAATAAATGGTTTATGGTCCGTGTAAATGTGACAAGAACGGCCCTCAATCAAATATTTGAAATGAATAACTGCCAAATAGACTGCTGTTAACTCCCTGTTTTAGGTATTGTAGAGCATCTCTGTTGCTGATAATATTTTTGAAAAGTACGGAAAATGTTGTATGACGTTAACAAATAAGTTTAGAACAGCTCCTGCTGCGAAATTTGAAGCGTCTACCCATAATGAAATCTCAGCCTCTTGAAATGGGTGAGGTAGCATCGTAAATTCTGTACGCTGTATCTTACATTTCTCGAAAACCTCTATTGTTTCACTAGAGCAATATACTGGCTTCGTATCGTTTCTTTTGTTTTCGTCAGTCATATTAAACAATATTTGTTAGACAGCGAGTGCCCATGGTAAAAAACACCTATAGAAATTAGGCATATCCAAGAATATCTGCAATTCTTTAACCACCAAAGGGCGAGAGAATTTTAATAAGGCTTGAACTATTTCAGGCAGCGGTCGGATGCAATAAAGTGTTCTAAAAATTTAAATTTCTAAATCCCAAATTCAGATTTAGATATATCAATTGTTAAGTTGTTATCCTGAAATCATAGAAAAACTGTTAAGAGACTGGTTTGATGGACATCAAACACCGACTTTCTTTAACTACTCGAGCTGTGAGGTTCTCAGGTGACAAACGTCGTTTTCACGCAAATACAGCCTGATCTGTAGTTTCTTTCTATTTCATGAGTAATGTTTGCTTTAGAAGCTGAACCAGGCTGAGCTGGACGTGTAATTTCGGCAAACTTTTTTAGAATGTCCGAATACTGAGTTTCGATATCGAATATGCTTATTGAGAATTGTGTCGTTTTGTCAATCATACAATTAGCTTTTGCGGTTGTTAGGCGATCCAGCAAACATCTGTTTTTTAATCACGTGTGTCAATGTAAATTCAAAAAGTAAAATTCATTTTTGAAAACATCGCACGAAATTTGTGGAACAAAAGCCAACATATAAGGCTATAAATCTGTGTTTATGGAATAGTTGGGAAATCGTTTTCACATGTTTTAGAAGCCGTTGAAAATGGGGGTTTGTGCAAATATACATGACATCTGGGAGGGATATGGTCACTGTGGCCAAAAAATTCTTCCTCGGTGGATCGAACGTATGTGGCTCAGAAGCCAACACATAAGGCTATAAAACTGTGTTTATGAAATATTTGAGAAATCGTTTTCACATTTTGTAGAAGCCATTGGAAATGGCGGTTAGTTCAAAATGCTTATATACATGACTTATGCGCGGAAGTTTTATTGCGGCAAAAAAGCCGCAATAAAAAAAACATCAACATCGCAAAAAAGCTGCGATGTTTCGTTTCTATAAAAATTGCCTCTTATCACAGACACAAACCAAAAGGTTTACTGCTAAAGCGATCTTATATAAATGTTTTACATAATTAAAACAAACGAAAGCAAAAAAAAAAATACAAAAAATTCCCAAAAAAAAATTGTATGCAACCAAAAGTCATGCTTTGATGTATGTTTGTGAAGTTAAAAACAATCGAATTTATGTACGTGATACTGCATTGTTACATGTTACGTATAGCTTAGCAATAGTATACATATAAAGAAAACACCACATATATTCTAAGAAAAAAGTCTAAGTGCACCCTTCAAATCTTGAAATCTAATGAACCTATAAAAACTATAATATTAATATTTATAGCACTGTTAAATAATATTATTTATAAAAGAAAAATAACTCATTTGTATTACACTAGAAACAATTAGAAAAACTTTTAAAATTGACATGAAAAAAGTTTACATGCAGCAGTGTAGTAACTCCACACAATATGTTGAAAATTATGAACAAAAAAGGAAAGACAGGAGTTATTTTTGTATTTTTAATAATTTTTAATAAACTATTCTTATTTAGTTACAATGTGAAGTGAATAAAGTTGAATAACTTAAGTGAAATTGTTAGGTAGGGAAGAGATACCAATTCCGTTAAAAATGTTGTAATTACAAAAAATGTAGTAATGAAAAAAAAAAGTGCTAAAGTATAAAATACGCAGTAGCGAAATCTTTAAACTGGTCTTGTTAGTGCATGAGGCGACATAACACCCGATATTACCAAGAATTTAATAAATTTAATGGCCCGTCGTCTTCAAATAGTAATTTATTCCCAGCGTGGCCAACCAAATCATTAACGCAGTCTAATATTGTGTTGAAACCTAAAAAACGTTGAATATTTGTTTAATTTTCGTGCTGTACTTAAACTTTTTCTTATTAATATTGAATGTTTTTTTTATTATTAAATTAACAATACTAATGAAGTACTTTTTTATTTTATAAAAAAAAATTATTTGTAGTCTTATTATGAGCTTTAAAAGTATAAAGCTTTATTTTACAAATTGTCTACATGTTCAAAGTTTTAGGATGTATTAAACTTTTTTCTTTGACTAATGGCGTTTTCTTTTCATGTGTGAGAAGATAAATTTCGAAATTTATCACCCCGGACATAAACCACATGATTTAACAGACTTTTTTTTAAGGTACTAACATAGCTCTGAACGTGTGTGAAGATAAATTCAAAAAGTTAAATTCATTTTTGAAAACATCGCACGTGGTGTTTTTTTCGCCGCAAGTATAAATTGTATGGAATTTGTATAGAATTTCGCCACTTTTTCTGGAAACTTCTTCACTGCATCTAAACCATTCTTCCTCGCTGGATCAAACCTATGTGGAACAGAAGCAAAAACCTAAGGCTATAAAACTGCGTTTATAGAATATTTGAGAAATCGTTTTCACATTTTTTAGAAACCGTTGAAATGGGGCTTAGTGCAAAATGCTCATATGCACATGACTTCTGGGAGGGATATGGCCACTGTAGCCAAACCATTCTTCCTCGCTGGATCAAACCTATTTGGAACAGAAGCAAACACCTAAGGCTATAAAACCGCGTTTATAGAATATTTGAGAAATCTTTTTCACATTTTTTAGAAACCGTTGAAAATGGAACTTAGTGCAAAAAGCTCATATGCACATGACTTCTGGGAAAATTCAAAAAGTTAAATTCATTTTTGAAAACTTCGCACGCGGCGGGTTTATTGTGGCAAAAAAGTGTGCAATGTTTCTTTTCTATAAAAATTGCCTTTTAGCACAGACACAAACCAAAAGGTTTGCCGCTAAAGCGATTTTATACGAATGCTTTATGTTCATCCATAAAATACAAAAAAATCCCCAAAAAAAAAAAAAAATTGTATATAACCAAACATATATATATAAACTTTGATGTATGTATGTACATGAAGTTAAATACAATTGAATTTATGTACGTGGTACTGCATTCTTACATCTTATCTATAACTTAGCAACAGTACACATAAAAAGAAAACACCACATACATATATTCTAAGAAAAAAGGCTACGTGCACCTTTTAAATCTTGAAATTTAATGAAGCTGTAAAAATTATAATGCTAATATTTAAAGCACTGTTAAATATTAATATTTATAAAAGAAAAAGAGCTCATTCGTATTACACTAGAAACAATTACAAAAACTTTTAAAATTGGCAGGAAAAAAGGCTACATGCAGAGTGTAACTCCACACAATATGTTGAAAGTTAAGAAGAAAGGAGAAAAGACAACAGTTATTTTTGTATTTTTAATAATTTTTAATAAACTATTCTCATTTAGTTTACAAAGAGATAGCGATTCCGTTAGAAATGTAGTTATCACAAAAAATGTAGTAATTACAAAAAAAAAAGTCCTGAAATTTGACATACGCAGCAGCGAACCCCTTAAACTGCTCTTGTTAGTGCATGGGTGACAAAACACCCGATATTACTAAGAATTGAATAAATTCAATGCACCGTCGTCTTAAACCCGTAATTTATTCCCAGGGTGGACCAACCAAATCCTTAACGCAGTCTAACTTTGTGTTTAAATAAAAAAAAAACATTCAATATTTTTTCAATTTTTGTGCTGTATTTAAACTTTTTCTTATAAACTTTTAATGTTTTTTTTATTATTAAATTAACAACAAAATTAAATTATATTTTATAAAAAAAAAAGTATTGGTAGCCTTATTATGAACTTTAATATTTTTAAGTTTTATTTTAGAAATTGTCTAAATGCAGAAAGTTTTAGGGTGTTTTTAAACTTTTTTCTTTGACTGTAAGATTTTTAGCATAATATAATAAATAGGTATGCACATAAGTATATTAATAGGAAAAAGTACAGAAATTCATATATGTATATATATACATATATAGATGTATATGTACATATATGAATTTATTTATAATTAAAAGATATTTTTAATTCATTCTAAAATAATGAGGTACATGTGTAATTTAATTTTAAATGTTTTTTTTATTTCTCATATTAATAATTTTAGTTTGAGAAATCGCAAAAATAAATTGAAAAAGAGTATAAATAATATCGTAATAATAAGAGTAGGCAATAATCAATGTGTGACACCATTCAATGTAACTGGAAAAATCAATAGTGAAAACGTGATAATGATTATGCAAAGAGATGAAAATTAGAATTTTATTTAAAGTATATCTATTCTCATGGAAATATATCTTTTTCACAGGAACAGATAAGTTTGTTAAAAGAGCAGAAGCACTTTTTTATAGATGCTACAGGTAGCGGTGTAAAAAAATTTGATAAAATTTCGAAGGAAATCTTTTTATTCAACATAATAATGCACACATCCATATATACGCTGAGCATACATATGTATGAAGCTATGTATGTAAAAATGGAAGACTATAGCTAGTCATCAAATTTTTCTGCCTGAATAACAAATACAATTTCCTTATAAATGAATGCAAAAGCATTGAGTTTCGTTGGCCAAATTATAGATGCAGCAATTAAAGTTTTTATAAATGGGATATGTTTCATTATATTCGGAAAAGTGATTTAAAATTTTTTTAAACTCTTCCCAAAACAGTAAATAAACGACATCAAAAAAGTTAGCAATAATTCCATTTTTCGAACGATTTGAAATTTTTAATGACCCTCAACTGGAAATCGAAAAACATGTTGGTAAAATGCATCGAAATTGAAATTCATATACATATTTAAATAATTAATGGCGTTTTCTTTTCTACAAAAAAAGGCAACACTACCCGCAGGGAGGGCAATTTTGTGTTCTTCTCTCGAAAATGCGTTGCTCTGTGAAAGGGTTGCGTGTTCTTTTCTAAAAAATGTTGCCCTTTCGCAGTGCAAAAGCATTGCACTTTTGCCCTGAACAAATCAACAGGGCAGAAATTGCCTTGTAAAACACATGGTTTTTATAATTGCACAGCGTTACCAGAAAATGTTCAAAAAAAAGTCTTTTGAGTTGAAAGAGTCAGAAAATTAGATTTTAATAATTATTTTTATATTTTGTATCATATAAAACAAACAAAAGAACGGTCCTCTTTTGTCCATTGTTAGAGGTGAAATAAAAAATCTTAAGTTATGAATTTTTTTTATGTAATTAAAATTTTATTTTTAATAAACGCAAAGAAACCAATTTAATACATTCTGAGATCAAAAATTATACTTTAAACATAACATAAAACAAGAACATTCATTGTTCATGAGTTACTTTTTGAAAAAAAATTGTTGATACTCTTTTGACGCAATTTCGCTTGTATTCAAGAATTAGGCGACCTTGTAGATGACTTTCTAAATTTTTTCATAGTTAAAAGCCTAGAAATCTGTTTGCAAAAATTGTTTTAAATTGTGGAGGTAGTTTAAAAAGCTAGTTAACGTTTGTTACTTTATTAGGTACCTCTTGCCAGTTTTCTTTATTAGAATCTTCTTCGGGTTCAATTTCACTGCCCGTATTGTCAATATCAATAGTTATGCAATCATTTGCAAATCTATTAAGGGGATATAATGTTCGTCGTCAAACTCAGGGGTATTGTAAAAGTCGCCATCAAAACCACCTTTAGAAAACAGTTTTGAATTGTTTCGACGGAAACTTTTATCCATGTCCACATATTAGATGTTTTTTGAACCAGATAACGCTCAAAATTATGTCCATGTCCGTATATGAGAGTGTCCACTCATGAGAGGTTTACTTGCGTGGAATTTCGATTTTAAAGCTTGGTATATTAATAATGGCCCATTGAAGGGAGGTGTTCACCAGAGGGACTCTGCCCTTTTGAAAGGTTTCACTGTATATTCGGCAAGTTTCTGGCAAAATAATAACATGTATGTATGTATATTACAAAAGGTTACACAACATACATACATATATACATTGTCAGTAAATTTTTTCAACGCTACGACGAATGAACATGTACGTATGTACATGTGTACATGCATATATATGTATGTGCATATATATTTGCATACAAGTACCTTTATCACTAATCTTTTAATTAATGCTGGAAATTGTTGATTCAACTTCAAAAACGTTTTTACAAAATCGCTTCAGCCACAAACCTTTGTCTGTGCTAAGAGGCAAATTTTAAAGAACTGAAACATCGCATGCTTTTTTGCCTCAATAAAATTGCCGCGTGCGAAGTTTTCAAAAATGAATTTAACTTTTTGAATTTTCCTAGAAGTCATGTGCATATGAGCATTTTGCACTAAGCCCCATTTTCAACCGTTTCTAAGAAATGTGAAAACGATTTCTCAAATAATCTATAAACGCAGTTTTATAGCCTTAGTTTCCAAAAAAAGTAGTGAAATTCTATACAAATTCCATACAATTTATTCTTGCGGCGAAAAAAACACCACGTGCGATATTTTCAAAAATGAATTTAACTTTTTGAATTTATCTTCACACACGTTAACATATTTTATGTTTCACAAAACAAATTAAGATTTTCTTAAAAAAAAAACAAAAAAAATTATAATGTTTAAAAATTATTTATAAAATATTTAACGAGTATTCAAAGAATTTATTAACAAAAAAGAAACAAAAGTTATTTTCATCCTAAACAGACATAAAGTAATATTATACATTATAATTTTTATATATTTTTAATGTGCCACTTGCACATGTATTTAGCTTATAAGGCCTAACTTCTTTTATGCCAATAAAACTAAATTTTATTGCACATTTATTTATTACTTTTATTGGCATAAAGGAAGTTAGGCCTTATAAGCTAAATACATGTGCAAGTGGCACATTAAAAATATATAAAAATTATATATAATATAATATAAATGAAACTAGAGCACAGTTCTACGATGAATTATTTAATGATAGCCAATATTAGTAAATTATATAAGTTTAATTTTTTTTTTTTTTGAAAAATCATTTAGATTAAAAAAATTTGAATGTCAATAAATACTTAATTTACTTAAGGAGCTTTCAATTGTTTTATTGCTTCACAAAATTTAAGCCTATTTTGTTTTGATTCATGGGATGCGTGTTTATTATTTGTTGTTTCCAGTTGTAAATTTTTTGCAAAATGAAGTTGTACTAAGAGGTTTTATCGTATGTGGGCATAACACACAACTTGATTACTAAGCGAGTTTTGCCAACTGTCGAATCGTGTATGGGTAGCATAACTTCTTTTCGGACGCTATACAAAATCTGACTTGAGAGTAAACTGGTGAATGCGTGACGATGACGTCAAGCAAAAGCGTTACGATGACGTCGATCAAAGAATTTGTATGTTTTCGGTTGTGTGTTTTTATTTGGTTGTGTGTTTCTACTTGTGCGTGACGTCACGCTGTAAATCGATTGTCTTTCGCTGGTTTCTAGTGAAGATGTGCTGCAAGTGAGCGTGTGGTGTGAGCAAAGAGACAAGAGCGTAGTTTCGTATTTATTCTCTTCTCTTCTTGTGCATAAGCAAACGAAAAACCTGTTTTGTATACAGCAACTTGCTGTGTACAAAGTATACAAGTGTGTGTGTGCGTGAAATGCTAAAAAAATGATACATCGGTCATATCATTAAAAGATGAATTTTACCGATTATCAATTATCTTGATTTCATGAATAACAAAAAAAAATTGTCCATGGTTACATTCAATTACCAAAGTCTCAAAAAGTACGTGTCAGACTTGAGCGATCCCGTATTTGATTCAGGCAATATTTTGTTTCTATCAGAAACTTGGTCAAATGACGATGAGAAAATTGACATCACGAATTTTGATTGCATTGCGAAATTTAAGTGTCAAAATGTTAGATCAGCAGGAGTGGCAATTTATCAAAAATCAAATGATACCTCAAATATTGTAACTTCTAACATGGACATTTCATTACGACATATTCGTGAAATCGACATTGGTCATACATCAATTGGTGATATATGTGCTGCTCACTGTGTTTTGGACGATGGAACAAACATCATAATGGTGGTTGTTTACATTTCGCCCAATAACACTGTTAATAACATTATAAAGTTTCTTTATAAAAGACTTATGATTTACGGTCGAGAAGGCTCTAAAGAATTAGGAGAAAATTACCATACGTTACTACTCATTTTAGCAGGAGACTTCAATATTAATTTTGCATCCGAAGATGGACAACTCTTCCTTAACTTTCTGTAAGATAAATTACAACTGCAAATGAATAATGACCGGAATGAGCCTACCACACGACATGGAACAACATCGATGCAGTTTTTTATAGACATCTTACAAATTTTTATTCGAAAACATATGTATCTTACTTCTCATACCATAAGCCTATTGTGTCAGTCTTGCAATCAACCGGTAATGCATCCGAAAATTAAAATAATATAAATAATGAAAAAATTATGAATAGCTAATAAAAATTAAAAATTAATAAAAAATCTATTTCAAAATATTAATTTATCAATTAAAAGCAATAATAAATTAATATATTTGTAAAAATTATTTTGTACGTATGTATATATTATACAAATATATATATACAAACATATTTATATACAGTATCGGCCAAAACCTAAGCACCCCCTCACTACATTTTTTTTAAATGATAATTTTTTTAAGAAAACAAGGTTATTAAAATTTGTTTTTTTTTTATTTTATTATTTATTTATATCTTTATTATTAAAAAGCACAAACTTAAGGACTTCAGAATTTAATAAAAAAAAGTTAAAATTAAAAAAACAGTGTAAGTCGCCAATATAAGCGGACTAAACTAAAGCATCCCAATTTAAGGTACAAAAAAAATCAATATTTCGTTGCGAATCCTTTATTTTGGATGACACATGCACATCTTTTAGGCATAGAGGATATTAAATTATTAATTACATCAGGTGTTATTGCTTCCCATGCAATTTTTGCGTTTTCAAATAAATTATCTTTAGTTTTGCAATTTTCTCTGTTTATCTTCAAGTTAATTATCTCCCACAAGTTCTCGATTGGGTTAAGATCGGGGGATTGGGCAGGCCAACGAAGAACTTCTATCAAATTGTCCCGTAACCACTCCTTAACGACTTTGGAAGCATGTTTTGGGTCGTTATCTTGCTGGAATGTCCATTTAAGTGGCATCTCTTCTTCAGCATAAGGCAACATCACGTCTTTTAATATGTCACGATGCATGAGACGATCCATAATTCTATCAATCTTATGAATTGGCCCCATCCCTTGCCCAGAGAAACAACCCCAGAGCATTATGTTGCCGCCTCCGTGCTTTACAGTGCCTTTGCAATATTTAGGATTCAACCGTTGCCCATTCTGAATCCTTTAAATTGAACTTAGATTCGTCAGAAAACACACTCTTCCATTTTTGGACTCTCCAGTAGATGGGCCTTGGCGAATTCAAGTCTGGCTTTTCGATTTTTTGATGATATGAAAGGTTTTTTTGCTCGTCGTCAACTGAATAATCCGTCCTCTACCGCCCTTCTGCGAATCGTTCTTTCGCTAATTTTTAATTCTAAGCGGTTTCGTATGTTACTAGAAGATGCTGTAGGATCATTTTGGATTGTCCTTTTAATTAAGGAGTCTTCATGTTTCGAAGTTTCACGTGGCCTTCCTCCAGAATGAGTAGGAGATGTGCGACCAGTCTACAAAAGCTTTTTAATTAGCCTAGAAATAATTGATCTGTTGATCGAATATTTTGCACTCAATTGATGTCATGATAATCCGGCTCTCCAATCATCAAGAATTCTACTTTTAAATTCATTTGAGTACTTATTGCGTGCCATTACTCTTATGCTACCCATACACGATACGACCGTTGGCAAAACTCGCTTAGTAATCAAGTTGTGTGTTATGCCCACATACGATAAAACCTCTTAGTACAACTTCATTTTGCAAAAAATTTACAGCTGGAAACAACAAATAATAAACACGCATCCCATGAATCAAAACAAAATTTTAAATTAAATTTTGTGAAGCAATAAAACAATTGAAAGCTCCTTAAGTAAATCAAGTATTTATTGACATTCAAATTTTTTTAATCTAAAAGATTTTTCAAAAATACAAAAAAAAAATATAATAAAACTTATATAATTTACTAATATTGGCTATCATTAAATAATTCATCGTAGAACTGTGCTCTAGTTTCATTTCAGCTGTGTCTTCGATTTTGAATTACTTTTTTTATTATTTTCTTTTACACTTCTTTCTTTTATTTTCTTCGCTCAAAAACCAAATTAACCGACGACACGTCTTTCTCCCTCAAAATTTAAAATGAGAATGAGGTACGAATTCGCATGACTAAAGGCAGAACTAGCCGACCGTAAATGTAGTTGCATGGGTGTAGTTGCATCATCTGTTCGATTCTGGTATACGAACAGCAATGCAAATGCCTAGCTAAACGGCCATGGATCTAGTTGCAAGGTTTGAAGCTGCAGAAAGCAACAACGGCAGATGTAGTTGCAAGCAACTCAACCTATTCAAAATAGAATTTCACGTGAAACACGTAGTTGGAGATAACACATTTCAAAGTAAGCAAAAGAGAGGCACAAAAACTACTTTTTAGTATTTTTGGCTCTTGTGTTAATTCAACCTTTTATTTCATAAATTTACTTGTCTGTGTCAATTGTTTTCCTAATGATATATAAGAAGAGACTTTGATAATCGTTTTAGCGTATTCGATGCAAAAATTTTATGATAATAAAATAAGTAAAAATAATCACTGACAAATTTACTGTGACATATGAATTGACAAAAATTTTCCGAAAGGAGTGTTTCTGTCGCTCTTTCAATGTCTTTTACGATATACCTCATAGGGTATAAATTTACCATGCTGTAATTTTTAGGGTAACAAGGCGAATGGCACCTTTGGCTAATGCTATATTATGACTAGTACTGCAATGCAATACGGCACGCTTTCAAAAAAAAGGCACTGTCACGTATTTGCAGATACGTCTTGGAGCGTAGGCAACTCATATATACGAGGTGTGATCATAAAATAACATTGCAAATAACCTTTTATCTTTTTATCTGGCTAACTTTTTTATCTGTCACAAACAAACGGACAATCCAAAACGGCTGATATTAACAGAAGAAAAAATGCGAAATTAACACGAAATTTAAATCAAAAGTGGTTTTTGATCATACCTCGTATGCATACGTATATATGCATATATAAAAATTGATGTATATATATGCATATATACATCCATATATATATATATATATATACAGCTGTGTTCATGAAAATAGTAGTGCCGGTGGGTTGTAAGTTCTAAACTGTGAAATCAATTGGTAATTAAAGTGTTCGCATATAAAGTTGTTAAAGTATAAAAATTTGTATGTTTTCACTAATATTTACAGATTACCTAGTTATAATAGTTTATTAATTTTCATATATGCGCTTAAGCAAACTAAAAAATAAAAATTGTGCTGTTCACGATAATAGTAGTGGTTTCTACAAACTAAAATAAAATAAACAGAATTCAATTAAAACATTGAGTTTTATATTGTAAATATTTTTTAGGGCCTAATATTTAGTAGTAAATCCCTTATTTTTAATAACGGCCCTGCACCGCCGTGGCATAGAGTCAATAAGGTCCTTGCAACGATTCACAGAAATTTGAGCCCATGCCTCTTGAACCACTTGCCAAAGTGTGGTTCTGCTTAAAGGATTTGCTGTAGCTACTGTTCGTTTAACATCTCCCCACAAATTTTCTATCGGATTAAGATCCGGACACTGAGCTGGCCATGGCATCACGTCGATCTTTTCAGAAGCAAACCAGTCCTTAGCGAGTTTACTGGTGTGCTTTGCATCATTATCCTGCTGAAACGTCCATTTTAGAGGCATTTCCCAACTGGCATAAGGTAGCATTTTATTTTTGAGTATATCAACATACAGTTTTGTCCATGATGCCATTAATCATGTGAATCGGACCAACACCAGCATACGAAAAACTGGCCCATACCATTATGCTGACGCCACCATGCTTAACGGTTTTCGTGGTATATTGACGTTGGTATTCTGTGTTTGGTGGACGCCGAACATACTGTCTGGAGCCTGTTCCACCAAATAGAACTATTTTGCTCTCATCTGTCCACAGTATGTTACGCCACTTTTGGTAGGGCCGATCCATATGCGTTTTTGCAAAGTGTAATCTTGCAGCCACGTGCTTTCTTGTCAAAAGGGGTACCTTTCTCGGACTTCTCGCATACAGATTATGTTCGATTAGCCGACGACGTACAGTCACAGCACTAACTGATAGATTCAAATCCTCCTTTATCATTTTGGAGGATGCTGATGGCTTCATCTTGCTGTATCGCACAATTCGTCTATCGTCCAAAACTGTGGTTCTTCTCTTACCACCACGATGTTCAGTCTTCTCCTTATAGTTAAGTGCATTAAATATCATAGTGGCAGTACATCCAACAAAATTTTCAATTTTCTTGTACGTCATGCCCTCATTGCTTGGCCTCACTATCAAAGCTCTTTTCTCAATCGAACAATGCTTTCCTCTACCCACTAACAATTAAAAAAAATCGCAATTTCAATAAATATCTATAATCGAATTATTTACTAACTATATTTGACTTACTTTCGCCGACTTTTTTGTTTTTTATTTTTATTTTATTAATTTTTTCCAACAATTTTGAAAGCACTACTATTTTAACGAACAACTTATTTCTGATGCATTTATCACAACTGATCAAAAATAACGGTACTTTTATTCTTTTCTGTTGTTTTCATTCTATTCTACAAAACCTGTACACATATGTTCAATTTGCATTATCGAACATGTCAAAAATGAGTTGTAATAATTACGAGCCGCTGCACAACTATTTTCATGAACACAAGTGTACATATATAGCTGCGGTCAAAAAAATAGCACCAAGGCTAAATGAAATATATGTAGACTATTAATTTGCAAAAGTGGTTACTGATTGAATTGAAAGTGTAGCATAAGACACTTAGGAATCTGTAAAACTATATTAAATAAAAAACATTTAATTTTCTTTTTACTTTGATACAAAATTTTAATTTCTTTCAATAGAACTTAAAAAACAACCAGTCAAAAAAATAACACTTCAATTCAATTTTTGGTAATAGTATGCTACACTGATCTGAAAAACAATATACTATGAATCCACTACTTCTGAGTATTAATTATTTATATAATCAGTACTTCGTGGCATTTCCTTTATTTGCAAGAACGTCTGCGCAACGTTTTGGCATTGAATTAACCAGATTTTGGCAACGTTCCACCGGAATTTCGTTCCATATTTGCTTTACCGCGTTCCAAAGCGCTTCATTGCTCTTTGGTTGAATTAGAGCAACTCCTTTTTTAATATCTGCGCATAAGTGCTCAATGGGGTTAAGGTCTGGGCTCTGGGCGGGCCCCTCCATCACATTGATACTGTTGTCTTTAAACCATTTTGTGGCAAGTTTACTGGTATTTTTAGGGTCATTATCTTGCTAGAAGACCCACACCAGCGGCATTTCGTCTGAAGCATAGGGCAGCATAACTTCTTGAAGGATGTTAACATAAATACTTTTATTCATTATGCTTCTTATCCAATGTATGGCTCCTATCTCATAATAAGAGAAGCATGCCCATACCATTATACTAGACCCATCGTGTTTTGTAGTTTTTATGGTATAATTTGGGTTGTAGTCGGCATTAGAGGTCTTCTAACGTAGCAACGTGGCCCTTTGAAACCAAATAAAACAATTTTGGACTCATCTGTCCAAAGCACATTTCTCCACATTTCGGTACATTGAAGATGTTGCAAATTTCAACTTTTTAGCAACGTGCTTACGAGATAGGAGTGGCACTTTTCGGGGACTACATGCTTTTAACTTGTTGTCTCGCAGTCTCCGGCGAATGGTCTCGACACTTGCAGCTACAGTAAGTTCCTTCTTAAGCTCTGTAGCTGGCTTGAATGGATACTTCTTTGCCTCTCTGACCAAACGTTCAACCATTAAAGGCGACAAGACTCTCTTTTGTCCACGTTTTTCGGCTTTCTGGGTAAATTTCAGTGCGTTGACAATCATTTTGTTTAAGCACCCAACTAATTTTCGGATTTCTGAATATGGTTTGTTTTCAGAAACCACGTTTTTTATAATAACAAGTTTTTCGTTCGTGCAGTGCTTTCTACGTCCCATTCTGACGAACATATATTAAAATAATCAGTAGATATTATGAATTGCAATATGAATTTACCATACCTTTAGTGTTTTCCACTTTTATTTTAATTATTAAAACAATATTTATATTTTTTAACGATTTTTATTACGAGGTGCTTTTTTTGTGACTGCACTGATATTTAACTTTTGTGAAATGATCGATCATTTCTAAAGAACCGTTAACTAAGTTGTGTAAAAAAATGTCTCATAATACGAGTAAACACGAATACTATGTCATCGCTTAGTTATATTCAAATAATAGGCACAGAAATTATTTTCGCACTGATATGCAAATGGATTTCAACGTTGGTGCTATTTTTTGACCGGCACTGTACGTATAAATTATTTTGTGAGTGCATACAAATAAGAAGCTGCATAGTAGTCTTTTGTTTGTTTTATACGATACAAAATAATTATTAAAATCTAATTTTCTGACACTTTCAACTCAAAAGACTTTTTTTTAACATTTTCTGGTAACGCTGTGAAAGAATAAAAACCATGTGTTTTACAAAGCAAATTCTGCCATGTTGATTTGCTCACGGCAAAAGTGCAATGCCTTTTGCACTGCGAAAGGGCAACATTTTTTAGAAAAGAACACGCAACCCTTTCACATGGCAATACATTTTCGAGAAAAGAACACAAAATTGCCCTCCCTGCGAGTAGTGCTGCCTTTTTTGTAGAAAAGAAAACGCCATAAGACTCCAGAAGAAGGGAAGAAAACCCATGTTCGGATTTCAGTGTTCTTGAAGTAACGGTGGAGACAATGGTGTAATCCGTTACAAACTTTATCAATTCTGCAACATTATTAATGCAGGAGATCTTGAAAATGTAATCTTCAATACTGCGGGTATTACCAACTTAATTATTACTTGATGCCAGAAATAGATAAAAGTCATCTCCAGGCAACAAGCATCTACCTTGAAGACTTTTATCGTAATTTGGTTATCTCAGCAATTTACTCGCCGCCGAGATGCTCAATAGCAAAAAATCAATATTGCGAATTGTTCTAATCTTTGGGGCGTTGTTTTGTTGCAGTTGGGGTTATAACGCAAATCACACTTATTGCGGTTAGCGACTGAAATATCTGAAACGCAGTACATTATATAATACTATTTCTAGGATAAACTGAGTTTTGTATAGAAAATTCAAAAGGCGTGTTTATAAATCACTGTAAAGTTGAAGCACAATATGAATGGACAATCATTCCGTGTACGAGAATTTATTCGGTTGTGAGCAGGCTCTAATGGAAAAGAAACAAAGTTGAAGAGACTGGTAACACTGCAGATCACCTCAACCAGAAATTAGTTAAAAAAAAGAGTGCACAATAGGACTTCGAGAAATACTTCAAGTTAGGAATGTTCATCGCTAATTTAACCATTTATAACAATAATAACACACATCGGAGAAAAGGCACCATTCGTCAGAAACAATACTTCATCGGGGAGGGTGAAACAATACTTCCAATTAATAAATTGCTACTTTAGAAATACTTAAGAGGTCTTAGTTTGATACCAGAAGCGATGTAAAACCTGCATTTCATCAGATACGACAGTTCGCGTAGGACTGTTCTTAGAAAAAATAAAGTTTTATTTCTAATATATTAAAACGGTTTTTATATTATTTTTTTATACACTGATGTTACCGAATTTAATTTAAAAATTAAATATAATATACCTATTTTTCGCAGCGCTTACAAATGCCCACAATATTTAAATAACATTGTTACACATCGTACTTAATTTTATTCTTAAGAAAAATGGAAAATATAAGCAAAAAAACAAGTTTACACAAAATGTTTCCAAATTTATAAATTTTAATGAATAAAACGAAACATATTGCTAATTATAAAATATTTACCGCTTTAAATTTTAATTTATTTACGTGCGACAGTTAAAGAAAATATAGTAACACGTAATTGAAATTTCAAGTATTTGATAAAAAAGGCAAACGATAATAAAATGATCAAAATGTATTAAAAGATTTGTTATAATGAATTCAAAGTTATAATGATGCACCTACCAAATTAACAACAATTGCGTTTTAATATTTTCTTCAAACTATTTTTTCTGATAATAATATTTTCAAAATAATAAAATTTCCTACAATTAAGTCTTCAAAAACCTGAAATATAATTTGCTCCAATTTTTTGTTTGAGCAAGAAATTTTATTTCTTATTGAACAGATTCAAAAAAGTAATTATTATAAAATCAAAAATAAAGGCTTGCGATTATTTTACTCAAGTAAACATAATTTTTTGATTTAAGTATTTTATGAACAATATAATATAGATAAATATTTACATACATATTTTTTTAATTATTCCAAACTATTCCTAAAAGCCCTGATACACTATCCTACACAGTCGTGCGATTTGCCAAATGTAGCATATCTGATGAAAAAATAAGATAGTGTGGTCAAAAAATGTCAGCTTTTGTTTGAAAAATCATAATATTTGTAAAAGTTTATGAAAATTTTCATAAAATGACAGTTTTGTGCGATCAGAATGAATTTACATACATATGTTACTAAAAGTATCAAGGTATGTACTTATTACATTATTTATCCTTAAATATATTCAAATATATTACAATATATACTATTTGTAATATATTACAAATAAGTATACGTTTTGCTCTTTATTCAAGAGATTGAACAATTCAAATCCCTTCATAATACACTCAGCGAGCTCTATCACAAAAAGAACGCAGGAACAACAGTTTGAACAAAATAGCAAAGGACTTGGGAAACCAAATACACAAGAAACTTACGTGTGTATGGTTAAATATTCAATATTATTCTTCCACAGAGTAGAAGAAACTACTTGCGAACTAAATATGGTTGGGATATTTGTTCCTGCGGTATGTAGCAGCGAGTCTATAAATCAATATGTGTATGTACATATGTATTTGTATTTATCTCAAATTTTCATATTATAACAGTAGTACTGTTTGATTTTTTTTTAGTTTTTGCGGTAATGACAATGTACATGGCAACATCAAGACTTTTCAACTTTTATGTGATTTATGCGAACTATAATTTTGTCATATAAATTTAGTTTGTAAAAAAAATAATAGATATTAGTAAAACTAGCATTTTTATTGTCGTTCTTATTTCAGTTTAAGTTTATTTGTTGTGGCTAAAATGATTGGCTTTTCTATACGAGCTCTAATCACTAAAAAATTCGGAAATATAAAAAAGTATTTTAAACAAAACAAGTAAAAGTGCTATATTCGACTGTGCCGAATCTTCTATACCCTTCTCCATGGATATGTTCTCTCAAAAAATAAGCAACATAAAGAAGAACTTAAAAACGTACCCATATCGTCATAGTATTACTTCGTGAGGAGGTGTTCACCGATTACTACTTTCTAAGATTACCTTTCTTTCTCTTTCTGCTGCTCTCTGCAGCGCTAGGAATTCTTTGCGACGCCACCCACCAAATTCAAGATCTCCATTGATAACAGCTCCACGGAGGCTCTCATGGCTCCATATCGCAGGCAATCGAAACACAATAGCTATATATAGTTAGAGAAATTTTTGCAACACTGTGTGCATGCATGTACAAAAATGCTTAAGAAAACTATAATGGCAAAAAAACACTTCATATGCCAGAATACTATACAATCGTATTGCAAACACATAAAAGTATACACAAACAAAACCACCACCAAATGAATTTGCGTTTGCTACAACAAAAACAAAAAACAAAAACAAAAATTTTCTATTCATATACATAAGCATCCCGCCACGGATCCCCAGTGGCTCCGTTGCTTTACAAATATACTCAAAAAAAAAAAAAAATATAGCACATATGTCGTTCAAAAAGGGTAAAATTAAGAAAAAATAGTCGTTTATCTACCCAACTTTATAGTGAAATTTTAACAGCAAGTTTGGCTGCAAACGTAGACGTGCTTGTCAATACACATGCTCTTGCTTTGTTACTCAGCGTGGATTTTTTGCATTTTCTTCATATAAATATATGAAATTATTTTTTGGCTATATTTTTTTTATTTATCGGCCGATTTTGCTTTTTTTTATAAGTGGTACTTTTGAAAGAAATTAGAACAGATAGGTAAAAAAATTTTTGATTTTAGACAAAATTTAAGGTCAATTTTGAGCGCAACAAAATTACCGGAAGGAAATGAGGACAGACAGGCAGACAGACAGACAGACAGACGGACAGACGAAATACTCCCCTTCTTATAACGATCCAGAATATATATACTTTATATGGTTGGAAATCAATATTTATTGAAATTGCATCCCCTATATCAAACTTATTTATACCCTTCCATCCTTTTTGGAGAAGGGTATAAATATTGAGAACACTATTCATTCGTACAGTCATACTTAGCATTGTGTTACGCTATCTTTGTTTTTTAAAACTCTCTCTATCCATATCTCTATATCTATAGTTTGGCATGATACTGACTAATCTTTGACAGTCTACTGGGATTATCGAGTCCCAAATTTCAAGAATTTTGGACTTTAACGCACAAAAATAAAAGCGCAGTGAAAACATTTGAAAGTTTTCTTTTCATAATAATCCACACATTTGTGGTGAGTGTGGCCACTCCAGGACTTCGGTTCCATCATCATTAAACCACTTTTTGGTTTTTAGCAGTATGGGAAGAAGCACCATTCTATTGGAATATGTATACCTCACAGTCTGCTAATTTCTATAGCGATGGTATCAAATTTTCCTACAGGATTTTATATATTTGTCTGCATTTACGATTCCATATATGAAATGGACCTGACCGACACCTTTGAGGACACACATCCTCATACTTTAACGTTAGCAGGAAACACGAGTGTACGCTTTAGGCAGTCTTTGCCTTTGTGTTTTTACGTATTACCCTTTTTCTTTCATAACCAACACATAAATCAAACTTGGATTCGTCGCAAAAGATAATGCTGTCCCATTGCCGTCTCGCTTCAGCGCATAATATACGTTTTTCCAATACAAACGCGGTAAGCAATGCCATTTCCATGGCCCAAAAATTATATAAGATATCAAGCTGATTTCGAAAAACAGGGTTAAACTATAACTTACTTTATAAAAATTATAACCTATAATTTTAACTTACGTTTTACAGTCTTTCCAATTACTTCAGTCTATTTTAAAGTTATATCTCGAACAGTATATATCTCGCAATCTGTGCACTGAACGGGATATATTGAAGCTGATCGTCGTCGCGTGCAATTATTATTCTTCTTGTCGCATAAAAAAAAATTAAATATAGAAAGTCTACATATTTTTTGAATATACACTCAACCAAAAACCGTCTTAAAAGCAAAAATAATTGCTATGAATCAAAAATAATCTGAATGTTTTTCTGCCAAAGCCGTTTTTACTAATATCAAAAAGATGCCTGTTAATCTTCTCGGTCGACCAAAAGAAAAAAAGTATTTACAGCTATGCAGAAGGCGACCGAGATGTTTAAAAGGAAACATTTTTAATTCAATTTCATTATTTTCGAAACAAAAATTTAATTTTAAATAAAAGAAAGTTGTTTCATTTTGATTTTAAAACAATATTTTTATTTTAAGTATTATACATTTTTGATTGAAAAATATAACTTTTTAATTCAATTTCATTATTTTCGAACCAAAAATTTAATTTTAAATAAAAGAAAGTTGTTTCATTTTGATTTTAAAACAATATTTTTATTTTAAGTATTATACATTTTTGATTGAAAAATATAACTTTTTAATTCAATTTCATTATTTTCGAACCAAAAATTTAATTTTAAATAAAAGAAAGTATGTATGAATATAGTTATAAAATGAAGTGAATAAGTAAATATAAATTATTATTAATATTTTTTAATTTCAATTTAACACCAGGATAAGCACTAAGAGATAATTTTAAGAATATTATTTCTTCAACAATACAGTTGATCAATGTATCTCTGTACTCGTCAGTGAGACAGTTGTTATTTTTAAAAAACGAAAGAATTGATTGGCCTCTTGTCGAACCATTTAAAATTTGCAGTAAAGTCTAAATTAAAAAATAAAAAAAAAATTTTCATTAATAGAGATATTCACACTAAATTTGTTAGTTGGTTAAACGATAATTCTAAATTTTTTTTTTCATATCAGCAAATTTATCGTACCTTCTGCGTCCTGTTCTTAAAAAATTGGTCGGATTCTTCAAGCCAGCTGTTGATTTTAGTAGAAGTAGAAATTGTTTCGTCATCTAATCCAAACTGCCGAATAAATAGAAGAAATTTTAGCGGCAATGTATAAACACATAAAAAAACATATTATAAATTTTACTTCTTCTTTTTTCCAAATTAACAGTTTCTCCCTAAAACGAATGCGCAATCCTAGAGGCGGAATTAATTCTTGCAGGTCCTCTTTGCGCACTAGTTTTAAATCGCTGTAAGAAATGCTGGCCGCTAAAAAAATTATTAAATAATTAAAAAAAGAATCACCAGATTCACATTTTACACAATAAAAAAAATGGTATTATTGCAGCTTCTTAATTTTAATAAAAAATTATAAAAAAAAATTTACGCACATATGTACATACAGTTGTACTCATATAAGTAAGACACTATGTTTTAAAATTTTCGTTAGGATTTTTCGCAAATATAATGTATAGTAACACCAACTTTTTACAATGCCTTATTGGCTGGTTTTCGGGCCACAACCTTTTACATTTATCTGTACAACTGGACCATCGCCATATATGAGCACAACTGTATGTATGTATAAAAAGCACTAGCACTTGCCCATTGTTGTGAAATACAAAAACGCGCAGCACTAATTTTATTCCAAAGACAAACGAATATGCATTTATTATTCACTTCACTTTACTTTTATATTCACTTCACTGCACTGATATATAGCTATTTAATAGCAATCACACTATTTACTTACCATTTAAATATGGATGCACTTCTGGCAGTTGAAATAAATTGAGCAAATTTAATAACTCATCCTCCATCCTTTCACTTTGAGACTCACACATTAAATGAACAAACGCATTTTAATTTAGATCGTGCTGCTGAAAACAGTATGGACAGATTAAGAAAATAACAAAAACCACTAAAAAAAACTATTTTGCACATAATTTTTTACAAATCTGGTAAACCATTGCAATAACTATGCAGTCTATTTGTCGCCATACACTTTTTTCTTAGAAACAACAGTTACTTTTTTTTTCATAAAGTGTTTAAATTGTTGTTGCCGAAATGAATTTTTGTGTCAAAAAGAATATTTACTGTCTGTCTGTTGTTATATTCGTAATGTCTGTACGTGTTCGATTGCGCAAAACAAAGACAACCGAAAAGAACCATTTTTGAATTTAAAATGTTTCCTTTTAAGCGCCTCGGTCGCTTTCTGCGTAACTGTTAATATTTTTTTTTATTTTAGTCGACCAAGAAGATTAAAAGGCATCTTTTTGAAATAAAAATAATCATGTTGATATAAGTACATGTGTGCTTCTTTTTAAAATAATTATATCAAGTTAAAAACGAGCATTTTTAATTTAGCCTGTCTTCGAAAAATACAACAAAATTTTCACTGTTAGTTGAATTTATTGTGTTTGTTGTCCATTTCGACCGAGCAATTTAAAAAAAAAAACTTTTTAATTCCAAAAAAATACCTTCAATTCTAAAATGTTCGGATTACATCGACAAAATTGTTTTTAATATGAAAATATAATTTTAAAATTTGATTTCTGCTACAACAACCACATGAAAACAACAATAAAAATGATAAATATTTTCATTTTAAAAATAAAATTCTTATTTTTAAAATGCGAAATTTCTCTGTGTGTAGCAACTGGAAAGCAGCAAAGGGCTTCTAGTAATTTTAAAAGGTATAGATTCATATGTCGATCCAGAAGAAATCAAGAAAAGCCTGATCAACAAAGGATTTAAAATTAAAACGGTAACTAATGTTAGAAATCGCAAAAAAAATCCCACAACCACTCTTTAGAATTGCAATGGCTTTAGCAGACGTCAAGCTAAAAAAATTAAAATAATCGTATATATATTGTTTTGAGTATCTTTAACATGGCGGAATTACCGTTGAGGAGCCTCATAAAAGATCTGGTCCTACTCAATGCTTAAATTGTCAGGAATATGCCCACACGAAGGCATATTGTAGACCACCATTCGTATGCGTCATATGTGGAGAATTACGCAACACTGCCCAGTGTAACAAACAGAGAACTGACAAAAATATAAAAAAATGCATCAATTGCGGAGGAAGCTATTCCGGTAACTACAGGAGTTGTCCAATATATGCAGCAGTGAAAAACATTACGTATAATAAAAAACCTGTTCCAGTAAGCCATCCCAGGCCATTGGCAGATATTTAGAAGCGTGTTCGGGTTTCACTGGTCTTGAAGCAACAGTTGAGACGCTGGTACTAACTATAAATCAATTTTTAAATTCTACAACATCATTGATGCAGGAGATATTGAAAATGCAGTCTTCTGTACTATAGCCTGTATTAAACAAACCATGAATTGTCTAAAAATATGTTTTTGGAACGAAAACGTCAAACGCCAACACAAAAACGAGTTACAAAATTTTTTGAGAACACAACTGATGTCATGCTTATTTCGGAAACTCAATTTTTTTTAAAATACATGGGTAAATTTTATGTCATAAAAGAGCCTCAAGAAAGAGCGAGAGGTACTGCTGCCTTGAAGACTTTTATTCTAATCTGGTTACCTCAGCGATGTACTCAGCGCAGTCGTTTTCAATAGATTTGTGCTCAGATCATACTGCTACATCGTTACCATAAGGAACCCGACAACACCCGTTTATACTCCAGGATTTATAGGGTCTGCATATACACGCATGAACTGGATTACGTACAAAGAATACCTCAGTTCACACCTGACAGAAAATATAGGCATACAAAGCGCTGAGGATATAGAAACTTCAATACGCTTGTATGTACACAATGAGTAGTCCGATTGAAAGAGATGGATGAAAAGAGATGGAGGATAGTTGTAGATTATAGACAAATAAATAAGAAATTGGACTGAAGATTGTGATATAGCATTCAGATATCTGAAAACAGCATTAATGACACCCACATTAGTGCAGTACCCAGACTCTGAAAAATCATTCTGTATAACTACAGACGCAAGCAAACATGGTTGTAGCGCGGTACTAACTCAGGAACATAACGGGATGCATTTACCCATCGCATACGCATCAAAAACCTTCACCAAAGGTGAAAGTAACAAATAAACAATAGAACAGGAATTAACAGCAATACATTAGGCTGTTTTGCATTTCAGACCATACATTTATAGAAATCATTTTCTTGTGCGTTCCGACCACAGACCTCTCACTTATTTATTTTCTATGAAAAACCCAAGTTCAAAATTAACAAGGATGAGACTTGATTTAGAAGAATATGACTTTGCTGTTGAATATCTTAGAGGTAAAGACAACTATATAGGTGACGCGCTTTCGCGTATCACAATAGAAGACCTTATGAACATGAATAAAGAAGAAAATTGTATATATATGTTCCACTAAATAAAAATGACGTCAGAAAACATTATAAATTGAAGCTTTTTCCTGGGAGATGTTATAATTGCATATATACAGATCAACGCTTTGTTTAATAATGGGAAACTTGACTTAGGTTAGTTCTTCCGAAGGCTCGAAGAAGTGGCCTGTAAACAAAGCATTGATAAATTGCAAGTGGCACCTAGTGAGCAAATTTTGGAATTTGTCTCAATTAATGAATTCAAAAATATGGGCAAAGAAAAATTGATTAATATTAAAGTAGAGCTACTAAATGAGGTGACCCACATTGATTCCAAAAATACTAAAGCAATTCAAGAGATTATAAAGGAATAGCACGATGACCCTATTGAAGGTGGTCAGTGCGGATCTTTCAGGACAATACAGAAAATTAAAAGGTATTACTACTGGAAGAATATGACAAAGGACATAACTAAATATGTCAATCCATGTCATAAGTGACAAATAGCTAAGACAAACAAAAATCTAAAAGGTCCATTAGTAATAACTCCCACGCCGGCAGGAGCATTTGATACAGTATTTGTTGATACTATTGGTCCATTTCCAAAATCAATTTATGGAAATGAATATGCCATAACAATAATATGTGACCTGTATTTAGTCACAATACCTGTACAAGACAAAAACAGTCGCCAAGGCAATTTTTTAAAAATTTTATCATAACCTACGGTCCAATGAAGTCGTTCATATCAGACATGGGAACGGAGTACAAGAATGCTATAATTACTGAATTGTGTAATCTACTCAAAATTGAAAAGCTAACTTCGACAGCATACTATCATCAAACACTTGGTACAATTGAAAGAACTCACAGAACTTTCAATGAGTGCGTACGTTTCATCAACAGTACATAGTTCTTGCCCGTACGAATTAGTATATTTAAAAATACCAAATGGTTTTGAAGAATTTAATGAGATAGATCGAATAACGCCACTCTGCAATGTAAATAATTATGCCAAAGAGGCAAAATTCAGATTAGAAGTAGCCCATAAGAGAGTTTAACAATTACTACATAAACATAAAATAAGACAAAAAAAAAAAAAGAACTATGATAAATCCCACATAAATTACAATTTTAGCACAGGAGATTTAGTCCTATTAAAAAATGAATCAGGGCATAAATTAGAACAAAAATTCATTGCCCCATTCAAAATCAAAAAATTACTATTAACAGAAAATTTAAATATAATAGATACCACCACAAATAAAGAACAAATAGTACATAAGAACAGAATTAAGCTTTATCACCAATAAAATTATTCAAGGCCTTGAACACAATAATAATAATAATAATAATAGAAAAAAAAATTTTTTTAATACCTTACATTATGTCATCAAAAAAATCATTACATTACATCAATATAAAAAACATTACCACATTAAATAAATTATGTAATTTAAAACAGTGGATTCAATGATACAAAAGCATTGTAAAAAAATGTCTATAGAATTCAATTATATGAACATTCTTCTGAAAAAGGGAGGTGTAGCATAGATACAATCCGTTCCTGTCGATCATAATACTACGGCAGAGAATTCCCCATATATCATATTTCACTAACTGCCAAAGTAATGTATATTGTGCAAGCATTGTGTTGACTATTAATGAGGAAGTATGAAAAGTGCTAACACCTCACTTTTATATTTCAACCACATGTACGTGTGTATGTATATAACTAATAATGATTATGCACCTAAAAGTAAGTCAAATTGTATAATAATGAGTAAACAATTATTTACTATAAAAGAGGTAGAATATTTCAAATAAACAGAATTCAATAATAGACTTCTCTAAGTATTTTTGTCTTCCCAACAAGTGCGGCCTGGTGGCCATCTTCCGAAAACAGCGTGGTTCGCTTCATAAACCATCCAACATTATTACGATATAAAAAATTGCATTTCCACAGGGCGGGCAAAACATTTTAAAAAGGCACCTTTTCACAGGGCAACATTTCTAATGTAGAAAAGAAAACGCCATAAGTAATCGCCCTCAGATATAATACACTTATGCCAGCGTTTTTTCCAATCCTCGAAACGCGCCAACAATTCAAATTTTTTTCTTTTATCTCCTCATTCAACGACCAAGTCGATCATGATTCGTCACCAGTTATGACGTTGTTGCGCAGATCTGGATCGTCTTTCATGACGTTCCACCGATATCCATGCGACGTTGTTTTCTCCAAAATTTAGAAATTATTTTTGGAACAATCTTCGGTACCGCACGTTTCATGCCTAAACCTTCCCTAAAAATTGCGTGGCATGAGCCGAACAATATGCCAACATAATCTGCAACCTCTCTAATAGTTATTCGATGATTATTTCATTGCTTCAATGTTTTCATCAATTGTTGATGGGCTCTTGCCGCCAGGACGAGCATCGTCTTTAACCTTCTTCGCCATCATTAAACCGGTTATACCACATTTGAAATTGCTTGCTGCTCATAGTAGACTCACCAAACGCTAAAGTCAACATTTTAAATGTCCTTATACATTTAATTTCATTTAAAAAAAAAAATTTAATACAGTTTCTTTGATACATTTTTTCGAACTATAAAAATTCGAAAAGCACACAAAAACACGACTTAGCTTTTTACCTATCAAAACAAACTGACAATCCAAAATTTGCTGATTTTGCCAACATATATAACAATTATGTGTATGTTCGAAAATCGAAATCACGAAATTTAAAAATAACGGTTATTTTTCCATCACACATCGTAGTGCTTCCAAAGTTTCACAAATTATTGACGATATAGCTTGTTCGTAGCTATTTTTAAATTAATGGGATAAATCTTGAAATGAATTCCCTGTTGCCAGCTACCATAAAGTTATTAGAAGTCTCAAAATAAAGTCATAATTGCTGACATAATATTGGACAATATTTTTGACTTAACACAGGCTGAACTAAAAATTAAAAACGTTAGTATAAAATATATTACAAAATACGTAGACGACTGTGATAGATATGGATAACAAATATGACATTCTTATTTCTAATGGATATCATCCGAAAATCAAGTTCATTATTTGGTGGAAAATGAGAAGAGGATAACATATCTTGACACCACACTAATTAGATCGGACAACAATATAAACGTATACAGTATTGGTATACAAACAGCAGAGAATCAGTGAGAAAAATAAATTATTTTTCCACTCAACCAATCGCCCAAAAAAGAAATGCGGCAAGAAACTTAATACGTAAAGTAATGGCTATTAGTGACATTCAGTTACAAAAAACTAATGCTGAAAAAGTTGAAAAGATACCAAAAATGCCGTTTAAAAAATGGGGAAAAATAATGTTGTGTATGAGATATCATGTAAAGGTGATGAACATAATGGTTGTGACATGATATATATCGGTACTACGAAAAGAAATTTAAGCATTAGGATAAATGAACATAAGACATGCAAAACTCAAAAAACATCTACCTGATTTTGACAATATTAAAATACTAGATAAAGAAGACAGTTGGAAAAAAAGATACATAATAGAAAGCTTAAGAATACAACAGAAAATAGACAAGACCATGAACATAAAAGATGATACAGACTATTTAAGCGCTATTTGTAGTTCATTAATCAGAAAGCCAACGAAGTTTTGGATTCCCCAAGTATAATAATATTAGTAATTATCATTAAGATCTTTATAATAAATATATTTTCCTTTTTGTTTTTGTATTTAATAAATTACACAAATCCCCTGAAGAAGTGAACAAAGTATCCACGAAACGTCGGGATACAATATGTAATAAAAATTGTTTTGTTGACATAAAAAAGTTAGGCCTTATATGCTAAGTTTTTATATTTTAAAAAAACACCCTCATACTTAAATATTTTGTTTAATTGAAGCAGTAACATACTTACAGTGGACTTGTACTTAAAAGTTCAGTAGACATCCTTGTAAAATTCTTAAATCACTCTGTATCCTCGAATTGAATCTTATTATCTTCGAACGCGATGAAATTTCTTGCGCTTTAACGTCGAATCACCCAATCCCGACAATAAAATCTTTTTGATTTTCTCCTTTTTCTTTTTCAATTTTAATAATTTTGGATATAATTAGCAATCATACATTTTCTAATGTTTTATTTCCTTACTTGGCCCACTACTTTTATATGTCCTGAGAATATATCTATTTTGTTTTCAGTAAACATTGCAGTAAGAGAAAATGTCACCCTTGTCTTGTCGTTAAGCAATACCTTTGCTGCCATATTCACCAACCTTTTTTGAAATGTCTGACATGTTTACTGTGTATTTTGTATGCCTTTAAACACCATATGTGGATATTGGAGCCGATGATTCCCTACAAACTTTTATAAATTAATGTCAATAATAAAATTCAAACTTTTTAAACTTGTAGGTTTATTAAAAAATATTAGAAACTATCAACAAAAGAGTTAAATTATTGTATTAAATGTCTCCAAAGAATATATTATATGCATTCATTTCCAATTTTATTTTGTGAGGAAATTTTTTTCTTTTGTATGCTACTCAAAGTTTAATTTACTTCCTACACATGTTCAATAATATTCTCCAAAAAAATTACTTTCGGTTTAGAAGGACCATAAAGTACACACAATTATGCTTTTATTTTTTTCATTCTGAATAATTAATGTTTTTTGTTTTCTTTAATATATTATTACTACTAGTATTAAAGACTATTTTATTTTATTGTTTTTCAAAATATCATTTTTTACGTTATTTCACTTCGACTTTGTAAACATTCTTGTATATTTGCCTCAGCAATAAACTTTCAAAATTGTATTGAAAAATGTTAACAAAATGTTTGCAATTTTTTTAGTCGTAAAGTGTTCTCTTTCTATCAAAAATACAATTTCTTTTAAATGCAATGTAAATTAAAAACAACATCAATGCATTTGTAATAAACGTAAAAAATTTTTGATTCACTTTGATTTTTTATAGATCTACACTAAAGCAGTAAAGAAATAAAATATACTCATACATATGTACATCTAAATAAATGAGAAATAATTCTTTATTCCTAACTATTCTGGGCACTACACACGAACAAGCAATACATCGCAAAAAATGGAATTATAAATCGTTTACATATTATTGGAAAAATTCTGAGTATATTTTTATTGCATAAACGTAATTTGAGTAGAATTAGTAAAATTATTTTCAAAATGGTGTCCTGAAATAATAAACTTACGTTACGAAATACTTGTAATATGACAAAATGATATCCTTAAATTGCGACAAGTATTGCATTTTTATTAATATTGAAAATTAAATCATTTCGAATTTGAATAACTGTATTGTTGACCTACAAATTTAGCAACAGAAAAACAGCATTACCGCTGAGTATTTTCATTTTATTTAAAGTCTCTAACTGGTCATTTGAATTAATGATGTATTTTAAGTTAATTATTTTCAATTTAAAAAATATATTCTTGCATAGGCGTAATGTTGTTATTAGGTATTTAGCTACTATTTTAGTAAGAAATACTCAATTACCCAATTTTGGTAAACTGTACAAGGAAAATAGAAATATCAAATGCCACCTACGCTTAGCTTTAACTACTGAACCAAAATATTATTATATATTTGCTGCTTCTAAGTTATTTTATTTTAATTAGTAGTCACTCTTTAAGTGAAAAATCATAATCGTATAAAAATATAATCATATTTCGGAGGCTAGATTTTTATTACTCGTAAAATGAAAATAATTTAATATATGTGTGTGAATTTAAATTTCGAAATGTATCACCCCGGACACAAACCACATGCTTTAACAGACTTCTGTTAAGGTAATAACATAGCTCTGTTATGCTTGTAATTCAGGGAGTGCACATTCTAAATGGAATTCTGACCATATTTATTAATGGAATGAAAAAATTAATGCCGATAAAAGTGGGCGACTCCATGTAGTTTGCAATAACACCAGAATCCATTAAAAACACGCACCAGCACATACGTTTTTTACACATAGAAGTTATACAAATTCTTAGGGAAAAAGTCCAAATTCCAGGAGAACGGGAGGGTGTGGGCACCTGGAAATTTTTTTAAATAACAACTTTTAGGTCCTCTGACGATACCTAATCACCAGAATATCTAACATTTGGAATTTTGATTAATTTTTTTCCATTTTATTGAATTTTCAAATTTGGAATTCCACTAAAGGATGAATTCCAGGAGAACGGGAGGGTGTGGGCACCTGGAAATTATTTTAAATAATAACTTTTAGGTCCTCTGACGATACCTAATCACCAGAATATCTAACATTTGGAATTTTGATTAATATTTTTCCATTTTATTGAATTTTCAAATTTGGAATTCCTCTAAAGGATGAATTCCAGGAGAACGGGAGGGTGTGGGCACCTGGAAATTTTTTTAGATAATAACTTTTAGGTCCTCTGACGATACCTAATCACCAGAATATCTAATATTTGGAATTTTGATTAATTTTTTTCCATTTTATTGAATTTTCAAATTTAGAATTCCACTAAAGGATGAATTCCAGGAGAACGGGAGGGTGTGGGCACCTGGAAATTATTTTAAATAATAACTTTTAGGTCCTCTGACGATACCTAATCACCAGAATATCTAACATTTGGAATTTTGATTAATATTTTTCCATTTTATTGAATTTTCAAATTTGGAATTCCTCTAAAGGATGAATTCCAGGAGAACGGGAGGGTGTGGGCACCTGGAAATTTTTTTAGATAATAACTTTTAGGTCCTCTGACGATACCTAATCACCAGAATATCTAATATTTGGAATTTTGATTAATTTTTTTCCATTTTATTGAATTTTCAAATTTGGAATTCCACTAAAGGATGAATTCCAGGAGAACGGGAGGGTGTGGGCACCTGGAAATTTTTTTAAATAATAACTTTTAGGTCCTCTGACGATACCTAATCACCAGAATATCTAATATTTGGAATTTTGATTAATTTTTTTCTATTTTATTGAATTTTAAAAAATTGCTTTAAAATTACTTGTGGCACTGTTAAATATTTACGTAAATGTGTATGTTAAAATAACTTACAAAATGTTGATTTTTGTTGTTTCATTGAAACAAGAATGGTCGCAAATATAGCAGTAAAGTAACATGTGCAACGTTTAAAATTCTGATTTTCCACCCTTATTCACTTACTTTCTGTATTGTGTTATAACTTCATTTCATAGTTATATATCTAGATCCGATATTAGAGTTTACAAAAAAAATAGAATAAAGAATGCCATAAAAGTCAAATGTAGAATAACTTCATAATCATAACTTCAAATCACTCTTTCGATTTAATGTTTTAGAGAAAACTTAGTAGAAAAGTGTGCTACATATTCGACCGTTGCTTTACATGTACAAAAGAAGTCAACAAAAGTTCTTTTGTATTGCTCTAACTTAAATCTCATGTACTGTTAATGTTAACATAACAAATAAAACATACATCTTTACTTCACAAAACAGCATTATACTTGAGTATTGCCCAATATGTTAATGTTTCATTTCTAACAGAAGCCTATGAATTTTCAAATTTGGAATTCCACTAAAGGTTGAATTCCAGGAGAACGGGAGGGTGTGGGCACCTGGAAATTTTTTTAATAATAACTTTTAGGTCCTCTGACGATACCTAATCACCAGAATACCTAATATTTGAAAATTTTGATTAATTTTTTTCCATTTTATTGAATTTTCAAATTTGAAATTCCACTAAAGGATGAATTCCAGGAGAACGGGAGGGTGTGGGCACCTGGAAATTTTTTTAAATAACAACTTTTAGGTCCTCTGACGATACCTAATCACCAGAATATCTAATATTTGGAATTTTGATTAATTTTTTTCCATTTTATTGAATTTTCAAATTTGGAATTCCACTAAAGGATGAATTTCAGGAGAACGGGAGGGTGTGGGCACCTGGAAATTTTTTTAAATAACAACTTTTAGGTCCTCTGACAATACCTAATCACCAGAATATCTAACATTTGGAATTTTGATTAATTTTTTTCCATTTTATTGAATGTTCAAATTTGGAATTCCACTAAAGGATGAATTCCAGGAGAACGGGAGGGTGTGGGCACCTGGAAATTTTTTTAAATAATAACTTTTAGGTCCTCTGACGATACCTAATCACCACAATATCTAACATTTGGAATTTTGATTAATTTTTTTCCATTTTATTGAATTTTAAAAAATTGCTTTAAAATTACACGTGGCACTGTTAAATATTTACGTAAATGTGTATGTTAAAATAAATCACAAAATGTTGATTTTTGTTGTTTCATTGAAACAAGAATGGTCGCAAATATAGCTGTAAAGTAACATGTGCAACGTTTCAAATTCTGATTTTCCACCCTTATTCACTTACTTTCTGTATTGTGTTATAACTTCATTTCATAGTTATATATCTAGATCCGATATTAGAGTTTACAAAAAAAATAGAATAAAGAATGCCATAAAAGTCAAATGTAGAATAACTTCATAATCATAACTTCAAATCACTCTTTCGATTTAATGTTTTAGAGAAAACTTAGTAGAAAAGTGTGCTACATATTCGACCGTTGCTTTACATGTACAAAAGAAGTCAACAAAAGTTCTTTTGTATTGCTCTAACTTAAATCTCATGTACTGTTAATGTTAACATAACAAATAAAACATACATCTTTACTTCACAAAACAGCATTATACTTGAGTATTGCCCAATATGTTAATGTTTCATTTCAACAACAGCCTTTGTGAGCGCAATTTTTAACAAAAGGAAAAAACCGTGTGGTATTAAAAAAAATCCCCTTGCAATAACAAAGACCATTACTATGTTATGATCAACAACTTGTGAATTAGGGTGTTTTTACATTAGACTCACCGACACGACATCAGCACGGCACCGATACTGGCACGATTTTTGCAAAGTTATTGTGTGCCGTTCAAAGAAATATCATGGGTATCAAACTATATTTGCTTTTTTTTGTTATATTAAAAAAAAAAACAAGGAAAAACAAACCAAACAAGGAAAGACAGTTGTGGGTGCATCCAATTATAAAAGTGCGATATTTAGAGGCTTCCATATCCGTCATCTATAAATGGAAATATTTCGTCTTAGCTTTTGTCACGCGGAATTCCAAGTTATAACACAATACACAAAATAAGTGAATAACGGCGGAAAGTCAGAAATTTAAACGTTGCACATGTTACTTTACTGCTATGTTTGTGACCATTCTTGTTTCAATGAAAAAACAAAAATCAACATTTTGTAAGTTATTTTAACATACACATTTACGTAAATACTTAACAGTGCCACGTGTAATTTTAAAGCTATTTTTTAAAATTCAATAAAATAGAAAAAAATTAATCAAAATTCCAAATGTTAGATATTCTGGTGATTAGGTATCGTCAGAGGACCTAAAAGTTATTATTTAAAAAAATTTCCAGGTGCCCACACCCTCCCGTTCTCCTGGAATTCATCCTTTAGTGGAATTCCAAATTTGAAAATTCAATAAAATGGAAAAAAAATTAATCAAAATTCCAAATGTTAGATATTCTGGTGATTAGGTATCGTCAGAGAACCTAAAAGTTATTATTTAAAAAAATTTCCAGGTGCCCACACCCTTCCGTTCTCCTGGAATTCATCCTTTAGTGGAATTCCAAATTTGAAAATTCAATAAAATGGAAAAAAATTAATCAAAATTCCAAATGTTAGATATTCTGGTGATTAGGTATCGTCAGAGGACCTAAAAGTTATTATTTAAAAAAATTTCCAGGTGCCCACACCCTCCCGTTCTCCTGGAATTCATCCTTTAGTGGAATTCCAAATTTGAAAATTCAATAAAATGGAAAAAAAATTAATCAAAATTCCAAATGTTAGATATTCTGGTGATTAGGTATCGTCAGAGGACCTAAAAGTTATTATTTAAAAAAATTTCCAGGTGCCCACACCCTTCCGTTCTCCTAGAATTCAACCTTTAGTGGAATTCCAAATTTGAAAATTCAATAAAATGGAAAAAAATTAATCAAAATTCGAAATGTTAGATATTCTGGTGATTAGGTATCGTCAGAGGACCTAAAAGTTATTATTTAAAATAATTTCCAGGTGCCCACACCCTTCCGTTCTCCTGGAATTCATCCTTTAGTGGAATTCCAAATTTGAAAATTCAATAAAATGGGAAAAAATTAATCAACATTCCAAATGTTAGATATTCTGGTGATTAGGTATCGTCAGAGGACCTAAAAGTTATTATTTAAAAAAATTTCCAGGTGCCCACACCCTCCCGTTCTCCTGGAATTCATCCTTTAGTGGAATTCCAAATTTGAAAATTCAATAAAATGGAAAAAAAATTAATCAAAATTCCAAATGTTAGATATTCTGGTGATTAGGTATCGTCAGAGGACCTAAAAGTTATTATTTAAAAAAATTTCCAGGTGCCCACACCCTTCCGTTCTCCTAGAATTCACCCTTTAGTGGAATTCCAAATTTGAAAATTCAATAAAATGGAAAAAAATTAATCAAAATTCGAAATGTTAGATATTCTGGTGATTAGGTATCGTCAGAGGACCTAAAAGGTATTATTTAAAATAATTTCCAGGTGCCCACACCCTTCCGTTCTCCTGGAATTCATCCTTTAGTGGAATTCCAAATTTGAAAATTCAATAAAATGGGAAAAAATTAATCAACATTCCAAATGTTAGATATTCTGGTGATTAGGTATCGTCAGAGGACCTAAAAGTTATTATTTAAAAAAATTTCCAGGTGCCCACACCCTTCCGTTCTCCTGGAATTCATCCTTTAGTGGAATTCCAAATTTGAAAATTTAATAAAATGGAAAAAAATTAATCAAAATTCCAAATGCTAGATATTCTGGTGATTAGGTATCGTCAGAGGACCTAAAAGTTATTATTTAAAAAAATTTCCAGGTGCCCACACCCTCCCGTTCTCCTGGAATTTGGACTTTTTCCCTAAGAATTTGTATAACTTCTATGTGTAAAAATCGTAAGTGCTGGTGCGTTTTTTTAATGGATTTTGTTGTTATTACAAACTACATGGAGTCGCCCACTTTTATCGGCATTCATTTTTTCATTACATTAATAAATGTGGTCAGAATTCCATTTAGAATGTGCACTCCCTGAATTACAAGCATAACAGAGCTATGTTATTACCTTAACAGAAGTCTGCTAAAGCATGTGGTTTGTGTCCGGGGTGATAAATTTCGAAATTTATCTTCACACACACGATAACAGTTATCTTCTCGATGTAATTCGTATTGCGAAAGGTTATTAGAAGATTGTTCATTATCTAAATCATTTTCCTTTCCTTATACATTTATTTTCGTGAGAGTTATGGTTTTTTCTACTTATGAATGAAATTAATACTAAAAATGGTTTACTGTGTATCTATGTACATATATATTAAAAACACCTTTTAAATTATTTATTGCATTTAAAACATACTATAAAAACATTTATTTATTTGGTTTTAAAGGTTACATTATTTGATAAAGCTTTAGCTTCTAACGCAAATTTGATAACGACAAAGCTAAATTCAAATCATCGGTATTTTATAATCTGATTCGTTTAAAATTTTTTTATACTAATATTTTCCTTTTTCAGTTCAACTAGTGTTAAATTAAAAGCCTTGTCCAATAAGATGTCAGCAATAGTGGGTGATAGGAATTCCCCTTTGCCATACCGAATATTTGGTTATATGTAGTATATTGTTTTTATGTACGAAATAATTGTTATTATACAGACAAAATTTCAATAAGTCCAGGAATTTTGACTTCCCTATCCATTTCTCCATTATTTTATTTTGATGTACGTCTCTTAGAAAGTCATTGTCAGTTCTTATACTTCTGTATGTACTTCTATCCGCTAATCAATTTTTCATCTTGTTTTGGTATTCACTTTTGTATTTTGCCACAGTTTGGTTGTCTTTATCATATTGTGTAATTATGATGCTATTGTGTATTTTTAAAAATTTCCTTGTTTTTTCAAAGCCCTTGAGAATAAATTTCTCCCTCTCTGTATTTTTTTACTCTTTTTCTGAAAAAATTATCTTACTGGCAAGTTTTGATCTAGTCACTTTGTTTTCTTTGTAATTATTCGTGTTGAATTGTTTGTATACATTGTACCAAATCCGCTATTGTCTGTAAAATCTAATATTTTTTGTGCGATATTGGTAACGCAAACTTTTTGCATGGGGATAATAGCCATTTAATTTCGCATAGTATTTCTAACTACGTCTTATTTTCAAACCAGCGGTTGTTATAAACGAGTTCCAGTTTTATAAAGTGATTTTTTATTAATTAATTTATCAAATAAACATCTGTTCCTCTATTCTAACGGGATTCACAAATCTAAATATGTGAGTTTCGTTATTTATATGACAAAAGAGCTACAGTATACCAGTAGGACTGTTTTTTTTTAGTTTTAACCTAATTAGTTTTTAACTAGCAATAAGCTTATAAGCTTGTTTTATATTTGTTTTAATCACAATATACCTCCGTAGGCGAATGAATAATGCGCAGCCTACTAAACCGGAGGGAGCGAGTTCGATTCCTGCCTAAACCCTGTTTAGGCAGGAATGCTACATCGGCATTGATGAAGTAAAATCCTCAGATCTCTTTACAAAGTGTACACAACAGAATGATTGCATCGTGTCAGGCTTCGTTAAACCGTTATCTTCAATACCACTTTAAATTCAATAAAATCGAAGTCAGGGTTCGTGAAACCGTTATCTTCAATACCATATCTTTTGATTCCTTTGTATATTTATTGCCTCAATCCATTTCCAATGCGGCTATAATTGGTACCAGTTGTATATAGGGAATAATATCATCCCTTTCAGTTATCACTTATAAGTACTTTGAATTTTTTTATAACTTACCTAAATCCATCTTACGCAGCAATTTTTTTTTTCTAGATATTTTTGTCAAAACGGCAGTTATAAATTGATTTCAATGTATGCAGAGTGTAATCGTTTTAATTGGTATTAGTTTCTTGAATATGTATTTAGTTATTAACTTTTGTAAGTGATTTTACTTATCATATGAATTTCCATACATTTCACTTTGGGTCTGCACAGCGTTAGAGAAATTTAAGTATTAACTTATAACTCTACATAAAGTGAATGTCGTCCTAAAAATTCAAATATACTTTTTAATTTTTATTCCTTTTTTCCAACTTTTAATTTTTAATCTATGTTGCCCTGTGAAAAGGTGACTTTTTAAAAAGTTTTGCCCGCCCTGTGAAAGTGCAATTTTTTATATAACGAGAAAAGAACACAAATTAGAAAAAAGTGCAATGCCTTTTTTTAACAGCTGATAAACAAACATTTTCTGTATTTATGAAATGTGTATACAAAAATGTTTAACTGCCAGATTGCTAATTCATCTGGTTAAGAAAACAAATTTTTTTTTTTAATATTTCGTACAAATAAGCAGCCGCATGGTGGTCTTTGTTTGTTTTATACGATACAAAATATAAAAACAATTATTAAAATCTAATTTTCTGACTTTTTCAACTCAAAAGACTTTTTTTGAACATTTTCTGGTAACCCTGTGCAAGAATAAAAACCATGTGTTTTACAGGGCAATTTCTGCCCTGTTGATTTGCTCATGGCAAAAGTTCAATGCCTTTTGCACTGCGAAAGGGCAACATTTTTTAGAAAAGAACAAGCAATCCTTTCACAGGGCAACACATTTTCGAGAAAAGAACACAAAATTGCACTCCCTGCGGGTAGTATTACCATTTTTTGTAGAAAAGAAAACTCCATTAGTTTTAAAAGGGTAGTATCACTTATCACACATAAAGAGCAAAAATGAGTATTCCAAAAGAAAAGTTCGGAATTAGCGTTATTTTTCGTAGAGAAGGTGTTAATTGGATATCAAGGTCGTGAGAAATGATATCCTTATGTACCAGATATCAAACATTGACAACACTTTATTGAAAAACGTGATTGATAACTTTGAGGAAAAGATTGAGAGCCTGTCGAGCCAATAGGAAGTTCATTTACAATATTTTTAAACAGTAGCTAGTTGTAATGAAATGAAATAATAATAAGTCCGTTTTTATAAAATTAAAATAATACCACAATTTTAAGCACCATTTACTTACTTAAACAGTGGTTTTGTATTACACAGAGCAAAATGTGCCTAGTAGTACCTAATAAAATAGAACAAAATTTACAAGATAGCTCTATGGTTTTTTTTCAAGAACATCTTATTAATTTCATAGGGAAAACCTTTTTGAAAAAATCAAGAAGGAAACATAAATTTTATTAGTTATTCTTCTTGATTTTTTCAAAAAGGTTTTCTTCTTGATTTTACTAGGTTATCTTATTGACTTTTTTATAAATAATACTTCCTGATTTTATTTTATAATTTTTTTATTTATTTATTATTTCTATATGCATTAATAGTAGATGTAATAATAAACAGTAAATATTATTATTACTAGTATATTACTGACTTTTTACGTATATAAATTACATATATTTGCTTAAATATATACATTGTTATAATTAATTATGCCCATTACTACAAGTTGCCACTAGTTGAATGTTGGATTTTGTCGGGCCGATGAATGGTTTTGAATATCTTTGCTTAAATTTTTTTCTTCAGTCATGACAGTACTATAATACATATAAACTTCATACACAATTTGTTAACAAAGTTACTATTATTAAAAAAAAAACGCATTTTACTTACGTATTAACTCAGATTTACTAAAAAGATTGTTTTTTTTATTAATTAATTCACTAACTAAAAGTTTAATTTCATTATGTCATGTAAATCAAAGATTCTGCTGCAAGAAAAAAACAAAACGCAAAAAAAAACTTGAAAAAATTGTGCCTGTATTTGTTATTTCATATTTTTGAAATAACAAGAAACCTAGTAAAATCAAGAAGAAAATATTTTTGAAAAAATCAAGAAGGCAACCTAATAAAATCAATAAGGAAAACCTTTTTAAAAAAATTAATAAGATGACCTAATGAAATCAATAAGAAATCCACTTTTTATGTAATTAAGAAGAAATCCTAATAAAACCAAGAAGTTATTCTCTATGAATTGTTTTTTTGTGCCCAAAAAAGAAACAGAACATGAGTATAAAAAATTGCAAATAACAAGTTTTCTTCTTGATTTTATGTGTTTTCATTCTTGATAAAATTAATAAGATTTACCACAAAAATAATAAGGAATCCCTTTAAAAAAATCTTCGCTTCTTTCAGCTGGGATACCCCTTTGCCAAAAAACGTTTCATGGAGAAAATCTTCTTGATTCTATGAGGCAGTTTTTGCTCTGTGTATATTTGGGGATTTAAATAGCCATGAGCAAGTATATACATATACATATAAATACAAATGAATGAATGTGTGTAACTGCAAAAGTTTATAATAAATCTATAGCTTATACGATATTTTGCCGCATAATCAATTTCTTTCTGTTTTGATTTTTTTTAATTTCAGAGGCAAATTCGCTGCGGTACGCAGAGCAATACACAAAAATTCGGGTACACATTTTGCAGCAAAATTTCTCAAACGTCGCCGTCGGGCACAGTCTTCAGATAAGGAGATCAAACATGAAATTGCCGTATTGATGTTATGTAATGAAGCTGATAATATTGTCAAATTGAATGCCGTCCATGAATCTCGTTCAGATATAGCGCTTTTATTGGAACTGTAAGTTTACGCTTTTTTGATTGCATTTTATTATTTCTCAATGTGTATGTTGTAAATGTATGTACAATGATTACGCACCCAATTGATTAGGGAAACTCTTGTTAAAAGAACTTGGTTTTCTACCAATATATATGCACTTAACATTCATATCGCAACCAATCACATAAAATTCAATAAGGGCTGAAGCTTCAGATCAACATCAAATGTCGTTCATAAATTAACAAATTTTATCTTTCTCTCCTAAAACGATTATGTTTTTAAAAAGTTTTTGAATTTTTTATAATAATAACTTATTACTGAATTATTATTAATCTTATGGCGATTTCTTTTCTGCATTAAAAATGTTGCCCTGTGAAAAGCTGCCTTTTTAAAATGTTTTGCCCGCCCTGTGAAAGTGCAATTTTTTATATAACGAGAAAAGAACACAAATTAGAAAAAAGTGCATTGGCTTTTTTTTTAACAGCTGATAACAAAACATTTATGTATATTTTATGAAGTGTGTAAACAAGAATGTTCAGTTGCCAGATTGCTAATTCATCCGCTCGAGAAAACAAATTTTTTTTTTAAATATCTCGTACAAATAAGCTGACGCATGGTGGTCTTTTGTTTGTTTTATACGATACAAAATATAAAAACAATTATTGAAATCTAATTTTCTGACTCTTTCAACTCAAAAGTCTTTTTTTTAACATTTTCTGGTAACGCTGTGCAAGAATAAAAACCATGTGTTTTACAGGGCAATTTCTGCCCTGTTGATTTGTTCAGGGCAAAAGTGCAATGCCTTTTGCACTGCGAAAGGGCAACATTTTTTAGAAAAGAACACGCAACCCTTTCACAGGGCAACACATTTTCGAGAAAAGAACACAAAATTGCCCTCCCTGCGGGTAGTGTTGCCTTTTTTTGTAGAAAAGAAAACGCCATAAATGAATACTAATTAAAAATTGAAGAAACAGCTGAACTGAAACTAGAGCACAGTTCTACGATTATCATGGCCAATATTAGTAAATTATATGCAATTAAAAACAGTTCATTGAAGTTTTATTTTTTAGTTTATTAAAAATCTTTTAGATTAAACAAAATTTGAATGTCAATAAATATTTAATTTACTTAAAGAACTTTCAATTGTTTTATTCCTTCACAAAATTTAAGCCTAATTTGTTTTGCTTCGTGGTATGCGTTTTTATTATTTGTTGTTTCCAGCTGTAAATTGTTTGCAAAATGAAATTGTAGAGGTTTTATCGTTTGTGGGCACAACACACAACTTGATTACTAAGCGAGTTGTACCAACGGTTGTATCGTGTATGGATTTCATAAGAAATTTTCTGTCTGTATGAAATTTTTGCAAATTTTTTTTATATCTCTATATATTTTAAAATCTGTATGCATCTCATTAAATTTATCTAATTTTCAAAAAGTAATCGAAACCGCGCTGCATAAAATAAAAATTCTTCTAAAAAATTGTGTAATATGCAAAATTACAAAATGCCACAAATTTCACATGTTTGTTTATCGTTTTAGAAATTAAAAAAATTAATAACAATCCAAGTCCATGTATACATATGTATATATAGATTTGCATATGGCTGCATTATTTATTTACCTACATGACGTAATCGTTCCCCCTATTAATTGTCGGTAGTTTCCGACAATGGTTCGGTGGTATTATGATATTTCTCATTGTAATACTGTATTCCTTTTGCTGTATACTTTTTGCTTTTGAGCTTCGACGTAAAACAAGCTTCTTTCGTTTTGGTGGTCTTACAATCAAACCAATTTGGTACAAGCACTATATTCAAAGAAAATGTGCTTCAGCTAGCTACCATTGTCGACTTCTCTTCGCATTTTATAAGTTTTAGCAAACCTGCTTTGCAATAAATTTGTGATTTAATTTTATTTAAAACATCAAATGTTTGTAAATCTGGTAACACGTAAAGGAGTGAGTCTTTCCTAATAAATCAATTAAACATTTTGAAGTTAGTTTCGAATTTCCATGAACAAATGTTAGCATAAAATACTTTAGAAACTGTTTAAATTATCTTAAAAAGGAACATTTCTGAAGGTAAATTTTTACGTTCCCGTATTTATCAGTATTTTTAACGTCCTTCCCGCGGATGACTTTTTTATATATGGGAGGAAGGACCCGCTTCTAAAAAATTAATACCATATTCAACATTTCTATCATAATTCTCATTTTGCGAAGCATCGACATGATGGAGACCCGAAACATACGGCTAAGATAGTCAAAGATTGGCTTTCAAAGCAAATGTTTCAAACCATGCAATGTCCAGCTCAAAGTCCCGATCTAAAATCCGATCGAAAATTTGTGGGCTTTGTTAAAGAAAAGGCTACAAAAATCCCCACAAAATTTATATGAACTGTGGTCCCTGGTCCAGGCAGAATGGACCAGTATTCCGAAGCGCCGTATAGAAAGCTTGGTTGAATGTATGCCAAATAGAGTAAGAAGCGTCATAAAATCCAAGGAAACACGGAAACTTGTTGAAAAACGACGGATGGCAACCCTATGTTGAGGTACTTAACTGTGTGAGAAGTGTACGTATGTAGGAGTGTTGTTAGAAAGTCTTTAGGAGTACAGTGAAACCTCCCAATAGTGGACAGCCATGGTCGGTCCTCTTTTGTCCATTGTTAGAGGTGAAATAAAAAATCTTGTTATGAATTTTTTTTATGTAATTAAAATTTTATTTTTAATAAACGCAAAGAAACCAATTTAATACATTCTGAGATCAAAAATTATACTTTAAAGAAAGTAAAAAAAATAACTGTCATAAAACAAGAACATTCATTGTTCATGAGTTACTTTTTGAAAAAAAATTGTTGATACTCTTTTGACGCAATTTCGCTTGTATTCAAGAATTAGGCGACCTTGTAGATGACTTTCTAAATTTTTTCATAGTTAAAAGCCTTGAAATCTGTTTGCAAAAATTGTTTTAAATTGTGGAGGTAGTTTAAAAAGCTAGTGTAACGTTTGTTACTTTATTAGGTACCTCTTGCCAGTTTTCTTTATCAGAATCTTCTTCGGGTTCAATTTCACTTTCCGTATTGTCAATATCAATAGTTATGCAATCATTTGCAAATCTATTAAGGGGATATAATATTCGTCGTCAAACTCAGGGGTATTGTAAAAGTCGCCATCAAAACCACCTTTCAAAAACAGTTTTGAATTGTTTCGACGGAAACTTTTATCCATGTCCACATATTAGATGTTTTTTGAACCAGATAACGCTCAAAATTATGTCCATGTCCGTATATGAGAGTGTCCACTCATGAGAGGTTTACTTGCGTGGAATTTCGATTTTAAAGCTTGGTATATTAATAATGGCCCATTGAAGGGAGGTGTTCACCAGAGGGACTCTGCCCTTTTGAAAGGTTTCACTGTATATTCGGCAAGTTTCTGGCAAAATAATAACATGTATGTATGTATATTACAAAAGGTTACACAACATACATACATATATACATTGTCAGTAAATTTTTTCAACGCTACGACGAATGAACATGTACGTATGTACATGTGTACATACATATATATGTATGTGCATATATATTTGCATACAAGTACCTTTATCACTAATCTTTTAATTAATGCTGGAAATTGTTGATTCAACTTCAAAAACGTTTTTACAAAATCGCTTCAGCCACAAACCTTTGTCTGTGCTAAGAGGCAAATTTTAAAGAACTGAAACATCGCATGCTTTTTTGCCTCAATAAAATTGCCGCGTGCGAAGTTTTCAAAAATGAATTTAACTTTTTGAATTTTCCTAGAAGTCATGTGCATATGAGCTTTTTGCACTGAGTCCCATTTTCAACGGTTTCTAAAAAATGTGAAAACGATTTCTCAAATATTCTATAAACGCAGTTTTATAGCCTTAGGTGTTTGATTCTGTTCCACATAGGTTTGATACAGCGAGGAAGAATGGTTTGGCCACAGTGGCAATATCCCTCTCAGAAGTCATGTGCATATGAGCATTTTGTACTAAGCCCCATTTTCAACCGTTTCTAAGAAATGTGAAAACGATTTCTCAAATAATCTATAAAAGCAGTTTTATGGCCTTACGTGTTTGCTTCTGTTCCACATAGGTTTGATCCAGCGAGGAAGAATGGTTTAGATGCAGTGAAGAAGTTTCCAAAAAAAGTGGCGAAATTCTATACAAATTCCTTACAATTTATACATGCGGCGAAAAACACACCATGTGCGATGTTTTCAAAAATGAATTTAACTTTTTGAATTTATCTTCACACACGTGTGTTATATCTATCTTTATAAAAGAAAGTTGCATTATATTAGTAATTGATGTTCTCTGGAACGCGTCAAAGTTTATTTGAAAGCTGACATCAATACCAAGGTTTTTATGTATAAACGGTCTCTGTTGGTTTATTGGTTCATGAGTTATAGCCATTTTAGTGAACCTGCATTCATTTTAAAATATTTGAAAATATTTCAGTTAATATTTTGAAAAACTGAACTACAGTCCGTTTTTAAATTCATTACAATTCGATTTTAGTCAAACCAATTTGTGCTTCCCAATATCAAGCAACTCCGTTTATGTAATGATACAAAAACTATAAAAAAAAAACTACAAAACTTTACATTCCGTGCATCCGAATGATTTCGTCTGATATGCCATTTTAAACTTAGGAATTTGTGAAGTAAATTTATGGTATCCAGTTTTCTAATAATAGTTTTCTGTAATAGATTACACATAGATAATACTCTGTAGCCACGCAAAATGGATTGTGTATTAAGATCAAAATCAGAATTGTTATTTCAAAAATAAAAGAAATAAATAAAACGAAAAAAAAAACAGCAATGATGGAAAAACGACAGGTAGAAAATGAGAAAATATTAAAATTGCTAAGTGAAAAAGATACAGAACACAAAACCTTGAAATTTGAAAAAAAACAAAAAGCATCGACGCAGATGTGCAGAAAAATTGTTATATAAGTACGTCCTAAAAACGTCAATGGTTTGACATCGGCAACAGTCCTGGAATCTACGCCTTACCATAGATTATTAGTAATATCCACACTGAAATGACACTGAAAAATTTAAACCTATAGGTAAACCTGTTTTTGAATAAAGAAATTTTAAAAATTAAACATCAAATACAGGGTATTCGCTGGGAAAATATACCACTTTGTTTATTTATAAAATTTGATTACATGAAGGATAATGGAAACGAAAATGCAAAGAGAAAGGAAATTACCTTTGTGAACTTGTATACATATATGACAACAAAAAAAAAGAAGTTTATTGACTATAGCGCAACACAATAGTCATAATTGCCTGCATTAAATACATGTGGAATACATTAATTTCATTCACACATATGACAGTCATTTGATGCCCTAAAATGCACTTGAAAATGCACGACACAGTTTATGTGCTGGACATTTGTTATGTTTTGGAGCTGCACATTAATACCAGACACTTCGACATATTGAAAACAAACTGATGCAATTGCTAAGTACATTTGAAGTGCATCATTACACATGTTAAACATTCCAAATTGTTTATGAATGTCTGTTTGGAATTATGTTGTCCAATACTTTCTCATGACCATGAAAACTATAATTTGGCTACCTAAGTTACCTTCCTAAAGTCACACAACTCTAGACAACTAATAATATTTTCATAAATTATTTATAATTATGTAACAATGTAAAGGAGGAATTAATCCAATTTTCGACGCGGCCTACATCTGCACAGCCAAAAGAAAACTAAATAAAGTTTAGCGCCTCTCTGCGCAAACCGAAAAACTATTTTATCCCTTTTTCATGGCGATCCTGCCAGGATCCTTACAATGTTTTAAATTGTAAGGACTCAATAATTTTTTATTATTATTGAAAAAAAAAAAAAATACAAAAATCGTGGAGAGTGCCCAACTTTAAGGGCACCTCAGTAAAAAAAGAAAAACAAGACTATTAAACACCATCAGCTGAAGGAAGACTTCCGCCTCGCCAAAAGGCAGTGAAGAAAGGGCACTAAACTCGCAACCATAATGGTCAGAGAAAACTCATCAAACAATGATACAACAAATTAACGATTTGGAGCAGCTCATCAAAGCAATGAGATGGGACCAGGACAATAAGACGAGCAACAATTAAAAAAAAAGGTAAAAGGGGAAAAAATATCTTTAAATTAAAAAATTAAACATTAGTTAATAAGTAAAGTGTAACACTGGATCGCGCCTTGGTGTGCATACATAGGTCAGTAGACGTTCCAAGCCGTTTGACACGATTTTTTTGTTTTTTTTTATTATTCGCGAAACTAATGTAATAAAAATAGGTATTCTTAATTTAAAAGTAAGTAAAAAAAAAATAAAATAGAAATTCTATTAAATGTTACTCTAAAACTTATCTTTTCCTAATTGTAAACCTGAATTTGAAAATCCACAATTATGGAAAGTTTTTATAGAAGCGAGTATGAATATTACGTGAAATGTCGTAAAGAGTTAGGGTTAGTGACAAAAATAACATTAAGGGAATTTATTGAAAAGAAGCATGTAAAGTATTAAGAAAATATTAATAGATAATTTTTAAATACTGAGAAAATGGGACAAACAATAGTCGAATTTTTAAACACAGCCTCAAAGTTAATCACAGACTTTGATAGCAGCCCAGAGAACCTTAGATCTTTTATAGACTCCCATAAACTAGTAGATTCAATCAATCACACCCACGAATCAACAGCCATTTCTCTAATTAAAACGAAACTGAAAGTACATGCTAGAATCTTTATTAACGAAGAATCGACTATAGAACAAATAGTAAATACTCTTAATAGAACAGTAAAAAGTGAATCGGTAGAAGTAATAATTGCCAAAGTAATGAATAACAGACAAACTAGCAAAACTGCAACAACATATTGCAATGAAATAGAAAAACTTACTAAAACACTAGAGACAGCTTACATCTCGGATGGACTGTCATGTGACCTTGCCACTAAATACTCTACACAAGTAGCAGTAAAGGCTCTAATGAAAAATTGCAATCTAGATAAGGTGAAGCTCATCATGGAAGCTGCCCAATTCAATAATATGAATGAAGCAATAAGCAAATTCATAAACTGTTGTACAGAGGCCACGGGCCAACAAAACGCAATTCTATATTATGGATAAAGATCCAATTTGAATTACAGATATGTACCACGAGGAAGAATAAATTACTCTCGAAATAATAGTTTTAATAACAGAAGTAGGAACAACTACAATAATAATAATAATAATAATATAAATAATCGCAGAATACAGAACAAACAAAACCAAATGAATATAAGAAAGCAAAATTGTATCAATGCGACTGAAAACTAATAAATTCCCCTAAGATCAATTCGATAGAACACAATGTGTATAACCTAAATCTTAGTTTTTGCTATTTCATTTATATTAAAATCAATAATTCAATAATTGATGCAAAAATTTCTATTATACACTGGAGCAGATATTTCACTAATAAAACAATACTATACAAATACTAACAAAATCAATAGAAACAAAACAACAACATTATACGGAATAGGACAAGACAAATACAAATCAATAGAAAACATTTTCTTATACCCTAATTTACAAAATTTTTCGATTCCACACAGTTTCCAAGTAGTACAAAATGATTTCCCCATTCCCTGTGATGGAATCATTGGTACTGACTTTTTAAAGAAATATAACTGTGTGATAAGCTTAAAATAATTTTACCAGCTAGATCAGAAGTCATTTGACAAATTACACTAAAATCTTCTGGCATATTTATTGCCAACACGCTGGTAAAAACAAAAAAGGCATTTATTCGAATCATGAATACTACTAACAACGTAGTTACAATTACACAAAACACTATCAAAACTGAAAATATCACTGATTACATAATAGTTAAAAATAAATTTAACAGTAATAGTAACAGAAAAACGAAAATACTAAACATTTTAAAGAAAAATTTTCCACAACAATTTAAACAAATACTAACAACAAATTTTTGTTCAAAATAAAGCGATATATTTGGTTTAGAAACAGAACCCATAACAGCAAACAATTTTTATAAGCAAAAATTAAGAGTAAAAGATTTCGATCCGATGTACATTAAGAATTACCGTATAACTCTTACACACAAAGAAGAAATCGATAAACAGGTCAAAAAACTCGTAAAAGATAAGATAGTCGAACCATCTTACTCAGAATATAATAGTCCAATTTTATTGGTACCAAAGTAATCTAATACAAAATGGAGATTAGTAATCGACTACAGACAGATAAATAAGAAGTTGATAGCGCACGAATTCCCATTGCCAAGAATAGATGATATTCTACTCGGCAGAGCAAAATATTTCTCGTGTCTATACTTAATGTCTGGATTCCATCAGATCAGTTTGGAGACAAATTCTCGAGACTTAACATCATTTTCTATTAACACTGGATCTTATAAATTCACGAGACTGCCATATGGATTAAAAACTGCTCCAAATTCTTTTCAAAGAATGATGACTTTAGCATTCAGTGGTTTAAAACCAAACCAAGCATTCCTTTATATGGATGATTTAGTGGTACTAGGATGTTCTGTACCACTAAAGATTCATAAAAAATTTTTCTGAATATTCAAGACATCTTACCAAATTATCTAAGAAAAATGTTAAGTTTGAATGGAGACAAAAATGCGAACATGCATTTAAATATCTAAAAAAGGCATTAATGAATCCAACACTACTACAGTATCCAGATTTCGCAAAGGAATTCTGTATAACAATAGATGCAAGCAAACACGCCGTATTAACCCAAGACTTCAGCTACCCATGGCATATGCCTCGAAAGCATTCACTAAAGGTGAAAGCAATAAGTCAACCATAGAGCAAGAATAAACGGCAATACATTGGGCAATAACACACTTGAGACCATACATATATGGCACACACTTCTTAGTTCGCACAGACCACAGACTTCTTTTTTATTTGTTTTCGATAAAAAGTCCAAGCTCTAAATTAACAAGAGTTGGAATTGATCTGGAAGAATATGATTTCTCAGTAGAATACCTTAGGGGAAAAGATAATTACGTAGCCGACGCATTGTCGCGAATCACAATAAATGAACTAAAAGAAATGACATTAAAGGCTAATACGGTATTAAGGATCACAACAAGATCCATGACGAATAAAACCAATGATAGTAATATAAAGCAGCATATAAGTAATAAAAAAAATGAAAATGGTAAGCCCAATATATATGTACCAATTAAGAACACTGACGTCAGATAATTTTATAAATTAAAAATTAATCCCAATAAATGTTATATCAAAAAGGGAAAAATGGCACTTACATACATAGAGTTAAATGGAACTAATAGGAAAATTGACTTAGGACAATTATTCTCTAGGCTAGAAAAAGTGGCCGGTAAATTTAACATAAATAAAATACAAGTGGCACCTAGTGAGAAAATTTTCGAAATTATCTCAATTGATGAATTTAAAAGTAGCGCTACTAAATAAGGTAACCAAAATAAGAGATAAGGATTCCAAAGAAATTCTTCAAATAATACTGAAATATCACGATGATCCCATTGAACGAGGACATTGCGGAATATATAAAACAACAGAAAAAATAAAAAGATACTATTATTGGAAAAATATGTCAAAAGACATAACAAAATATGTAAAAGCCTGCCAAAAATGCCAGATGTCTAAAACTAATAAGCAATAAAATGTCCAATGATCATTACGGAAACACCTACCAAACCATTTGATACAGTGTTTGTGGATACAGTAGCACCATTTCCAAAATAACTAAAAGGAAATGAATATGCAGTCACACTAATATGTGACTTAACTAAATATTTAGTTACGATTCCAATCCCGAACAAGACAGCCGAAACAATCGCTGAAGCGATATTTGAAAACTTTATTCTTGTCTACGGACCAATGAAGACGTTTATTTCGGACATGGGTACAGAATATAAGAATTCAATATTAACGGAACTTTGAGATAATAATAAACTAAAACAGAAATTAAATTATGATAAGGAAATATTAGAATATAATTTTAAAATAGGAGACCTAGTATTAATTAAAAATGAATCAGGCCATAAGCTGGTCATGGGATTATACCATAAAATTTGCATTGTGTGAAAATTCTTAAAAAGAATGGAGGTGTAGTGTGATACTAGTAGTCTGTATGACTTGCACTAAGTAGCACAACACAACAGTGGAATACATACATTTCATTCACACAAGTGACGGTCATTTGACATCTTAAATATGCACTTGAAAAGGCACGACACAATTTATGTGCCGGACAATTGTTGTTACGTTTTGGTGCTCCACATTAATAGCAAACACTTCGACATAATGAAAACAAACTGATGCAATTGCTAAGTACATTTGAAGTGCATCATTACACATGTTAAACATTCCAAATTGTTTATGAATGTCTGTTTGGAATTATGTTGTCCAATACTTTCTCATGACCATGAAAACTATAATTTGGCTTTCTAAGTTATTTTTGAGTGACTTTAGGAAGTCACTCAACTCTAGACAACTAATAATATTTTCATAAATTATTTATAAGCAAAAGTAAGTAACAATGTGAGGAGGAATTAATCCAACCTTCGCGCGGGCTACGTCCGTACAGCCAAAAGAAAACTAAATAAAGTTTAGCGCCTCTGCGCAAACCGAAAAACTATTTTATTCCTTTTTCAGACTAGTATGGAAGAGTACAGAAATGATGTACTAAATAGCAGGAATTACACAGCTTATTGATTTAGAAGGACGAAACGTACCAGACAGAGTAAAAAGTAAAAGAAAGGTGCACAATAAATTGCTTAAGAATTCAAGAGCGATTCAGCAATTCAGTATTGTATAGATTTTAGTACTATCAAATATAATATTGAGCAGTCTAAAGATTGACTGAAAAATAAAAAATTCGAAAATAAAACTAAATTTAAATTTTTTAAAGTTTTTCTTTTTTCGTTATTCGTTTTTTACAAAAGTGTACTACTCGAAATTCCAACTCAGTATTGAAAGGGGATTAGATTTAATTATCAAAATTATTTACAATATTGCAATCAATAGCATCCAAAAATTGCAAATTTTGTAAATGTTTTTATAATTTTTTGGACGTTTCTTTCCACAAATTTTTAGCAAAATTTTGAAGAACATTTTCCTTAAATTTTTTTTGTCATCCCTCTATTAATTAAGTAATTAATATCAAGTTTACACCAGATATGTAGAGTTGAAGGTGATAGATTGGTGACCAAGATGATTACTACTTAGCTACCGCCTGGTTCTTCTTATCATCACACGACACGACACCAGCACGGCACTGATATTCTTCTCACCGACATGTTGCCGGCAATGACACGAATTCACTTAATTTTTTGAATGCGATGCGTCTTTACTCTTTATTAATATATTTTTCTTAACTTAAGAATTAGAGTTTATTAAAATAAAATATTTCTTTTTTCGATGCATATGCATCTACTTTCTTATTTTATTTAAGAGTTTGGTTCACTAAATGATGACTATGCGTCTTACTACACTTCGCGATCTTAACTAGCTAAAACCTGGACGTGTATTTATACTAATATATTTTCTTATGAAATAATGTGAAGTCTTCAAGTAATATGCATTATAGTTTCCTAATTCTATGTCTAGACCAATTTCTAGTTATAATTATCTTAAAGTAATAATTTTCTTATTGTTAACAGGTGAGGCATCTTGTGTTTCCATGGGCATTAGCTATTTTACATGTTTGTGAACTTAGTTGCCATTAAGTCACGGTACAGACATGTCGGCAAGCCAGTTAATACATGACATAAAAATGTCATATGATAATAATAACTAGAATGCCATAAGATAATTATAAGTAGATAATAGCCCAGACAAAGTCATTATACTAATGATAATGACGATCATAAATATTAACTAAATCAATAGCAGTTAAAACGAATGAAAAACTGTCTGGTATACAGATGACATAATTACTCATTACCTTAGGATCCTTGTTAGTATAAATAGACTTTAAGTAATAGTTATCGAATAAAAAAGCACACATTTCAGTGTAGCTAAAAATAAAAATATTATTATTTTTGATTCACCCCTACAAAGAGGAATTAGCTGGGGGCTCAACCAGGATACAAGCGAAATAATCATGTATTCCCAGCCAAATAAAAAATCTACAATCCCTAATCCCTAAGAAGGAGAAAACAAGTTCTTGAAAAATTGGAAATAATTATAAGGGACACAAGCGAAATAATCTTGTATTCTCAGCAAAATAAAAATCAACGATCCCTAAGAAGGAGGAAACAAGTTGCTGAAAAATTGAAAATAATTATAAAGGATAAAAGTAAATTTAGAATTTAACACTGGATCATCGTACACTTTAAGCTCACATTCAGGTGCTAACCGAGTCAATCACCGTTCGCTGTAATTACTGTGCCAAATAACACTGCTAACCAAATCAACACAGAAATTTTTAAATGCTTATCAACATTTTGTGAAATAGAGGGCGAATATAATCCATGGAGGAACCAAATTATTGGTGCAGCATCAAATGTTCTATCTGTAAATGGACGGAACTCAATTTTTATTCAGTTTTTTATGAATTCCATGATGATATTCATTAAGCCCTAACCTTTATACAGCAAAAAATCGAAATGGCAGATAAAAATATGAGATATGGACGATTATCTGATGCAAATGAGGATGCGATTCGCACTTTTATCATGGGCCTGCGAAGTAACTACACAAGGGTGATTCTCTATGCAAAACAACCCAAAAGTCTGGAAGAGGCCTATGTCATCGCTTGCACTATATACCATGCCAACGAAGACCGGCATTTCGAAAATACCACTATGAGACGACAAGAACATCACAATGGACAACGGCATTCAACTCACAGAGGGAACGAATACAATCAACTAAAACCAGCATAACAAGTTCGACAACGATATCATAACTATCCATCACCACAACGAAATCAAGTCGAGCCAATGGAAATCGATGACTCAGCACAATATAGCAAACTTTCAAACTTCAAACAACAGCAAAAATGGAGTAATAATAATCCTCTACAAAACCATGCAACACATCACAACCCCTTCATGGAAAGAGAGAAAGGAACCTTTCATCCTACAACGTCAACACAAATAAGATTCAACGCGTACATCAAACACATGACGAGGATCTTCAGTCCATCCAAGGTCAATACAAAGAAGACGATCTTGAAACCGGAAGTGCTTTTTTAGGCAAGTGAATGGTCTACCATGCCTGCAAAGAACTTGCAGAGAAACAAGTAGGTCAAAAAATATTTTAGCAGATTTAGGAGCTACAAATAATTATAATAGCACTAGTTGTAAGATAGGGAAATCAATATTAATAAAACCAGTGAAAGTCAAAACAATTCATGGATATTCTATAATAGATAAGAAAAAAATAATTACGGTTTTAAACCATCATTTAACTTTCTACGAAACAGAAGCGCTTCAAGAATATGTTATTAGGAGAACAGGGTTTAAGATCAGTCAAAGCAGAGATCAATCTCTTTGACTATAGTTTGAATAATAAATATAGGAAAGAAATAAGGAAAGGTAAACAAAAAATTAATTATAAAATAAAAATGAAATGTACAAGGAAGATATTGAAAGAATAATGCAAAGGAATAATGAAACTACTGAAAAATTACCATTTATTACGACAATTCAAGCATCTATTAGGACAAAATCAGAAGATTCTTTTTATGTAAAGCAATATCCCTATCCGATATCAGATAACGAATTCATTAATAATGAAATAAGAAAATTATTAGATAATGAAATTATACAGCCAAGTAGGAGTCCGTACAATTCCCCCATTTGGACAGTCGCAAAAAAGGGCACCGACGAACAAGGTAAGCCCAAAAGGCGAATGGTAATCGATTTTCAAAAACTAAATGCTCAGGCAATCACTGACCGCTACCTAATTCCTGATGTTGGAATGACAATCCAGAACTTAGGCAAGGCAAAAGTATTCACTGCATTAGACTTAGAATCAGGATTTCATCAAGTCCTTATAAAAAAATCAGCCACATCTGATATAATCCAAGAGAAAAATACACCACATACAATTCTTGAAAACGGCCACATACTTTATGATGGCGATCACATTTATGAAACAGAATTAGTAAGATTAAGAACAGAAATGAACCTCATGTAAACAAGTTAGGACACTTTGTTTTAAGAAGAAGGGGAGTTAATACTTGGCATAGAAATGTTTTATGGAAATAATAACTAGAATGCCATAAGATAATTATAAATAGATAATAGCCCAGACATAGACATTATACTAATGATAATGACGATCATAAATATTAAGTAAACCAACAGCAGGTAAAACGAATGAAAACTGTCTGGTATACAGACGACATAATTACTCATTAGCTTAGGATCCTTGTTAGGTAATAGTTATTAAGTAGTCTTAAGAATATATCGAATAAAAAAGCACACATTTCAGTGTAGCTAAAAATAAAAATATTATTATTTTTTTTAATTCCTTCCTACAAAGAGGAATTAACCAGCGCGAAAGTATACCCATATGATTACATGCGTTTGCGCACCCTCTAATGTCGTTGTCGTGTAGGCTGATGTGAAAACACCCATATAGTTCTCCTTTGTTCTTATTTAATAAAGACAGATGTTCGCTTGTTAACTCAAAACATTTGGACATAATTTTTTATTGTTTGAATCCATATTTTAAATTTTTAACACAATTCTATCTTCACGGCTATTTTTTTCTGGTTTCCTATAATTGAGCCTCCACAGAAAGGACTAGTTGTACATGCACAAAATGGTAGTTGTAGACAAATTCGTTGAAGAGTGTAGTTTTTTGTGTACACAATTTTTAGACCAGCCACAAGACGGCATTAGCTGCACAAAACCAATACATGCATAAAATTAAAAATCCCAGTTAAAATTTTTTTTCTTGAGAGCTGATTTAATTTTTCGTCGATCTTCACTTATATCTGAGTGAAAACAGTTATTTTTATTTTTTATTACTCAATGTAAATATGGATATGTAAATGTAATTGATATATTTTAATGAATAAATATATAAAAATAGATTTTGCTGAATGTGAAGTTTTATTTTCCAAATTGCAACCATTGGAAATTACTCCCAGTAAAATTTCCAAATTATTATTTATTTCCGCCATATTTGTATAAATTTTTAAAATTTGCTTTACTATTTGACTATGCTTGGTAATGCGCAGAACGAAGCACAAACGTCAAATGAATAAAAGTCATACACACAAAGAGATCACGTATACATCATGTTGTGGAAGTTTAAACATTCCCGTGTGTGTTCGATTACACAAAAATTATGCGGATTAAAAAAAAATTCCTTTTGTAGATGCTCTTTGACATTAATAACTTATACAAATGGTTTAGAAAAACAAGAGTTTTAACTTCCCCAGAGACATCCGTTACAAAAATTCTGAAAACATTCTTACAATCCATATTGAGGGGCATCTTTTATATAAAAACGCCATAGGAGTAAATACGTACGAGAACTTCTCAGAGACCTGTGTGAACACAATTCAAACGACATAGTTTTGCCATTAGTATAATGAGTACTGATATAGCACTTAACACTAAAAAATTAATCATGACATTTTATTAATTTTTTATTACTATCTCTACTTGCTTTTACAAATCACCCACATGAATCAGAAAAGCCACGGAAAATATAAATGTTTTGAATACTTTTCTAAAAAACCTTTGATTGTTACAGATTTTTGAACTGTAATAATCAATTATGAAATAATATATAATGTGAAACAGGATAAAAACCAAAATGATAAAATATGAAATATTTTTGCCAAACTTAAAAAGCGAATGGATACTTTTCCAGTGAATTTTAATTCAAAATTCAAATGGTTATTGAGTTCATACATTGCAATCAATAAAAAAATCATTTGCAAAAGAAAAATGTAAGACAGGGATTTTAAAATCCATCTGCTTCAATTCTTCCGATTTTTCCCATGTGTAAATCGGCCACATTGTATATTACTTTCGCATATGAAGTGTTTGAATTTAAAGTTTTTTTTCGCATATTTTTTGAGCATTTTTGTTCATGGATGATTAGAAGAGAGATGTTATGTTAATGCGCACATACACACGTAAATACACAAAGTTGCTTTTACTTCAATCAGCAAAGAAAACATTGTTTGCATCATTTTTGTATGATAGTATGGCAGGAAATAACAGGGAATCACTATGAGATTTTCGTGTCAATGAATCGTAAGATTATGTAGAATAGTGGAACATGGGTTTTAACAATTGCTAAAACGAATTTCTGAGTACATACATATGTTTGAATGCGTGGTAAATAATCAAGTTATGCAATATGCTTGTATTTTTGTGCTTGTAAGTAAAGTTTTTGAAAAATGTAATGTAATAAGTATATTTTCTATAAATTTAAGAAAATTATTATATTAATTCGAAAAAATATGTATGTACTCGTATGTATTATGTATATTCGTCATCATTATTACGTAATCCTTGGTTCCCAAGCAAATTGGAAGTGCATGTGCATATGTGTATATGTATGGATGTACATATGTATATGTATGGATGTACATATGGATATGTATGGATCTACATATGTATATGTATACATGTATATATGGATATATATATATATGGATGTGCATATACATACATATATCCATATACAGTCTTGACTAGAAGTAAAGAGAAATTTTTTTAATAGCTGGATTTTTTAATAGATGTGTATGCAAAAGTGAGTGTAAGAAAAGGAAAAAAGTGTGTATGTTTAAGCTAATGTAGCTCCCTTCAGATCATGGAACAAAAATTTATGATGTGTCACATACGTACACATTTTATTCATTATTTTATTTTGTCAATGAATCAGATGCGAAATGATCGGTGCTATACATATATCGTCATTCAAAAATTGCAGCAATAAATGATAAGAAATATTAAACCACAAGAGTAAAATTCACAAACATTTTTATGTCTGAATTCTGAAGGTAGAGGTGGTACTCACGGCGTTAACCATTTTTAGTTTACAAATTTGCAAACTCGCCCTTTGACATCTAACATTTTATTTCAAGATTTCATATTTTGGATATTATTTTATCTTGCCAGAAAATAATTCTTATATTCGTTTTATATTATTCGCTTTTTAATATTTTATGTCTAATAATTTCATTGTATTTTTAGAGCGACTGGTGGTGAATTACAAACCTTTTTAGATAATGAAGAATATCTAACGGAAGCACAGGGCCGAATTTGTATGCGTGAAGTACTTAAAGCAATACAATTTTTACATAAAAGGTCCATAGTACATTTAGATTTAAAACCGCAAAATATTTTATTGTCCGGTGAACTTATAGAAGGTTGGTAGGGATTTCGATATTCTATGGTGGAAATATTAAAAAGTGAAATTATAATTTTGTTCTTGCAGATGGTTTGAAGTTGTGTGATTTTGGTATTTCTCGTGTGGTGACCGAGGGTACTAATGTTCGTGAAATTGTTGGTACACCCGATTATGTAGCTCCAGAAGTTTTGCAGTATGAACCCTTATCATTATGTACAGATATTTGGTCGGTTGGTGTGTTAGCTTACGTACTGTTATCTGGGTTTTCGCCATTCGGTGGTGAAACAAAACAGGAAACCTTTCTAAACATATCACAGTGTTCATTAACATTTCCGGATAAATTATTTAAAGGTGTCTCACCGGCAGCCATTGATTTTATACGTAGAGCATTGCGAATAAAGCCAAGGTAAGTTTCTAGGTTGATTTTCCCTAATTTCATTTATGTTTTAATTGCCATATAAAAAGAAAATATTTTTTTCGTGCTTGCAAAAATTGTATATGTTATTATATTATTTTTCACCAAATAAAATAAAATATTTTTCAGAATTTTTATTTCATATTTAAATTTTATAAATGACCCATTAATTACTATCCAGTCTTATCAGTTATTTTTTTTTATATTCAAGTATTAAATTTAATGTATGTATGTACCTTAAAAGTATATTCGCAAATTAAAACGCAAGATTAGTAAATAAAGTCAAATTTAATAATTACTTATTGTTTTTATCTAGTGATCGCATGACTGCTGACGAATGTCTCGGACACATTTGGCTTAAAGACGAATGTAATATCGATAGACATATTTTCAATGCGATAAAGTATAAGCGAGATTTGGAACAAGAGGAAAGTAGCAATAATGAGCATGATAACGAGGATTACGATCATGATAATGGAGTGGGTGATATTGATGAAAATCGCGAAAACGATGAAATACTTCAAGGCAATGTTGGAAATGAGTTAAAATTAGTAAAAGTTAAACTGCAAGCGTATGGGGCTGACAGTACAAGAAAGGATAATGATATTTTACATAATGCACTCTTAAAAGTTACAGATGAAACAGCAACAAAAACTTGTTATGTCAACGGACACACTAGTTTTCATTCGGCTGCTTGTTTTAAAAAATTACGTGAAGAAAAGTCGATTAAACACACAAGTGTTAGGCAAACCAACATCAGTATAAAGAAAACAATAGCGGTACATGATATATCAAATCCTGAAACTGTTACTGTACCACTGTGCGTCGTACATCCAACGATATCTGCACAACAATTAATAAAACTTCAAGAGCAACAGTTTTTGCACATTCCGGCTAGACGAAATTCATCGGAGTCTAATAAAGAAAATACATTTGTGACTACCAAGAAAATAACAGCCGTCAACTGCAATGGCAGTTCAGTAAGCTTAAAGAAATCTTCCTCCTCCTGCTTGTCCTCTGCAGTAACGCAATCGGCTACGGCCACTATACACATTTCACCTCCATCTACTTTCAATGCTGCTAATAACGTAGTAGCCACAATAAAAATACCCACTTCAAACGCTGTAAATGTAAAATATGATAAAGTATCAGTAACCAATGGCAGCCATCATTCTTTATTCCCAGATGCTCCCACTACGCCAAAAGTTATACGTAAAACACCAACTGCGGATACATCATCCACCTCTGTTAAAGCTTTAGTTAAAAAATTTCAACTTGAAGGCGGCGAACAACCAATCACACCACCTGAATTTATCACTAATGGCAGCAGGATGGAATTTCAGCTACAATCGACGAAGAATCCAAGTCAATTAAAATTTAATGGAAATGCCAGTAGGGATTCTATTTCCACACTAACTATAGCACATTCTTCAGCTATTACCATAGCGAATTCGGCCAGAAGAGCTTCAGTGCCTATAAGCCATAACACTTATAAAAAACAAAGTATGATTTCTTCTTCGGCTCCGGTATCAGTACCAACTTCTCAGAACTGCCACACCACATGCTTATATTGTGTGACCAGTACAAACTCCTTAACTGATGGATGCAGGCATCCTAATCCCTCAACAAATAACATTGAGATTTCCTTAAAAGATGACAGTGACACCGTAGATAAAAATTTTTATTCTATAACACCTCTGAGTAGTAACAGTACAAAATCTCTAATTAATGACAATACCAGCAACGACAGTCTTATTTTTCCAACCAGCAATAATGCTGCCATATCATCATCACAACAAACTTTAATATTTGGCCAGGAAGAGCATTCGCATTCACACCAACTTCAGCGGTCGCATCCCTCACATCATTATCACAATTACATACATCATCATGGTATAATTAAGAATGCTACCAATTCACCAAATGGTTTAAGTTTAGATCAGGGTATTATTTGTTAGCCCAGAGCATCGAGGTGGCGAAAGAATACCAAAAGTTTCTTTCACCACTTGTTATGTTGTATGTAGTATAGGCTGAACAATTATAGAAATATAAATACCAGTAATAATAAAAAGAATAACAAAAATCTTAGTACGAATAGATATTTTACTAAAAATTAAAAGTATATTAATTACTTTCTGTGTTGTTCGGGTGGTGGTGTACAATATGAAGAATTAATTTAATTGTAAATGTTCATTTCGTTAAACCATTAAGCATATAAAAGCAAATAAACTTTATTGCATTAAAAATTTCTAATTATCAAACTAACTTCTTGAAATAGTAATAAAAATGATTGCAATTTCTGTTTTTCTTTTTTTCTTAAATACAATTTCTTTTGAAAATTATATTTAAAATAAAAACTAAATACTAGTTTTCAAATTGACAAACAGAAATGTTTACAAGGAATTTTCTTTCGTATTTGAAAAAATATTAGGTAAGAATTTTAAACACAAAAATTACTGATAAAATGTTGTTAATAAACTTTTGTTTCACAAATTCCTTATCGTACACATCTCAAAGTAAAAAATTTTATGTATGAAGTGTAAAGTAAAATCTCCAAAAATAATTTCCCTTGCTAATAGTAAAATTATTTTAATTTTTCAAACAGTTTTGTTAAGCTATTTAAAATGTATAAATAAAATTTAAATTTTCATTTATACTTATCTCTAAACTGCTGCTGCTAATCCCTGTTACTTGATTTTTTTTCTAAACTAGTATTTTGAAGTACTACTAGTTATATTTACTGCTTATTTTGTGTGGTTGTTATTATTATCTTAATAATTCTTTTTTTATTAATTGAAAGTTTGTTCATTTAAGGCGTCATGCTGCCTAATTATTTTTCTTTAACAATATTTTCATTTAAGTTGGCTTAATAATAGAATGATCATTTCTAGTAATAATTATTATATCTTTATAGAACTAAAAAGGAAGAAAAAGTATACATGTTTGACGTTGTATCGTTTTCACTTCATTGTTTACCTTAAAAAACAATGCAAGTAAAAATCACATCCCTAAAACAGTTCACAACATAAGGTTTTTATAGAAGTTACAATCAGAACTATATTCTTTTTTTATATTATAAATTTTTGCAATAATTTTTGATAATAAATCCATCACAGATTTACATTTTTTCTTAAGGTGGCTGCTGGTCAATGACTATATACGGGCATTGAAAAAAATTACAAAAGCAGCGGGATTGATCGCAATCTTAACCCATAGCAAGCAGCTCTTTCTATTACAGTACAATTAATTTTATATTTATTTGGCGTTCTTGAAGCAAAAGTTATTGCGCCATTATCCTAGGATATCACATCATCCAATGCAAAGTCACTGTCCTCGATGATAAGCATAAAATCAATAACATACTGAAGTCAATATCAACTTTTCAAAAGATTTCTCTTAGGGGGGTTCAGGCTATCTAGGAATAACATTGGACAAATTTGCGGTAATATCCACTCAATCCTATAGTCCTTGGAATATGAAAAGTTCTTATACTATATATTTTATTAGGGTATGCTTTTATTCTGTCCACTGTTACAATGTGTCTAAGAAAATTAGTCTCTGACTTCATAGACTTGGTTTTAAATAGTGACACTTGCAAATTAGCTCCGCTCAATGCATATAATATTATTTTTAGATCATCTACATATATGTTCCCGAAGAGAAGTACTGAAAACTGATATATGACGCATGTTTTATTAATGTATTTGAGCTAAAATGACACTCGTATCGTCCATCGTCAGTAGAGAATGAAGTTTTTTTTGATCGTCTTCCTCCACTTTGATAAAATCCTTTATATAGGTATAGGGTACTTAATAGGTATAAGGTACTTATTTTCTATTTGGGATAGTGAAACGTTTCCATTCATTCTTACGAAAATGGGATAGTGATAACTTCCTATTTTAAGAAATCAAATCAAAATGGTGTTGCTGGTAGCAGACTATCATTTAAATGTAATACAAAAAAAAATATAACTCATTATATTTGGTGCTGTAGAAAAGTTTTGATTGTCATGATAAATTAATCTATAAACAAAACTTTAATAATAATATTATTCCTCATACAGTAATTCAGCTGCGTATGAGGCTCCGAAGTTCAATTATAATAACTTCTTTATTTTCATTCATCTAAACAGCTGTGAAAATTTAAAAATTTTTTTCAGAAATTTTAAAGGGTCAATGTCCCTTCTTACGATATATTGCACACGGTCTTTTTTCGCCGCAAGTATGGATATTATGGAATATATGAGAAATCGTTTTCACATTTTTTAGAAACCGTTGAAAATAGGACTTAGTGCCAATATACATGACTTCTGGGAGGGATATGGCCACTGCGGCCAAACCATACTACATCGGTGGATCAAATCTATGTGGAATAGAAGCCAACACATAACGCTATAAAACTGTGTTTATGGAATATTTGAGATATGGTTTTCTCATTTTTTAGAAACTTTAAAATTTGTATGTTTGTAAATTTAAATGTACATACAAACATATGTATGTATATATGTACATTCGTACATGAATAAGTGGCTTTGTAAAAATTGACTGACAATGTACATATATGTGTATGTATGTTTGTGTAACATTTTTAATATACATAAATACATACATATAATTTTTTTTTGCCAGATACTTGCCGAATATACAGTGAAACCTTCCAATAGTGGACACTCCCTAGGTGGACACCTCCCTTAAATGGAGTATTATCAATATACAAAATTTTAAAATCGAAATTCCATGCAAGTAACCTCTTATGTGTGAACTCTTTCATATGCGGACATGGATATAATTTTGAACGTTATTTGGTTCGAAAAACCTGTAATAGGTGGACAAAGTATAAAACAAATTATAAAAACTCTTGAAACTAGACAAAAGGTTTTATGCACTATGCATATTGGTACTAATAAACTATGATAACCGTGACGCCGTTTATTATAAGAGGCTTTGATATTTCATTCAAATAGCATCGAATGTGTTTGTGACATTCCGAGTATTCACACAATTTATTTTTTAAAAAAAAGTATCCGTCCAAACAATTCAAAACTGTTTTCGAAATGCTGGTTTTGACGGCGACTTTTACAATACCCCTGAGTTTGACGACGAAGATTATACCCCCTTAATAGACTTGTAAATATTAGCACAAGGCTGTTATTGAGAAACAAGCGTAATTGCGTCAAAAAAGTATCCACAATTTTTTTTCAAAGAGTAACTAATGTACTATGAATGTTGTTGTTTTATCACAGTTATTTTTTTTTTACTTTCTTTAAAGCGTCATTTTTGATCTCAGAATGAATTAAATTAATTTCTTTGCGTTTATTAAAAATAAAAGATTACATACATAAAAAAAAAATGTATAAGTTAAGATTTTTTATTTCACCTCCAACAAGTGGTCAACTCCCTACAATGGACAAAAGAGGGCCAACCGTGGCTGTGCACTATTGGGAGTTTTCACTGTACTCCCAAAGATTTTCTAAAAGCACTCGTGCATACATACTTCTAGTTGCCAGGCTTTTTACAGTTTCTTCAAAGTTTCTTTTGGTTTGCATTTAAACTTTAAATCCCATGTCACAAAATTTATAAAATAAAAGATTTTCTTTTATTCGAAGTGGCATATTAGATATTATTTTTAAAAACTTTTTGACACTTCGAAAAAAATGGCTAAAAATGTACGGTAGCGATATTTTACGTAATTAATTTTGTTTTTCTTTTTGGTTTTAAGTTTTTGTTTTGTATCATTAAATCAGAATAATTTGTAGCCTTTTGTTAATTTTTTTTTCCTGTCATTAATTGTACGAAAATTAGGTGGTTTAAAAAGTCCCCTCTTTTCTCGAAGCAATGTCCTACATTTTTTAAACTGGCGTTCTCTTGGCTCAAAATGGAAATAGCAAGCCTACATACATAAGGTGTTTACAGAACTTCCACTTTTTAAAAGTTTACACTTTGTTGGCTAAAGTACTTCTGTCTACATTCATACACTCGTGCACTTAATCCTGCTTGTACACGGTACATATGTACGTTCCAGAGAAGAAGTTGTAAAAAAAAAATGGGGAAAAAATATTACTCGTACATATTTACAAGGTAAATACATATTTGATTTCTTCAACCTTCAAAGTATTAATATTTCTAGGAAACACTAAAATGGCATTCCTCTGTAACACTATTATTAAAAAAAACCTATAAAACATGAAAAGATTATTTTTTTAACCATGTTATTTCAAAATTGTGAAAAGAGCTCGTATAAAAACAGGATTGTGTGTACTTAAGTATGCGTGTAAGTTTTACGTCCTGTAATGATACGTAATGACCAGAATAAATAACATTTACCATTTTTGTTAATTTTTTTCCATTTTATTGAATTTTTAATTTTAAATGGGAGGTGAAGCGCGGCTGGAAATTTTTGGAAATAATAAGTGTTACGTACTGTAATGATACCTAATCACTTTTTAAAATTTTGAACATTTATTATAAATGTAGTTTCGTATATACATAAATATACATACATATGCACATTTGCATACGTGTACATACCTATATACATATGTATGAATGTTCATACATATGACATTATACATGCTGTTCGTTAACAATCACTTTGAAAATAGAAAACTAGCATGGTAGGCATTCTTCAAACCTAAACTATCAGTCCGCGTTTCTAGGCCCAAATTTTTCTTTTATTTTCAACAACATTTTTTTAGTGATTCCAATTGATACATATGTATGTATAATATTCTGCTAAAAATCTTACAGTCAAAGAAAAAAGTTTAAATACATCCTAAAACTTTGGACATTTAGACAATTTGTAAAATAAAACTTAAAAATTTTTAAGCTCATAATACGACTACAAATATCTTTTTTTTATAAAATAAAAAAGTACTTTATTAGTATTGTTAATTTAGTAATGAAAAAACATTAAAAATTAATAAGAAAAAGTATTTAAACTTTTTAAGCACGAAAATTAAACAAATATTCAACGTTTTTTAAGTTTGAACACAATGTTAGACTGCGTTAAGGATTTGGTTGGCCTACCCTGGGAATAAATTACGATTTGAAGACGACGGTGCATTGAATTTACTCAATTCTCGGTAATATTGGGTCTTATGTCACCCCAAGCACTAACAAGACCAGTTTAAGGGTTCCGCTACTGCGCAACTTCCGCGCTTTTTTTTTTTTTGTAATTACTACATTTCTAACGGAGACGGCATCGGTTTCCTACCTACCAATATCACTTAAGTTACTAAACTTTATTCACTTCACTTTGTAACTAAATAAGAATAGTTTATTAAAAATACAAAAATAACTCTTGTCTTTCCTCTTTTGTTCTTAATTTTCAACATATTGTGTGGAGTTACTACACTGCATGTATACTTTTTTCATGTCAATTTTAAAAGTTTTTGTAATTGTTTTTAGTGTAATACAAATGAGTTATTTTTATGAGTTATTTAACAGTATTATAGTTTTTACAGGTTCATTAGATTTCAAGATTTGAAGAGTGCACTTAGACTTTTTTCTTAGAATATATGTGGTGTTTTCTTTATACATATGTATACTATTGCTAAGTTATACGTAACATGTAACAATGTAGTACCACGTACATACATTCGATTATTTTTAACTTCACAAGCATACATCAAAGCTTTGGTTTTGGTTGCATACAATTTTTTTGGGAATTTTTTGTATTTTTTATTTTCTTTCGTTTGTTTTGATTATGTACAACATTTGTGTAAGATCGCTTAACGGGCAACCCTTTTGGTTTGCGTCTGTGCTAAGAGGAATTTTTTAAAGAACCAAAACATCGCAAGCTTTTTTGGCGTATATAACTGGCACGAATAGTCATGTGTATATGAGCATTTTGCAATAGCACCCTTTTTCAATGGCTTCTAAAAAAGGTGAAAACGATTTCTAAAATATTCCATAAGCACAGTTTTATAGCCTTATGTGTTGGCTTCTGTTCCACATAGATTTGACCCTCCGACGAAGAATGGTTTAGATGCAGTGAAGAAATTTCCGAAAAAGGTTCGAAATTCTATACAAATTCCATACAAATCTTTTCAAAAATGAATTTAGCTTTTTGAATTTATCCTCACACATGTGAAATTGTAAGGTTTTACTGTTTGCTTCTTTCTTAAAATTCTTAATGTCTTAAATTCGCACTGTTATTCGCACAATTATTTATTTAATCCTTAATTTTTGTTTGCCGTAAGATATTTTGAAATTTGTTTATTATTTTTTTAATTTATCTTTTATCATGATCTTTAGAAATATACATTTTTTATTTTATCCTTTTTCTTTAGAAATATTTATTTTATTCTCGTTTTATCTATTCTAACAATTGCACCAGTTTTATATATTGAATATAAGCTTAAAAGCTAGCATTTCCTCAATCAAAGCAAATTTGTCTTGAAGAAAATAACTTTCTGATAAATGCATCAAATTACAAAAAGTAAATTGTAATTTCGCTGCGAACAACTATTTATAAATAATTTAATTACGGTAAATATAATTATGGTATACAGGATTAAGATACCTCAGTCGCTGACATTCATTCTTTAACAAAAATACTTAAGCTTCATATTATTACGGGAAATTTCGTGATAACAATACCATTGAATAAAATTCAATCATATATGTATGTACGTATGCCTCTGCAGGAGAATGAATAATGCGGAACCTACTAAACCGGAGGACGCGGATTCAATTCATGCCTAGACCCTGGATGTTTTCCTGCTGTCAAGCCAACATCTTTGCGGGTTAAGTTATTTAAAAAAAATTTACATATGCATCTAGTCTTCGATAGGAGTAAAGGAATATTTTATTAATACTATGTTTCTTAATGGATGTGTATGTAAAAGTGAGCGGAAGAATTATTCTGGAATGTACATTCACCTTATCGTTATCTCGATTATATTTAAGCATGAAATAATAATGAATAATAATAATGCATCAAATTCGCTACTTGATTTTTTTTGGTTCAGCGTAAATTTAAAATTTTCATGATGGCTTGCCAAGCCGTATTGAACAGATATGCCATCATAGTGTAATGTACACTTTACCTTATTCAAGCAACTCACACTGTTTGAATAAGAATAACCTAATTTAATAATTTAACATACTTTACATTTGACACACTTTAAATTTTATGACACACTTTAAATTCACTAAACATTATATGGCGATCCTGCCCAACTAATCGGGAATCTTCTAATCCTTTTGGAATTTTTAATTTTCGAATCTCCTGCCCTGGCTGCATAATTTTTGATTCTTGGCTGCTTGTTCTTCCCCACAATCACTTATGGACGAAGAGTTCCATGCGATTTTTGACAGAGAAACAACATCCAGAGGAAAACACGGAGAAGAAAAGAAAATCCAGAGGCGGCAAGAAGAAGCGCCTCTACAAAGAGAAGACTGAACTGAGGCGACTAATAGGCCAGAAGCACAGGAGAGCAAAAGAAGAAATTTTTCAAACAACTGCAAAACGTAGAACAGCAACAATAAATGGGTTGGTGGAACAAAATCATCAACGGAATTTTGATTACAATAGCCGGTTACGAGGTAGGCAACAACACCCAGAAGCAGACCGAAGAAGACTACACCAACTATTGGATACCGGTAGCAGCAATCATCGGTGTCATCATCACCATATATAAAATTAATAAATATTATAAGGAGTACATAAGAAAGATTAATAATAATAATGTTTAATAAATAAACCATATCTTTAATTTAGTACATAAATTTTTCAAAATCTTTTCTTTTCTTTCCTAAATGCAATTGTAAATGGACCAATTCATTGATCGTCTGACTAGAATCATAATAAACCTCAGAAAATCAAGTAATAGAGGATATACAGAAAACACTTTAATTTTGAAATTAGAAGAAATAGATTTAATTAAAAAACAATTTATAGAAGCCAGTACTGATAAGGAAATAAAGAATCAATCTTGAACTCAAAGTACTTGTGTTTATTTTTGCTTCTCAACTTAGGGCATTTCGCGTGCCTGCCTGCCGAGCTGTCGTGTCTAGCTTTAAAATCCAAGACACCTATTGCACTTTGCCGCGTCTATGCAAGTGCAATAGACATCCTAATTATATACTAAAATTTTGATTTTCTTTGGATGGCAAAAATCCTGCCATCCTACTGTTGAGGGATATCATACTTAACTTTTAAGGGCAATCCTGCCATCTTCAACAATAAATAAAAACTCACTAAACATTATATATTATATATTATATTATATTATATACATTATTATATCCTATCGTCTTTTTTGATTTATACCTTGCCTGTAGTGAATCTTTAAGACCATCGAAGTCATTAATTTCGCAAGTACTTATTGCAGTTCTAACACCTGATGTTAATTTTACATTAACGACAAAATGTATAAGTAGGGTTTTTGCTTCAGTCGTTAAAGAATTGTAAATTATTTCGACGATTTTCAAAAACGATGTCAAATCCTTAAAATTTCCAGAAAATTCGGGTATAGCTTTCAATGATAATTCTAATCTGAATGATGCCATTTTTCTTATATTTTGATTTTCGTGTTCTGAAATGCTATGACTTGAATTCAATTTTTCTGTTAGTATTGCCTTCGCAGTCTCATAAAGTTGGTTAAATTTGTCTACAAATTCTTTCTTTAATTGACTTAGATAAGGAATCAAGGAAAGCAACTGCATTTTCTACATCAAACGGACACTATCAATTTAAAAGACTACCTTTTGGTCTTAAAATTTCATCAAATAGTTTCCAACGTATGTTAAGAATAGCACTTTCAGGTCTCGATAGTAAAGCATTTTTATATGCAGACGACATTATCATTTTTGGTTGTAGTTTGAAACATCACAATGATAATCTGAGACAGGTCTTTGAAAGTTTATCAAAATACAATTTAAAATTAAGCGCTAAAAAATGTGTATTTTTAAAATCAGAAGTTGTTTATTTAGGTCATCTCATTACGAAAGAAGGTATTAAAACAGATCTAGCAAAACACAATGCAATTCAAAATTATCCAACACCTAAAAATGCTGACGGAGTAAAAGGATTTGTAGCTTTTTGTAACTACTATAGACGTTTCATTAAAAATTTCGCTAAATTAACTAAATGTCTGAATGACCAAACAAAAAAAGGAAAAATATTTGAATGGACGAACGAATGTCAACAAACTTTTGATATATTGAGACAAAAATTAATTAGTTCACCAATATTGCAATATCCAGATTTTGAGAAACCTTTCATTTCGACAACAGATGCTTCAGATTGTGCTTTAGGTGCAATCTTATCCCAAGGAGAAATAGGACTGACTTACCAATAACCTATGCTAGCAGAACTCTGAATAAACACAAACGTAATAAACCCGTGATAGAAAAAGAACTACTTGCTATACATTGGGGAATTGAATTCTTTAGGCCATATTTACATGGTAAACGATTTATAGTGGTAACTGACCACAGACCTCTTGTTTCACTTTTTACACATAAGAACCCTTCTTTCAAACTGACTAGAGTACGAATTGATTTATCAGATTATGATTTTGAAATCATATATAAAAAAGGAAAAATTAATACAAATGCTGATGCATTATCAAGAATTAAAATAGATTCCGATATACTAAAGAACATGATTCCAACAGAAGACGACCATACGAAACCAACAAAAATCTTAGCAATTACGCGTGGAATGATCGCAAAGGGTAAAACAGCTGAAAACAGCTTAGATAAAAAAGACGTATCCCAACGACAAAAATATTCAAACATATGGGAATGTACGTCATTACAAGATATTAAGAATGTGCACAAATTGAAGTTCAAAGTTAATACCGGTATAAAAAATATAAAATGTATAAATGATGATAAATGTATAAATAAGAATAAATTGAATGGTACCATTGATTTTATAAATAATAGCTATCATATGAATATTAGTGATGATCTTGCAAAATACGTTTTGTTCCTAGAGAAGCTGATAATCTATATGTATAAGCAGAATATTAAAGATCTCGCATTATCAAGCGATGATGAAATTTTTAAACTGATATCAGTAGAATATATGAAAAGAATTTATGATAAGGTATACCAAAGATTAATAAAATCTAAGAAATATAAAAACTATAACTTGAATATCATCTTGTATAAACCCTTGCAGTACATAAAGAATAAAAACTTACAAAATAAATTGATTGACGAATTCCACAACTCACCATTATCAGGACACTTAGGCATTAGAAAGACTGTACTAAGACTCAAACAAAGATACGTTTGGAAAAATATGAGAAAAATGGTTAGAGATTACGTTATAAATTGCGATAAATGTTTAAGAAACAAACAAACTAAACATATTAAAGAAGAAATGAATATCACCGACACACCGAGTACTACTTTCGAAGTAATAGAAATAGATACAGTAGGACCATTAAGAATATCCAATAATTATAGGTATATATTAACAATGCAGTGCGAATTAACAAAATACGTCGTAGCATACCCTATGGAAACAAAAGAAGCGAAAAATATAGCTAAAACTCTTGTAGAACAGTTTATTTTAAAATATGGTTGCTTTAAAGTATTAAAATCAGACAGAGGCACTGAATTCAAAAACGAATTAATGAATGAAATATGCAAACTGTTAAAAATAGATCAAACATTTTCAGCACCATATCACCATCAATCTATAGGTACGCTAGAAAGAAATCACAGAGTACTAAATGAATACTTGTTAAACTTCGTTGAAGATATAGAATGGGACAAGTGGATATTATACATTCGCGTATAATACCACACCTCATGTAAACAACAATTATTCTCCATACCAGTTGATTTTTGGCAAATTACCAACTCTGCCTACAGACACAATATGCACTAATATTAAAATTTATTATTTAGAAAATTATGCTAACGAATTTAGAACTAGAATTAAGAGAGCGTTAGATAACGCTAAAAATTTAATAAACATAGCAAAAGAAAAATACAAATTAGAATATGATAAGAAAATTATAAAAAGTTCTTTTGATATAGGAGACTTAGTACTAGTAAAACTAGAAACTAGAAAGAAAAATCAGAGTCCCTATATTGGTCCATATAGAATATTAGAAAGACAAAATTGTAATTCAATATTAGAAATTAATAATAAAGAAAAACTATTTCACAATAACTTATTAAAATTGTACAAAAAGAATAAAAATAATAACTAAGTAATGTATAACAAAATCTCATAAATTTTATCTTAAGGGTAAGGGTGTAATGTACACTTTACCTTATTCAAGCAACTTACACTGTTTGAATAAGAATAACCTAATTTAATAATTTAACATACTTTACATTTGACACTCTTTAAATTTTATGACACACTTTAAATTCACTAAACATTATAATAGTTTGATATTCTCAGATGTTAAACCTTAATTATGAAAACCTTCTCATGCAGCAAAAAACTTCATGTAGAAGTACGTAATAAGTAAAGTTATTATTAACTTTATCACCTGAGACTGAACTTTTAAACTGGCTTAAGTTTTATTTCACTCTGCAATTAAAGAACGTCGAGGAAGTTATTTACTTGAAACTGAAAGAGATAAGTAATATACTAATTGATTTGATAAATGTGGGTTTTAATTCAATTGTGTTTACTGACGTCTGTGGAAGCCTCTTGCGAAATCTTTGCTATTACCACGTTGGTAGTATTAATTCCACTTGCAAACGAAAGTTTTTGCAATGGTCTTTATAGTCGACAATAAACGTCTCAAAACTCTATCATGCAAAGCTTGCTTTTTCACTGGCGAATTGGTTATAAGTCATTTTGAGACGGTCGGAGATAAGCGAAATTCAAAGAATTCAATATCTCTGTAATTAATGCGAAGAAATATTTTGTAAATAAAATGATCGCGGAAGGTTTTCTCCAATTCCTGGCCAAAATAGGTTGTATAAAAATTGAGCACTGTGTTGGTAACAGAATCGTAAACTGAACTCTCAGTGAATGATTCAAACTTTTATTATATTTACTGCCTTCTTAGATCGGTTGCCGTTAAACGCATCCAAATTATTTTTAGAGCATAATAGAACAAGTTGACAGTTATTTTGCTTTGATGTAAATTTTATTTTTCTTTCAACTAGTCCTTTCAGTTTCTTCTCATTTTCTTTCTCTAGAACTTTCTTCTATTTTAACAGTCCCATTGAAGTCATTTAATAAAATTTTAATGAATTTTTGTACGTGTTGCTAACCCACCAATAATATACAATTAATTATCTTAAACCCAACACTTTTGCAAAGACATCACTTGCTTATATAAATTATTTGTCCATTTTATTTTTCTTAAAAGAATTATATAGTGTTCTCTTCCATTTCTTAATGTGACTTTATAATTGAATTAAACTTAAGAACAACCTTAATTATGTACATAGATACCAGGTAAGTATATTTTCAATCGTTCTGCAAAATATACTAGTGAAATGTGAACACGATCTTTTTCAGTTGATTGATACTGATTACAATTTTATTATTTCTCATTCTTAATTTTTTTTACTCATTAATTAATTGTTAATTGTTGCGTAATAGTGACCGTATTGAATGTTATAATGACCTATATGAGTGTTATGCAGTGATGAATTGTTGTGGTTATTTTCTGAAAAGGAATCATGTGGTGGTTACTGTTTTGATAACATGTTAGCTTTTCAAAATTAAATTCTACAATAATAGTGTACAGGAAATTACTTTTAATATTTGCTAGTGTGTAACATTGAAAATATTATAATCGTGCCACGATAAATGGTGTACTAAAATCAGCAGAATTGCTGTTGACGTGATGATAAATAGAATTAGTAATACCTTTGTTTTATGAAAGGCCTCTAATAGATAAACATATCTTTATTTGCATTTCGGGTCCAAATTCTGTTTTAATTTAACCACAATTAATAAAGGTTGAACGTATTCGATTTTTCTACAAGGTTGCGTCATACGTAGTTATTATCAGATTATGAGGTTTACTCTTTCTATCATTTGTGTTTAAATATACTTTATTTGTTAAATGATTTATTAACATTGATTATATTTTCAGTAAGTGTTTTGAATTGAGAACTTATAATTTTAGAGACACCATCATTAATATTAATAATTATGTATTTAGTTGTTGAAACCTCTTCAGCACCATAAGAGGTAGCGAATTGTTAATTTCAACTGATTCAACTGATTTACAAGTAATTGAAGTTACGTAATCTTCAATAATGCTTCTGCGATTTGTTCTGTTCCATCCATTTTATAAATTTGAATATTAAGTCATTCTCAATCTGTTTGTAATCAACCTTTGGAAAAGTAAAAACCATAGTACATATAAAGAAAACCTGACGAGAAAAGCCAAATAATGACCATATTTTTTATAACTTTTCTTTTTTTTTTTGTTTTATTTTGAGCTTTTATTTATGTATGTATTTTATGTGTGAGAAATAAAAGTGCTGCCTTTTTCCTATATTTTCCTATTGATATAACAATTGGTTCGAAAATTTTAGGTTGTACTAAGTATTTTTTCCATTTATATAACTTTTTGATATTTCTACGTTAGGCAGCAATTTGTAATTTTTTCTAGATTTTAAGAAAATTGTTTCACTATTCAATAAATTTATTCAATTTATTTGATTCTTGTTCAATACATTTTAAGATTTCTTTGAATATCTAGCCAAGAATGATGTTTAGTTTTCCTTCATACAATTACGAGTAACGTTGAAGATTGTTGAAATGGCATAATATGTATGAAAATGTCATCATTTTATAAGTTCAACATTTGGGAATGCCAGTGCAATACATGTAACGTTTTTCTTCTATTTCTAATGTTTGGAAAATTAATTTCTGTGTGCGTCGGTCACATTCTACGTCTTGACAAATTTCTAATATAATTTCCTTATTCGTGATGATGGGAAATATCGGCGGAGAGTTTACAAAACTATTCAACGGTACATTTTATTATTCGCAAAATATATACAATACATGCTTTTTACTGTACGAAAACCGTTATCATCAGCATTACATGAAGCATGATGTTGTAGAAGAAAAGTTAGTAAATAATTTTTCTTCTTGGCAAATAAAATAATCACAATTTACACGTATAGCTTTTACTTTCTGTGAATTACTTATTTTTTCCTTAAATATATATTCCACACATGTATGATATATACATAGGTAATGGTTATCCATTTTGCGGTTTCAAAAGTACACGTAAATAAAACAGATTTAAAAATTTTTTTTCAAGATATTTCTTTTTTATTAAAAAATTTGAACGTTATGTGTGAAACACTACATCATTTCAGTGACCATTACGCGAGGTGCTGCAAGCACTGATCCTTTTGAGGTAATTTCGCATCACTTTTTGACACATATTAGGCAGTATCTCAGCCATAACTTGACGAAGGTTGGTTTTTAAGTGATCAAGAGTTAAAGCTTTATCTGCATAAACATGGTAGCCCCACCAAAACAAAGTCTAATAATGTCAAATCGCATGATCTTGGTGCCCAGTTGATATTGCCAAATTACACTGGCAGGAAATGTCTCTTGCAATAAATCCATATTCGCTCGAGTTGTGTGGCATGTGACACCGAATTGCTGAAACCATATATTCTCCAAGTCGTATTCTTCAAAAGCAGGTAAAAAGAGTCGGTTATCACATGACCATAAGGCTCCGAGTTGACGGTGACAATCGTTCCATCGATGGTTTCGAAAAAGTAAGGTCCGATCACACCTTCGTATCAAAGAGCGGCCAAACAGTGACTTTTTCTGGATATAATGGCCTCTCCTCAATTACTTGAGGATTCTCAGAACCCCAATACGACAATTTAGTTTGTTAACATACCCACCGAGTGAGAAATGTACTTCATCCCTGAAGAAAATTTTGGTCGAAAAATCGCCATCCACAGCCTCTTGTTCAAGAACCTATTCCATGTATCTACGAAGTTGTGAATGGTCAGCTGGCTTCAGTTGTTTTCTGAGCTGGTCTTTATATGAATATAGGTGTAGATCTAAATGTAAAATACGCAACAATGTACCGTAAGACAGTCCTAATTCCTGAGAACGACGAGGAATGGACACATTTGGGTCTTCGAACAGCGGAACGAGTGAAACGATGATGTGCAGGGCTTACAATATTTGTAACCGCTAAAATCTCTTCGAATATCTCCACAATTTTGCCAGTTGTTTGCGTAGTTGGACGGTTATGTAAAACATAATCTCCTCTTAAAGCACGATATGCGGCAGAATCACCATTTTTGTAGTATGTGTACGATAAGGAGAGTTTTCCCTACCGGCAGCGACACAGAGCAACTTGGTGATGTTAAGTTGTTGTCTGTAGGCTGCTTATAAAGTGTGGGTACGATTATTTCCCGTGACACGATTTAAATGCTGCCCTGGTTTTGCCTCTTTCAAATATAAAAATCTTGTATGAACTATTGGTCAATTGGAAATGGCTGTACAATAATTTGTAGATTGAATCACTCGCAGTTGCTTCTTTAACAGTTCTATATTTAATACATGTTTTATGCACAAAATCTCTCAACTTACTGACTAAAAAATTCATGGTTCTTATTTTGTTACTTGTGTTACATACACAAAAATTGGAAATATTTGTTCCCGTTAAATCTCATTTTATTTGCTAAAACCAAAAACAAAATACATTACGACAGAATTCAATACACATCAACTAAGAAGAGGGCGACTAAATTCATGAAAACAACAAAAGTTTAACACCGCTATAGACAGTGAGCCTTTTGCGTATGAAATGAGATTTAACTACAGTGGGAAGAAAGCAAGTTACATTTAATTACAAATAAGTAGAAAATACAGAAATTAATTTAAATTACTTAATTTTTAAGCAACTCGGCTTATACGATGACCTAACATACCGCCCCATTGAAAGGGTACTTTCAAAAAGCTGTTATTAGAGCCAGTCTGTGGATAGGGCGACGTATAACCCCTTTTGTTGTTTGAACTTCGACAACTCTGACGCGATTATCTCTACCATGGATTATATGAGCGATCCTTCCCATGCGCCATTGTTGTGGGGGTAAGTTGTCCTCCTTTATAATGACTAGAGATCCAGTTGTGATGTTAGGATTAGCTTTGGTCCATTTGTTGCGAGTCTGGAGCTCATTTATATAGTCATGAGACCATTTTTTCCAAAAGTGTTGTTTTATGGCGCTTATTCGAGCTTAATAATCAAGATTTTTTAAATCCTTTGAGAGGACATCACGTTCTGGCAAACTACGAAGGGGAGCGCCTATCAAGAAATGGCCTGGCGTGAGAGCTTCAAAGTCACTGGGATCTGAAGAAAGAGGGCATATCGGCCTTGAATTTAAAATAGCCTCTATTTCGATCGTGGCAGTTGAGAGCTCCTCATAGGTGAACCTTGCATTGGCCATTGTCTTGGTGAAATGACCTTTGGCTGATTTGATGGCAGCCTCCCACAATCCGCCAAAATGTGGTGCCCTAGGGGGAATAAAGCGAAAATTAATAAATTGGTTTGAGTAAAAATCTGTTATGGTAGTTGAGTTTTTAGGCTCAAAAAGGAACGATTTTAATTGAGCCAACTTAGAATTTGCACCAACAAAATTGGTGGCGTTGTCACAGAATATATCTGTGGGCAGACCTCTTCGGCCGATGAACCTTTTCAGCGTGGCAATGAACGCGTCAGTAGATAGGTCCGAGACAATTTCAATGTGGACCGCCTTCGTTGCAAGACATACAAAAACAGCGACATACGTCTTGTACGGAATCTTTCCTCTGACCCTGAGATACGTGTTGAATGGGCCACAGAAATCGACAGCGCAACGTGCGAATGGCCTTGACGGGTTGAGTCGTTCTACCGGCAAATTTCCCATCATTTGTTGTAAAAGTCTTGGGCAATAGCGAATGCATTGTGGGCACGAATTTACAATGGACCGGCATAAATTTCGTAAATTGATTACCCAAAATTTCTGGCGAATCAGTGAAATTAACGCTTTGGGTCCTGCATGATAGTTGGTACCGTGTAGATGTCTCACATAACAATTGACAAAATGATTTTTGCTTGGCAAAATAATAGGATGTTTTTGACCATCGGCGATAGCGGCAAGCTCTAACCTGCCACCCACTTTGAGCAGGTTGACTCCAGTTGATGAATCTACGAAAGGGTTAAGGCACTTAAGAGGACCTTGAGGATCTTTTTTCTTTAGAGCTCGATTAATGTCTTCGCGAAAGTATTCCATCTGTATAATAAAAACTATTCTAAGCAATGCGTTTTCTAATTCTTGAGGCTGCAGAGAATCAGAACACAAAATATTAGTTGTGAACCTTTGTGCAAAACGTAACATCCAAGCCACAATACGAATAATTCTCAAATAAGAGCTGAACCTTCCAATTGAAGCAAGTATGTAATTTGAATTCGTGGTGACACAAAGAACAGTTTTTCGCTTTTCTTGTTCAAATTCTTGTTGGTTGTCCTCAGAAAGATGAGTCATTCTGTTTGGAGGCCAATGTGCCGAGTTCAAGGTTAGAAATTCTGGGCCTTTAAACCAGATGGACGAAGCGAGCTTTTCTACAGTTGAGCCTCGAGAAACGATGTCAGCAGGATTGAACTGTGTAGGAACGTGGCGCCAACTACAATTACTAGTGAGATCCTGTATTTCTGAAACTCTATTGCCCACAAAAACGGATAATGCTGCCGAATGCTGTTTCAGCCAATGCAGAACAAGTTGGGAATCAGTCCATAAAAATGTTTCGAGAATTGGTGTTTTAAATAAGGTTCTAATTTTTGTATACAATTTTGCTAAAAGATGGGGACCACAAAGTTCGAGTTTTGGCAATGATTTTCTTTTTGTTGGGGCGACACGAGATTTGGCTGTGAAGAGATGAACGGAGATGTTTCCTGAAGAATTTGTAGTTCGAAGGTAAAAGCAGCATCCATATGCACGTATTGACGAGTCACAAAAGCCATGGAGTTGAATTTCTTTAATATCTTCAGCGAGACAAAAACGAGGTATTTGAAGATCCTTTATCATGTTGAGATTCGAGACAAAATTTGTCCAGGCCAACTGAACTTCTTGAGGTACGGTTTCGTCCCAACTAAGTTTAAGAATCCACAGCTCTTGCATTATGATTTTAGATTTTATTAGAAGTGGTGATACAAGTCCGAGTGGATCGAAGAGAGATGAGGAGAGCGACAAAATGATTCGTTTAGTAACCCTTTCGGTAATTGGCGTTTTAGAAGAAAGCGTAAATAGAAAAATATCCTTTCGTTGATCCCATGTAATACCAAGAGCGCTAGTTATAGAAGGGTCCTTTATTTCCAGGGGTTTTACAGTTTTGTCATCTTGGAAGTCTTTATGATTTGAGTGCCACTTGTCTAATTGAAAACAACCATGGGTTAGAATCTGAGTGACTTCTTTCTTTATTTGAGCCAGCTCTTCACGTGAGTCTGCACCGCATAGGAAATCATCCACATAAAACGATGATTTTATACTCTTGGCACCAATTTCAAATTGATCCATATACTGATCAGCAAGGTAATGAATGCTTTTAATAGCAAGATAAGGTGCGGCCGACATTCCATAGGTAACAGTATTCAACTGATATGTGTGGAGTTCTTCCTCTTCGCAGTTTCTCCACAAAATGTATTGAAATTTTCGGTCGTGTGAATCTATTAGAACTTGTCGATACATTTTTACGATGTCAGCTGTAATAGCAAATCGGTGTAATCTAAAGCGGAGTAAAATGATGTGTAATTCATCCTGAATTGTTGGGCCAACCATTAAAATGTCATTGAGCGAGGTTTGAGATGAAGAAGGGCAGGAGGCATCAAAAACTGCTCTTAGGTTTGTTGAAGTACTGTTAGGTTTGAAAACACAATGGTGGGGTATAAAATAATGTGGCTCATCTATGCACGGCTTTTTAACCAGACTCATATGCCCACAACCCTCATATTCTTTCATGAATACGGTATACTGAGATTTTAGGAGGCTATCACGAGCCAGTCGCCTTTCTATCGACGTAAACCTTTTTATAGCCATATTTCGCGAAAGACCCAACCTACTGGGAGATTCTTTAAAAGGTAACTTGACAACAATTCTTCCAGAGGATTCACGATAAACAGTGTTATTATAAAAGATTTCACAATCAGATTGCTCAGGAGTGAACCTGTTTAAGCTGGACTGAACTTCTTCTACCTCCCACAAACGTTGTAAATTAAGATCAACCTCTTCTTCCACCGAAAGCATGCAAGAGCCTGAAGTGTTGAGTTGATTTAAGCTATAACGACCAGCGATAACCCATCCAAAAAGGGTTTTTTGCAGTTTTGGCAGTTTCGGGCCAAGTTTAATTTGGCCAATTGACAAAATATCGAAAAATGTTTCAGCACCAATGAGCAAATCGATTCGTTTTGATTTGAAGAAATTCTCATCGGCCAGTTCAACATTGGGGGGCAAATTCCACGAAGAAACATCTAATTCAGGATCGGGCTGATACGAAATGTGAGGGGTAATACAAAAAGATAGCGGAGTTTCAAATTCTGTAACTCGCGATTTCACATATGCTGATGACCGGAATTTGCATTTACTGTGAGTGTTACCAATACTAGAGACTTGAGTAGTTTGTTTGATGCGAGGAAGATGCAATTTTTTAGAAAACTCATCAGTAATAAAGTTTAATTGTGAGCAAGAATCTAACAGGGCATGCCCCAATTGATAGCGGCCGGTAGCATCACGAACGAGAACCATGGCAGTAGCAAGAAGCACCTGTTCAGACGAAGATCTTTCTAGATGGGTGTGAACTGAGGTGGAGGCATCATTTAAGGCAATACGAGAAGTGGATGGTTCAGCAGACGGGGAATAATGCCTCGTGGTTGCTTGAGACCGATGTAGCATGCTATGATGCGAGCTAGAAATGGATGGTTCAGCAGACGGGGAATAATGCCTCGTGGTTGCTTGAGACCGATGTAGCATGCTATGATGCGAGCGAGAACAAAATTTGCACTTAAATGTGGAGGAACAGTGGCTGACTTGATGCCCGGTTGACAAGCAGTTGATGCAAAGTGCGAGGTTTTTTATCTTTTCAAAACGTTGAGAAACATCCATGTCTCTAAAGCGAGGGCAACGACTAATAGTGTGTTCACCTTTTGAACAAAGTGCACAATTACGTTTTGAAACCGCAAACATATACTCAGATCTTGATTGTTTTTGTGTTGCCTTACCAGATTGTTGATTTTCAGACTTGCGTGGTAATTGTGTGTGGCCAGCGACAATTGACTCTAAAAATTGGCATCTTCTTTCAAGAACATTGGAGCATTCATCCCACGATGGCAACTTTATGAAGTCCAATGACTCTTTCCACTTTCGTTTTGTGTCGTCATCAACTTTCTGCATCACGATGTGTATGAGCATAGCGTTTGCAATATCACTATGTGAACCGAGAGACAAAAGTGAACCATACAGAGCTGAAACATTGTTGACAAGACTACGTAATTGTACACAGTTATTCTTGGCCATGGCAGGAAGTTCGAAGAGGGCATTAATATTTTCCATAAATATTAGATAGCTATTGTCAAAACGTGATTTTAGCCTTTCTAAAGCCTTTGGATAATTGTCATTTGTCACTTGAAAAGCTTTGACTGTTTCTAAGGCTTGCCCTTGAAGACAATTGAGCAAGTGATTGAATTTTGCGATATTTGATAGGCCATATTCCCGGTCAATGATTTGGTTGAATGTGGTGATAAAATTCTTATACTCACTGTACTTGCCGCTAAAGGTGGGCAACTTTAGGTGAGGCAATGCATGGTTGGCTACAGGAAAACATATTGTTGAATCAGACAATGTTGTATTATGAACATCTTCACCAAGCTGTGATTGGATATTCATTTTTGCTGCGATGTACAAGTCTTCAATTTCCGGCCTGGCACTATCATCTGGGTCATATTTTTCAATTTGTGTTTGCAATGTCAATATCTGTTTAAAATATGACTCCAAAATCCCCAATCGGCACTTTAATTCCGTAGGTGAGAGTGTCTTACCTTCTCCCTTCCCATTAGCCTCAATTTGATTTTTGATGCGGGAAATACTTTTCTTCGTACTTGCCCGTTGTTGCTTTAGTTCTTCCAAAGTCATGTTGAATATGCCAATAAATCCTGTTTGGAACTCAGCCAGAACCACAAATATTCGTTATCACAAGAAAAAGAGATTTTTTTTTTAATCCCGAAAAATGTCTAATTTTTTATTAGTTTTTTTTTTTCTCTCGAGCCCCACGTTGGGCGCCAAAATGTACGATAAGGAGAGTTTTCCCTACCGGCAGCGACACAGAGCAACTTGGTGATGTTAAGTTGTTGTCTGTAGGCTGCTTATAAAGTGTGGGTACGATTATTTCCCGTGACACGATTTAAATGCTGCCCTGGTTTTGCCTCTTTCAAATATAAAAATCTTGTATGAACTATTGGTCAATTGGAAATGGCTGTACAATAATTTGTAGATTGAATCACTCGCAGTTGCTTCTTTAACAGTTCTATATTTAATACATGTTTTATGCACAAAATCTCTCAACTTACTGACTAAAAAATTCATGGTTCTTATTTTGTTACTTGTGTTACATACACAAAAATTGGAAATAAATCTCATTTCATTTGCTAAAACCAAAAACAAAATACATTACGACAGAATTCAAAACACATCAACTAAGAAGAGGGCGACTAAATTCATGAAAACAACAAAAGTTTAACACCGCTATAGACAGTGAGCCTTTTGCGTATGAAATGAGATTTAACTACAGTGGGAAGAAAGCAAGTTACATTTAATTACAAATAGGTAGCAAATACAGAAATTAATTTAAATTACTTAATTTTTAAGCAACTCGGCTTATACGATGACCTAACAGTATGTTTTGAAAATTTTGAAAATGATAGTTAAGCGATCCATTTTCGTCAATGTCAGACTTTCAACTGAAAAGAAAAAAATTGATTTAACAACGTAGTTTGACGGATGTCGAATTCCACGAAATGGATAACCCGTTATAATGAGTGTTTTAACAGGAAGCAACCACCAATAAAATAAACAAAACTGAGTTTCTTTAAGCAAACAAACGAAATTTAAAGTTTATTCCATTAACCTTTTAATATCAAGTTTTGTACCATTACATAAATGGGGTTGAATAATATTGCGAAACAGAAATTAAATTAATACTTTGACTAAAATCGAATTGTAATGAATTTAAAAACGAACTGTCAGCTTTTTAAAATATTAACTGAAATATTTTAAAATATTCTGAAATTAATGCAGTATTCACTAAAATGGTTATAACTCATGAACCAATGAACAGAGACCGTTTATACATAAAGATCTTGGTATTGCAGTGACCTTTTATACGAACTTTGCAGAAACAAAATCATTTTCCGCATTCCAGAGAACATCAATTACTAACACAATGCCACTTTTTATACATATATATATGTATATACATAATACAAAATACAAACTAAAAATACAACTAATACAAAATAATAGGTGTAAAATGCAATGAGAAACAAGAATACTTTATATCCCCTTCAAAGTTTTAATTGATTATAAATATAAAAACAATTTTAATAGAAGTGAATTATCTTTAATAAATGGGCTCTCAATCAAAGCGCTGTTTGGTATTGAGAAGCCAATATCGTAATTATAAAATTCCTGTGAAACCAAATCCGAAGAACGTGTTTTATTCTGGAATAGTAAGTTTAGTATAAAATATAATTATTTTGTAGATTTTTGAAAAGAAAAACTGCAAATACCTGATCCAATATAGACATTTTATACTTAAAATTCTCACTTTTTATTTCCTTGAATATACCACCACTATCTAAGAGAATACTGTTGCGTAAAGTTGAATGTGGAGAAGAGGAATAATCTTCCAGTTGCAGGTAAAGATAATCACGATGTAAATGTTGAAAATGGGCTTTTATTTTTAAGGCCTTACCTATAAATTATATTAAATAATATGCATATGAATTTATGTAAAATATTGTGACTTACGCCTGCTGTTTTCTTTTCTACAACAAATAATTTTTTCCTTTTCAAAGCTGAATTCGTAAAACAACTTGACCGCCCTCTAAATGATCAGTTTTTGTTAAATTTTCTTTTAGTCAAGAACAATTTTTGAATGTTATTCTCTACTAAAACCACAAGACTTGACATGGCCGAACCTAACGTATGATTGGACCAAAGACTATAGATTATTATAAAGATATTGCACTGCCATGTGTTGCCGGTGCTAAAATTTGCTTGGGATTTACGCTAAATCCCAGTATACAGAATTTAAAGAGAATTCAATATCGGAGAGTAACACAACAAAGAGAGAGTTCTTGTGCGACATAAAGAAGTAACAACAAAGCAAATGTGTATGTATGTATGTATGTATGTATGCGCTAGTCGAAATTGCTACTTCTGCTTGACTTCTTCTAAATTGGCGGTTTTCATTAACGGATTTGATTGCAGCAGCAACTGAATGGCTTAAGGTTTGAATAGCTATATTCACCCGCATCTTTTCAAAATTTGTTGGATTTATATGGCTCATAGTTAACTTGGTCATTTTTGTGACTTTTCCATGCTCCAATTCGTAAATTTCTCTTATCACATCGAACCGTGCAACTCCGTCAGGAGTTTTGAAATCGGCTTTAATGAAAGCATTTCTTATGGATTTGAAAATGTGGGGTACATCATACAGCAAGTAGATTTTATTGTTTTTATTAAAACAATAAGGATTTTCTGATGATGCACAGAATAAGTTGTAACATTTTCTGTTGTTCGGACCTTGGTCACATACTACTGCCCGAACATTCAGTCCCATGTTGGTTGTAAGATCCAAATTTGATATTAATAATTTATGCAGTATATCTCCTTTTATAGAAGTAGCCGTCACAACATAGTTTAAAACGAATTTCCAATTTTTGACGATTCCTCTTAGCATAAAAACACAAACCTGACTGCCCATTTCATTCATACGCTCGTATCCAATATCGACAACGCCATCTATTACATCTGCACAGTTATTATAGGTTAAATTTCTTCTAACAGATACTTCATCAAAAAGTAGAATGCAATTTCTATCAGAAGGCTCCATCTTTTGAACTGCTGCTTCAAGTGCTTTATATATGCACAAATTGTTGCCTGGCTGCAAGTTCTTAATGTCGCTCCACCTACTTAAAGACGAAGGATCTGGAAGGTTCAGCTGCAATATATTTTTTAAAAATAAATACGTAGATGTAGATCTATAGAAAATACTTTGAACGAAAATTTTCTCAGGTTCATTCCAACGAGCGTTTGTTCCCCTTTTTTGCTTTATTAACATTTTGCAAAAAGTTTTTTCATTCGGATTGATATTCAATCCATCAATTTCGTCTTCAATTGTCTTTGAATCCTTTATCTTTTTTTCTTTTCTTTTCAAGTTTTTTATTAAAGTTTCATTCTTCAACTTCAACTTTCGATTTTCGGATTTTGCTATGTTGAGTTTTTTAAGCAGGTTTGAGTGTTTTTTTCCGTGAAATGCTTCATTTTTCAAATTTTTGTGGCAATTTATGCATATAGATGGGGGCGAGTGTAGTCTCCTGGACTTACACGGTGGAGATCTAAGAAGAGATAAATCTATGTCCTGATTTTCAACACAGTTCTGCCTCTCTTCTACACATACAGACTCCTTATTGCTGGATAAGAATAAGCTAGGAACGGCACCTCGTTTCAAATACTTCTTTCCTACACAATCTGGCGAGAAGTGTCTATCGCACAAAAATAATATAGCGGACCTTTCCACAAACTGCTCATCAAAGTTACACTTTTCGGCCCATTCTTTAAACAAAGGTGAGTCAAAATTCGGAAAGCGGAATAATTTTGTTTCGGGAAAACTTCTTTTGGATCTAAGACAATCCGGCAAACTGCAATTATTGCCTGCTTTTCTCAATGACATAGTTTTTTTTATTTATCTTTCACAGATGCCGATGTTTATACTTAAGCATGTGCAGATTTTGTAGAATAATATTTTTTATATTTAGGTATTTTTATTTTGTATTTTTTATTGCAGCTACCGAAGTTTATAGTACGTTCTGCTTTTATAGAAACAAATTATTATTATTATTTTTTTTATATTTATGTATATAGTATATAAAATTTGTATTTTTTTAGAATATATTTTAGATATATTTACTGACAGCTGTATGAATACGCGCACTTGATTATCAACATTACTATGATTGACAAATTTCTTCCAAATACAAAAAACCATGGACTGCTGAAAAAAAGCATAAAAAAATAATAAGTTAAAAATAGATTCCCGTTAGCAAAGCAACAATGGCATTGTCACTCATCATAAACGGCAATCGTGGTTACAATAGCACACGTGCTATAATCACATACATACATACATATGTTTGCATGTAGCTATGTACATATGTCCACAATAGTTTATGTAGGCTTGTTTGATTGTTCGCTCTGTGTGCCACTGCATTAGCAATTGATAAGAGAAACTTGTCTTTGGTTGTACATTTTGTTCTCCCTCATAACTCCCCCCCTCATCCAAAGATGCAAAAAAATTTTGTTTGATTCATTTAGTCAGAGTGCAACATCTTTATAAATTCTAATGTCTTTGATTGGACTGTTTTTTTTTTTTTTTTTTTTTATTTATTATATCTTTTTTATTTTATTTAATTAGATTATTTTAAAAATTTGTACCACGAATTTGTAAAAATTATTACCAGAAAGTGTCCTTTAACCTACAAAAGCATTCCGCAAAATTGGTGGTAATATAATTTAAAAATAATTGGATAAACATGTCTTCTGTTATTGAAAGTTTTTTTTGCAACTGAAATTTTAAACATTGAGTCAATGGCACCTTATTAAACAAATCCCCGTAAATAACGCCATCCCTCAGGGGAACCCTCGGTCCTTTGTGTTTTTTACCACAATATTTAATAAGTGTAGTAAAATATTATCGGACCATACACGTTGACGCGCGAACTCCAACTTTGTTCACAAATTTTGATAATAGTTGCCAGTTGAGGCCTAAAATCGGAAACGCAACTAAGTTTCGATTGAAAATTGCCCATTATGCACGTGTCCTAAAAACACAATTGTGAGGTTTTGGGCGTCAAATAAAAAAACAATAAAACAATCATAGTATATATTAAAGAAGCCCTGTTTATAACTGCAAAGTATGTTAATTTCCAGATTAAATATAATTTGCAGACAATTGATAAAAAATAAGACTTCACTGCCTTAAAGTATTTTGCTGACGAACTTTCAATCAGGATTTATTTCATACAAGAGAAGAAGTTATATTAAGTTTACAGTAATATTTAAATTATCATAATTAAGTAATAGCAGTTATTTTCTAGCTCCTTTTACTTAAATGATCATCATTAAACAATCATTAAATATTTAAACGATCATCAATAAATAACAAAAGTTCTTAACAGAACATCGCATATTTTTTTGAAGACACGAATTAAATAAAAAGCACATTTTTTTTTTGTATTTACCGTTTAAATTATATTCAAATGTACCCATGTAGGTAATGAGTGCAATGATTACAAACAATTTTATTATTATGCAAATTGAAAGAAGAATAATTTATGTCGAGCCCTATCTGCGGTTTACAATGCCTTGCGGGGTCTTAATACCCATTATCGATGTTTTTTTGAATTGGAATCCAGTCCATTGTCAATTTGTACTTGTCTATTATGATTCCTTTTTCTTCTAATACCTTCCTGTATTAGTTATATCTCTGCGATATATAATGCTAGCCATATATAGTAGAATGTTGTATTATTTAAAAATGTTTTCGAGATCAAAGCTTCATTATTTTTAGTCGAAAATGCTATGAGTTTGCCTGAATCTTGTGCGTACTTCTCATTAATCTTGTTTAAAATATTACTTATACTATGGTAAGTTAGGCTGATACCAAAATTTTCCTAACCTTCTTTTTTACTGCTGTCCATGTTAGATTATTTTATGTTTGGCGTTTGAAAAAAACGTAATATTCTAGACTTGTATTTTGAAACTGACTTCTCATTTAAGTGAGAATATATTGTAATATTACCTTATTCTAGATGCTTGCTTTTATACATGGAATTATGAATACCTCAGTTGTGGTTGAGGTTAAAGATGACTTGTTTAGGTGCATTATATAAAATTTGAGTTTCTGATCACGTATTATTTTTGGTATTCTGTTGTTATATTTTAGGTCTCTCTTCTTTGATATAAGAGTCTTTTTCTTTCATTCTTTTATTGTTTTTTATAATTTTGCTTTCATTTATTTATTGCTCAAAAATTTTTTTTTAATTTTTTTTGGGCAAAACGTAAGCACACGCTTAATTTAAATTTAACTTAAATTAAAGGTTATTGTATTGTTTATAAATTATTTCCGTACCTTTTGCATAAACCACAAATTATATAAATATATTGAATTTCCATAGAATTTACAGTTGCGGTGCATTTATAATTTCAACGTTTGGGTAATGGGAGCCTAATAGTAATGCATGTAAAATTACACCTTCTACTTTTTAGGGGGGAAAATGTCAAAACTTTTTGTTGAAAAGAAAACTGCATTATTTTCATTATTATTATTTGTATTTTACCTCTTATGGAAAATAAAGGACTTTCCTTACATATGCTTTCATTACTTTTAATGTTCTGGCTAATATTTTCTATTCTCCAGTAGTACGTATAGACTTTAAACTCCTTATCTGTGGAGGATGCCTTATTATATTTAAAAATATTTTTTTCTCGCGCAGTTGCGTTTTCCATAGGTATATCTTTAACTGATAGCGCTTTTAATAATGGAGTAAAGTAATAGCTCTTACTAAGAGCAATAGAATTTTCCATCTTATTTTCATGTGCAGTGGTTGGTGCATTAACCATATTAAGGTCCGAGGTTACTATATTAGCAGAACTTCCATTAATTTTTTGCTGTACCAGGTTGTGAAGTACAAATTGACGATGTAAATCTTGCACTCGTTGATGTATGATTTGTAGTTCATCACTTAATTTATTTTCCAAATTATTAAAGGATTTTAACATTTCTATAGAACCACAAACACCTTTAAGTTCGCGCGTGGTGAAAGCTTCAGCACTAGCACGAACATCACCAGATTTCACAGCACAAACAGCTTTTTGAACTTCAGTGGGATGCTTTAAAGCATCACCGTACGAATAGGGTAATCCTAGAAAGAAAAAGTAATTAGAAAACTGACAGATCATGGAATCACCACCAATACTAATAATGTCAATCAATTTCGCTTTTACCGACAAGTTAGTTCCATCCTCTATATTTATTTATATATGGATACTTTTTTAAAAATTAAAATGTGGCGCCGTTCAAATTTTTATTAATGAACATACAATTAGGAAAATAAAAATTCGTGGTTCTTGTAGTATAGTAGTATACCCGTCGAATAAAGTCGCATTACGTACTGGAACAATTACTTTCAGATGAATGCATATTTACAAAATGCATATTTTTACTCACATCGTAAACTTTTCTTTATGCTTTAATCAAGACATTGTCTTGTGCAAATTATATCTGGATAAGTCGTTAATTATTTATTATATGGGAATAAAGATTACCTGTAGGTATTTCAGTGCCTTCTGCATTCTGCATTTCCGTTATTTTATGTATCGGCCTCCCAATGATAAAGTTACTTATGATCAGACATATTGAAAGTACTATATGATAATGTGTCATTTTAAATGTTTTTATACATTGATTTCATGTAAGAAATTATAGCAAAAATACTAAAGGAATATATAAAAACATATAAAATAATAAATAAAAATCAATTCGGCTTTCTGAAGGAACCGATATTAATAAATGAATGACAGAATTCGCAAACCATATAAATGAGGTTTTAAGCAGTAAGTTGCATTAAGGGATCTAAGCTTATACTGTATATAATGTATACAAATTACGTAATTAAGACATAAAATAATTGTACACCTTTGCTTATGCAGGCGATTGTCAAATACAAAAAACTTAAAAATCGCAACGCAGTTAGATGTAGTGAATTGGCATGACAATGCGTTAGCCAGTAATGCATCAAAAACTAACGTCATACATATAAAACTGGTGAGCTTATTATTTATTTATTTTTTACAATGTTAAACTTAAATTTCATTGTGCTGAATGTTTCCATAAAATAAAAAATAAAATAAAGCTAAGTGTATATGTAGATCAAAACTTTAAGTAAAATATCGCAAGACGAAAACATGAACAAACAAAAACAATTATTGCGAAACATTGAAATTAAGATAAATCGACTAACAGCAAAATAATAGCTTAGGATAAAACTAACGATTAAAAGACTACAGATTAAAACTAAAAAGAAATGCATCAACAAGACATTCATCTTAGTTTTAAAAATTCAGCAAAAGAAATATTCTTATAATAGCAACACTATCACAAGAATAAAATTCACAATGAACAGATACCTAAATACGAATATATACTAAGTAGAAATATTTCTAATTATAAAAATTAAAAAACCGAAAAAAATAAACAAAAAAAGATAATCATTATCGTATTTAATTAATATACAACATAAAGAAAGTTTCTGTGTGTACATACATATACACGAAGTGTAATAAAAAAATAACCGTTATTTAACATTTTTTTCACTAAAGTATTTAATTATTTATCAATAACTTGATATTATAATAATAAGTACAATAGAATACAATATTAAGTAAAAAAATAAGTGCAATACAATACAATAATAAGTAAAAATAATACTCTCTCAAAATAATACCCCTCAGATATAATACACTTATTCCAGCTCTTTTTCCAATCCTCGAAACACTTCTGAAACGCGCTTTTTGGTATCCCTCACAGTTCTGTTTCGATTTTACTTTTATCTCCTCAGTTGGAGCAAAACACTTTCCTGTCATCGGGAAAATGTCAGGGAGCGCAAAGTCCGGTGAATACGTTCGTTGAGGTTGATTACGGTTTTGTTTTTACGAATTTGTTTACGAATTACTTCGCGCATAACTCCCAGATAATATTTTTTTATTTACCGTACGAACTTGTGGTAATCATTCATGATGCACCACACCATTGCAATCAAAGAAAACAATGAGCAAAACTATCACATTTGATCGAACTGGACGTGCTTTTTTCGGTCTCAGCTCTTCTGGACGCTTCCATTGGAATGATTGGGTTTTGGTTTCAATGTCATAATCATACACGCATAATTCGTCACCAGTTATCACCTTTCTGAGCCAATCTGGACCATCGTTGACGAAGTTCAACAGCTCCCATACGACGTTGTTTCTTCCCAAAAATTAAGTGTAAAATAGTAAAAAATCAAAATACGACTAACCAAAATGGCTGATATTGCCAAAATACAGTGCTGTGTAAAACCTAAGCAACTGTCATAGTGTAGATATTGATTGTAAAGTTTCTAAAATACAAGAGCAGTTAGGTTGAATGTCTTAATATTTATTTGATGCTTCATTAGTAATGTAAAGAAACAACAACAGAATTTTATTATTCTTATAAAATATAAGAGAAAATCATAAAAAACAAATTTAACTCAGAATATGCTTGTGAAAAACCTAAGCAACTATTTAATACTTTGCGTAATATCCCCTATTTTTAATAACTGCAGAACATCTTTTAGGCATGGAAGCGACTAATTTTTTTAAATATGACTTATTAGTATTTCTCCATTCATTTTTGATGCCCAAAAATAGTTCGTCCCTTTTTTTGAAGCGTTTTGAACCTAAACGTCGTTTTAAAGTGGAAAACAAATCTTCAATCGGATTCAAATCGGGCGATTGTGCTGGCCAATCAGAAGCACTTGAATTTTATTTAGCTGTAACCAATTCTGCACAAACTTCGATTTGTTCTTCGGGGAGTTATCGTGTTGGAAAACCCATCGAAGCGGCATATTCGACTCAGCAAAAGGTAACATTTTATTCCCTAAAATATCCTTATACATAAAACTGTTCTATGCAAAGGACCAAATCCATTTCCGGAAAAACATGTCCACACCATGACGTTGCCAACCCCATGCTTTACAGTCTTTTTACAATACCGTGGTTTGAGGTGTTCACGTTTCGCATACCGAACTCTTACAATACCGACTGAATTAAATAAATTCACTTTGACCTTATCTCTGAATAATTCGGTAAACCACTTTTTTATGAACCAACCCACGTATTTCTTTGCAAATTTCATCCAGGAAAGAAAAAATTACAGTTGCTTAGGTTTTGCACAACATATTCTGAGTGAAATTTGTTTGTTATGATTTTCTCTTATATTTTGTAAGAATAATAAAATTCTGTTGTTGTTTTTTTTACATTATTAATGAAGCATCAAATAAATATTAAGCCATTCAACCTAACTGCTTTTGTATTTTAGACACTTTACAATCAATAACTACACTATGTCAGTTGCTTAGATTTTGCACAGCACTCTATATAACAGGTATGTGTACTAACATAATAGTGTTTTCACACTGAGGATAAAACCTGGTTTTAAAACAAAATTTGGTTTTAACTTTATAACCAACCCTTAAAACCTGGTTTTACCATACAAAATAATTCTCATAAAACCATCTTAAAACCTTTTTTGAATTGGTTTTAAGTAGATTTTATAATATACAACCTTGTTTTATTTAGTGCTACCAAGTTAGAAAGATTGACAACAGCTGATAATTCATTCACAATTCACAAATATTCATTCACAAAATGTAAAATCATTTCAATTTTAGATACACATTTTTAAAATTTTTGTTTTATATATACAATAACAGCTGTCGTACAGTTTCTCAAATAAATGTGGGAAGAATAATTACAACAAACACATCTATTTCTTCAAAAAATTTATTTTGTCATTAACAAATTTATTTGACAAACTGTATTATAAAACCTGATTTTATAAAAATTGTATGTGAACACAAAATCAGCTGTTTGTAGGTTTTAAGTTAAAACCAGGTTTTAACTTTAGGTGTGAAAACACTATAATAAAAAAAACCCCAAAATCGAACATACGTAACTAACGAAATTTTAAAATAGCGGTTATTTTTTGTTCACACCTCGTAAGTACATAATTATATTTTAGTTATATGTGCATATGTATGTATATATATATATATATGAATACATTAGCAAACTGAGCATGCCAAGTAAAACCGCTTATGTTATTTTCACTGAAAACTGCATTTATCAGTTATAAAAAAATGTTTGTTTTTTTTTGTTATATTAAGCACATGAATACATATGGAAATCTTATGTGTTCCTTATGTTTTTATTAAAAATTTATTATTCTATTTCCAGTAAATATGCATATATATGTATATCACACTTTTTAAATAGAAATTGTTCCCATTTTATATTTAAAAATTCTCCCACTTTTATTAAAAACCACATACATAAATAAATATCAATTTGTTATTAACTTTTATTCGTTTATGGCAAACAATAAATATAAACTTTCCACCACACGAGTTTCAATAACTAAGTAACTGATGAATTGTAATTTAGTATTTGTTATATTTTAAGAAATAAATGAAAATATGGAAATAAATAGATTTCCTACGTCTGTACTTTATGTTGCAGTTGTTATTTCACCACACATAATAAAGTAAAAATAGATTATTAAAAGTTTTACACGCTGAGTTGCTTCATTTTCAAGTGAGTACGTTTTCTTTTGTTGTTTTTGATAAACAAGAATCATACTTATATACATACATATATACAAACTATATTAAACATACTATGTCAATACTTCATTTCTTTACTTAATTAATATTTGGTATGATAACCATTAGCTTCAATAATATTTTGCAGTAGCTTTTTCATGGAATGGGCCAATTTTTTTTTATGTTGTAGTTGTTCTTTCATTTCTGTATTATTACAGTTTTTAATGATCTGTATTCTCTGAATGCTCTTTCCTTGAAAAAGCCCGGAAATTTTCAATTACGATTATGTCGGGATTCTCTGCCGGTGTATTTATCACTTCATCGCAATTGTAGAGAAACCACATCCATAAATTATGCTCCTTATGATTTGGATCGTTATTCCAGTAAAACTTAAAATTTGGGTTGGTCGGCAGTGCTAAAAAATTTTGATTTATCACTGAGAATAAGTTTTTTTTTATATATTTAAATATTGTTAGGTGTCAATTTTCCCGTCAACAAACGTCAAGTGTCCTACTCCTTTACTAGACATACAGTCCCAAACCATAATGGAAATTTTTAAAAATAACAGTTGGAATTATATTTCGATTTTGAAAAGCTGTCAAGGGTTTGCGCTAAACTCTGATAGCTCCATCGTTTCATTACAGAATTATCTTCGCCTCATCGGAAATATAAAGTCGACCCAATATTCTACGGGTTAGGAAATGTTTCTTAAAGCAAATGAGCTTGACACACAGGTTCATGAGAGATAACAATACCACACCCTTCCTTAATACTTTTTGCAAAAGTTCTCAAAGAAGTTTTTGCATTTTGATCCAATTTTGGTATCATCAACCGTTCTACTCGTCCAGTAATTTTTCGCCCCACCTGCACGCTTTTACTCTAACCTACCCTCTTTTTCGCGCAGTAAAAATAGTTGATTGCCAGTGTCAAATTGAGTATCACTTGCCTTTGTTGATTTAGTTTTTGTGTTTCTAAGGAAGTTGAAGTTTTTTTTATAAATAATATATATATTTTAAAAAGTAAATATGGATTAGTAAAAAAAAATTCAAATATAGACAAAACGGTTTTTTTTTCTATTGAAGTCGAAAAATTTAATTTATTTTCAATGTAAAAACTCATTCTTGACAGGCTGTATGTTTTACCTTTTATTTAATAATTAGTTTGTCGCAGAAGTATTAACAGTGAGGAGCTGGGGGTTTCTGTCGTTTGCGATACGTGAGAAATTTTTCGCAAAATTAAACATTTGGTACTCTTGTTTGCGTTTACGCATGTATCTTACGCATCTCATTTGCACAAGTCTGGTATTACCGTACTCTGGTTTGCGTAAGCGCTTATCAAAACTGTGACATTAACGCAAATATCTTGCGCAATCTATTTACTAAACGCAGCTGAAGAAAAACATGTAAATCCTATACGTTATACGTGATATTTATTTATTTATTTTATACAAAACATAGATTAGCATTGAATTGCCTTTTTTCATTAACTTTTCATTTTCATTATGCCGACAAAAACACAGGCTAAACAGAGGTGAAAGCTTGTTAACAAACCACAAGAATCTCATATGTGTTTAAGTCTGTGTTATTGCACCCTAACAATGAAGCTCCGTCATGTTGCAAAAAATTTACTGACTAAAAAAATAAAATAACTAAGCTTGGCAGTGGTTAAACATATACGAAGCTGAATGATATGAACCTAAAAAAAATATAATACTAAACAGTAGTTCTAGCAGCATCAGCTACATGCAACTACTGTAGCACTTCTTGGATCTGTTAGATATAAAAATTGCGTAAAATAAAATAAATAAATAAATTGAGTAAAATAAAAATTTGTTATGAAAAATTGAATGCAATGTATTAAAAATTAGGAATTTTAAAAATTAACTATTTTTTTTAATAATAAATAATTTATTGTAATATAATATTAAATACAATATAATATAATAGAAATACGCTCCATTTTTATTATTATAATATTTTAATTTTTATTGAAATATTTTACTTGACAAAAAATAAACAAAAGCTACAGCATAAACAAAACTCAGTCAAACAACATCAATCTATCCCGTGGCTGCACACAAAAATTAAAAATGCGAATGTAAGAATAGAAGAGAACAAGAAAAAAAAGTTGTCTAAAAAATCATGGTATGAAAGCTGTTAAATTTACCACGTACGAATAAGAATAAAGTGTAACAGAAAAAAAGAAATAAGCATAAAGAGAAATGTATGAAAAAAACATGAAAAACAGAAATCGTGTCTTTTTTTCTACTCCTCTTGCTTCTCATACCCGCTAACGTACAAACTAAAAAAGTCTTGCAATTTTCTACGTCAAAAAAGACATCGTGTGAAAGCACTATAAGAGTTCTTTTTACGCCAATGTTAACGAATAGCTGAACAGTTAGGTTATATTAAAATTGTTTACATTTTTTTATTATATCCAATTTTATAATACACAAAAGAAAATACAACAACGAAATAACAACATAATTTTTTTATTTCTAAGATATTAGTTGATTAAATTTTTTTTCGACCTCTGGTGTAGATCCATCATGTTCTGCTAACAGCACCACGTGAAGTAGGATGTGATTCTATCCCACGCATGATGTCTTAAGCAAGGGGAATCTTTTATGTTCGCTACAATTGCCTCTGGATTATGGCGATAATACCGATTAAATCCTAAGTGCCGCGTGTGAATGAAAATAATAAGGCAAAAAAATTCTACTCTAACAAAAGCAACAATGATATAACAAAACAATAAAAAAATAAACATAAATATACACATATGTGCATGTAAACTTCAATACCAATTTAAAAAAATTATACAATCAAAACAAAGGCAATAATTCCATAAATCAATCGCACAAATTCAACCTTATTTAAATAATATATTTACATTTAGAATAAAGAATTCTCCCACAATTACATGACCAAAAATAAAGAAAATAAATATTAATTATGAAATAAAAAGTTATTTAATTATAAAAAAAAAATTAAAAATTTTACATAATTTTTTTCAAATAGAACAAAATAAATAATAACAATTCACACCATGTTGCCGTAATAAAAATTTAATAATATAAAAAATTGTTCAATTATAACAGAAAAATAAAATATTATATTGTAATGCACGAATGACTTATACCGATTACGTCTTGCGCAGGTCCGTTAGTTTTGTTTGAAAATCATCTGTTTTGTAGGACGTCATCAATGGGCAAAAAATATTGCTTTGTATGAATTTTGTAAGTGTTCTTTGAATTACATTTAAAAAAAGACAGAAAAAGACAAGCCATTTAAAGAAAATGCGATGTGCTGTAAAACACTTTGAAAGTGATAAAATTGTATTTAACTCTTTTATTAATTTCAATTCTCTCTAGTTTCATGTCTTATCATGTCTTATTTGTATTTTGAAACTAAAGTAATAACGAAATTTAATATTTTTTGAAATAGTCTTTTAAGTCTGCCAGTGCAAAAAACCAATTTTGTTAATGGAATCTAAACCTCGTCTCTTAAACTCTAAAAAATTAATATTAATATTTGCGTTTGCAATATAACCTGACGTAAAAATCTGATATTCTTCTTATGACCACTGGCTGAAGCTTTTCAAATTTAACTGAAACATTTTGCATAATACAAGATTTGTATAAAGCAATCCCATCCGAAAAATTTTAATAGTTCACGTGTGTATAAATCACAAATAATACTATAAACTTGAAAATAGTGTCGGAAGAATTGTAATTTTCTTTTTTAAGGGGGTTTTACGTCCACGAAGTTTTCTAAACAATTCAAAAATTATTTTTAATACAAAGTTTGTGAAAAAATATATGAATATTAAAAAATATCGTCTCTCAAAAAACAATATAAATTCCTTTTAATTGATTTTATAACTTTGCAACTCTCTGAAAATTTCAGAATAAGACAAGACTTTTTAAATGCCTGAAAGTAATATACAAATACCAATTCAAAAATGTACAAATTTACGTTTCACTAATATTTGTTCTAAAATTTGTTTCGCCAATAAAATGTTTAAAACCATAAATAAATTTTCATATGTATACATTTTCAGTATATTTTTTGTTTGATAAAAACTATTCAAAAGAAATTTCAAGGTGCATATTGATGTGGAGCCCGAAGTCGACCATGAACTAAGTGACATGGCCTACGATAGGCTTGAAAATTTTGCAGGCTTTATATGCCATAAACTAAAAAATGAATTTCCTGACATCGCAATCACTAAAAACCAACTGGAGGTGCCTAGATATTCTTGGTTAGACCATCTATATGAGGGCGGATTATCCAAGCCGACAGAAAAAATAATGGAAAATAAGCAAGACCTCCATAAAATTTTCGAAAACAATAATGGTGGAGGCTTACTTATATCAAAGGACTTTTTGAAACTACATTTGGAGCAAGCGAGCCACATCGACTGCGATAAAAAAGTAAAAACTTTATTTTTCAGGTCTCAAATGTTTTTTAAAATAAGAAAACTAAACCAAGAGTTACGTGATAACTTTCTATCTCGAAAAATAAAAATCGCAAAAATAATAAAATAAATTAAAACCTATTTCCGTTTTGCTTTTATTTGTAATTAAAAGTAACATTTGTTCAGTAAGGCTTGGATAAGGCGATAGATTTAAGAAGAGACGGACATGGCTATATTGTTTTCCCTGTTGAATGCAGTTTATGCTGAAGCCTATCTTGATTCCTTCTCCATGTTTCATACGAAAAAGTCAATACACACTGACAGGCGAGTCGGTCGGCATAACTGAAGCAAATGTTTTTACTTCTTGGCGTTTAATAATTGAATTTTAAATGCATTGAAAACGCAATAAATTGCTTCTGAAACAAATTTCTATTCCATTTCACCAAAAATAAACTTGAAGAAAGGTTATATTTCCAATAAATGCTGATATTTACAAATGTGAACAACAAAATCCAAACAAATCTCACAGCAGTATAACAAATGTGAACATTGATGACGTAGATTCGCAGTAGACAATTGTTTTGACACACTTGAGTGCGCAAGCGGTATAAGTCATTCGTGATTGTAATGTTGTCTATTTTAATGTTATCTAAAGATATTGCCAGACGTTACCAATGTTAATGCTATTTTTGGTTACTGTCAGAAGTATAGTATATAGATGTGGGGGAAACGGACAGTCGTATTGTTCTATAGTGCACAGATGGGTGTGCAAGTGACAGTCCTATTGCTCTGATTTTGTTCTTTTGGCGGGGTGAGTTGCTTTTGTTTTTTGCTAAGAAAAAAACGTTTAAGAAACCAGACCGCATTGGATACAACAAAACGTGTTTTACGACCAGTTCAAATAAAATGGGTAAATTATAAATTATTAAGAAATAAACGTGCCATATCAGAAGTGAACGTGTTTAATTTGCCCCACTCATTATAATATACAAAAAGTAAAATTAAAAGTACATATTATACATATATATAACAAAAAAAAATTATCACATATCAATTTAAAAAAATATATTGGTCTTGGCAGGTATGATCAAGTAACAATGAAATTATTTAAGTTAGCAACGCAGAAGAACGGAAGAAGACCATTATGGTCTTTACCTATATGCAATACAGAGATATTTTATTTTAAAATTTAGTTTCTTCAATTTCGCATTAAAAAACCTCAGAATGAAAAAATTCTAATTCGAATAAATACCAACGAAACTGGTTGGAAAATAAATGCATTAAATTTCTGAATCTCAACAACAAATAAAAGTACTCATATATGTAAGTATATAGACAGATTTACGACATTGGAATGCATGTACTACATTTTGGCCACCACCTAAAATCATATATAAAAACATACATATATTGTAATCATATCGCATTTTATATTTAATAAAAATATTACTTCTTGTTTGCCAATACGAAAAGAATATTAATATTATTGTTATCATTATTAATATTATTATTATTATTCAAAAATATCCTCCTTATCCAAACACGTAGTATGATTTTTACCATACTTTTTTTTGGCGATAATTAGAAAATACACCAAATGCTATGCAAAATTTAATTTTCTAAATTTTCACCATTAATAGAATAATGTGGAAGGTTGTTCAACCAATAGAAACGCACTCCTTTTATTGTGTGTAGGATTTTGCATAAGTACATGCACACATAGGGAACCCACTTAAATAGAAATAGGAAAATTTAGCAGATAAATTTACTTCGTTGGATCCTTTGAGATGGAATGTACAGAATCTTCATACGACATCCGTTTATACACTTCCTAAAAGCAAGAAAATTATTTGAGAAATTAATGCACAAATATATGAACAGGCGTATATGTTTTTTACTCGTTAAACACTTACATTTTTGTTATCTAAAAAAAGGTGCAAATAGAAAATACACTTACGTATCTAAAAATTCAGTTATTTGTTATAATTAAAAGGAAAACATTTATTTAATGGAATAAAAGTTTCATCAATTGAAATCACAGGCTAAGGCACAACTTAAATTCTATATAGCTATGACGCTCTGTTATTTCTGGTTATCTTGTGTTTTTTAACGCATCTAACTTACGGATCGTAAACGAAAATAACTCCTCAAACTTGCACGTGAATAAAGAAAATATGTACCTTCATGTACAAGAAATAGTAAAAAAACTAATAGTAATAAGATCGAATTAGTTATAAATTATGTGTTATTAATTGAATTATCTATGACTGTATGAAAGTAGAAAATAGTTTTGACATACTCATCAATAGAATAAAAGGAATAACTACTGTTATTGGAAATAAAATAAAACAAATTATAAAAAGTTATACATAGGATAACCAGAGAGTTCAGAAATAGAAGAAATAGAAATTTACTACATATTTTGATTCCCATTTTCCTTTTCTTCTTCTTAAATTAAAGAAACTTTTATATTTATATGTATACAACTTAATTTTTCCTTACGCTGGAAAGGTCACAGTGATTTCTTCGAATTTATTGTGCTGGATTGCATTGTTGCGGGCTTTATTAGCTAATTACTTAACACTGCTTTTCCAATTTATTCTACAAGTTCTGATTCTACATTCTTTGTGATATCCCATTTTTCTTTTTTTGTTAACTTTAGTACAAAGTTTTTCATTAACTAAAAATTAGAACAAAATAAAATACCTAAGTTATTTCTGTTTGTTTCCAGGACAAAAAGTTCTTACATTTTTCACTTGCACTCCACAGCGATGTTGTATTTGTCATAGGCTAATTAGACTCGACGGAAATAAAAATACAACTATGTTAGACCGGAATCACAGACCATACTTTGTGCCGGAATTTGGGGAGAGAGCGATAGCTAATCGCAATATTTTGAAAATATCATGCTGTCTTTTTCATACAAATTTCGAAATTTTTTGTAAGCAAAAAGTTACAAAAGTTTACGGCATAAATATTTCTGAAGGACTTTATATAAAATTGGTTGAAATTATACGTATTTTTTTTATTTTTGCGCCATTTTTATTCAAAGTTCTTTAGAAATATCATTAATTGTATTGCAAAATGTGGTGCGGTTAGAATAACATGTAAGTATACAATTCTGATTATTATTTTATACATTTATATACATATTATAACATAATTTTTCTTTAATTTTTAGAAAACGTCGTTGCATAAAGAGATGACTTCCAGGAAAGAAGCTGCATCATTTGTCGCGAAATACGGCAAGGTTAGTTTTTTTATTAATAGTAGTTTTAAGTAAAGCTTTTCTGTAACGGTGTACAAATTCTTGTTAGATGACAGTACAACCAGTTAGAATTTTCGGATTTGTAGTGCTCACAAAACTTTTCTGCTATCTGTTCCGCTTCTAATTGGTTATGCTGTCCATACAAGAATTTACCAAGTGTTGTTATTCCCAGGCAACACATAAACATTTTATGTTGTTATTTGTCACTTGCTCAACATTTTATTATAGTCAATGTTATAATGATTATATTCGTAACGTATTTTAATCATGTAAATAGTTACAATTAGGCTGGAAAATAATTAATATATTTTACAAATATTACCTTTACAACATTCTCTGTGCACATAACTAATTGCTTTTGTTTTTATATTACAATGTACATACACATAAAGAATTGTTCAAGGAGTAATAGATACATAGAAGATTTATTTGTCAATACTATATTATATATAAATATATCAAATCTAATTCTGAAACTAATAAAAATAAAATAGTAACACAAATTTTAAATAGCTTTGTTATTTCACTTATTTTTGCAATTCAATAAGGTATAGTATATTGGAAATATTTTCCGCACATCAATACGTTTTCGGTTTAATTAGTAATTTCTACAGATAAAGTAATTAACCGACAAGGAGCAATAAAAATTTTGCATTTGTGTTTACACTTTTTCTCTTCTAACAACCCTTAGCCGTACTTTTGCCAGAAAAAAATCAAAATTTGAAAACAATTGGCCTCAGGTTCTTGGCAGTAGTTGTTTTTATATAACAAACCTCCCGTCAGCCATCCGTCCAGCCTGAAAGTACTAAAAGTGGTTTTTGTATAGAGTTAATGTTTTGAATTCTCTTCTATATTTAAAAATATTCATAATCTTAAAGATTATAAATTTTGCGTATGCAAACATTTTTTTAATTACCTTCCTTTTGATAATTTGAATTTGCAGTTAATGACAAAATTAATTTCTTACACCCTCTCAGTGAATATCCTATTTGTCTATGGACAAATCCAGTCTTCAATGAACAACCTAATTTAAAATAAATTATAAGCAATGAATGCAAACTCACTATTAATTTTCTTCCATATATATTCACGATATGCTTTCCCGCTTTAAATACACAAGAATGTTTATGTATTTATATTTACAAGTGTATATATGTATTTATAATCATATTTTTCAGATTTATTACTTTAAACAAAAACTTTTAATTTATTAAGTTCTTAGCTTAAGTTCACATTTTTGTAAATAATATTTGCTTAGTCCACGTCTAGCCTTGCTATTTTGTTGCATGCAATTTTTTCAAATTCTGGTTTGTAATTGCATGAGTGTCCACATTAGAAAAATCTAGTATTGCAATTTTTGTATTTCTTTATGCCTTCTTTTCTCTTCTTGTTATTATATTTTGACATTTGTAAAAGTAAAACTGAAAAAAAGGAATTGTATGTAAAAATGGAAGAAATAAAAAAAATTTAATAAATGATTTGATTTCATATACATATGTACGTACATATTACATTTGTACATTTATCTTACTTATAGTATTTTATTTTGATTTATCGTATTTCATAACAAAATAATAATAATAAAAACTTAAATGTGGTATAAAAACAGTTGAGATCTTTAAATAAAAATAATTATTCAATAACATTTCACTTATAAAAATAATTAAGGTCTTCACAAAATAAAAAATAAATAAAAATTATAATAAATAATTCTATCAAATTGCATTCATTCACATTTCGTAAAGGGAAACTTTTTGAAAATCGGGTTTGTGTCTGAAAATACGTTTAAATTTTTTTTAAAAAAAAAAAAGTAAGCACTACAATGAAATACTCCGTACGTTATTACTTCGTTTGTTACCAATGAGAATAAATAAATAAAACAAAATGTCGAAAACAATCAGACCAAACCTCAAGTTGAATAGTGCGAATTTCAAAGCAAAAGAATATTGCAGAGTACACGATACTCTGTACCCCTCCTCAAGCTTTTCACCCCTCTCACAAAATTGCATGTAGACGGGGACTTACATTTGCTTAATGTAATGTATATTCTTTTATTCTAACACATTGCATAGAGAAAACCACACATATCGCCCATGTTCTGAAAAACGCATATCGCTTAAATTTGGCGTTTTCGTTCTTAAAACGCCAAAGAGGTGTTCTGGAAAACGCATATCGCTTAAATTTGTCGTTTTCAAATCGCTAGACCATACTGAAGCGTTCTGCCTTATTTTATTGAAACTGCACTTTAAACACAAAAGGAAATGATGTACAATTTAAATTTAATATATTTTCTCTTTATTTATAGCAAGCAAGAACGCTGTAGGCATTTTAATTTAAAATTTATTTCTTTGTTTGTGTTTTTTGTTATGATAAATCATGTTTTCATTATTCGAACAAAACTTCGACAAATAGCAAAACGCCAGCAAATCGCTTCGTTTTCAGAACATAGCGAAATGCGTTTTGCGTTTTTAGAACCGTAAGCGATTTGAAAACGCTGCGTTTTTCAGAAAATGGGCGTATATCTGCCTCGCTCTTCCAAAAATCGGGTCTAACATATGATATGGACGTTTTCGAACTGTCACTTGCGATTTCTGTGTTATTTTGTGGAATTTGCTTCTATTCCAGTAAATGATTTGCAATATCATCTATATGTCACTAACCGTTATACCGATGTACGATTCTTGATGTGCTGCAGTAGTTGCACATAGCTGGTGCTACTGTTGACATGCGTACGTGATGGCAAGATTTTACTTGCCATAGGGATATCCATTCATGATTATATTTCTTTTATGTTCCATATCACTCGTCATTGTATGTGATATATCTTTTCCAAACTTAGTCCCTATATACACTTGCAATTTTGTTGCGGCAATTCTTGGTTGTTTTAAATGGGAGAGGTAAGAAACTGGGGAGGAATACAAAGTTTCATGTTCTCATGAACTTGAAGTTTGGTGCGATTGTATTTGACGTTTTATTTTATTCATTCATTTTCATTGGTGAGTTTTAAGCAAACGAAGAATAAAGTACGGGGTATTTTAATTTACATTTTAATTTCAATTTTATACAAAACTAGCGTACCCTGTGCACACTTTGCAGTGAATTGAAATAAAATTAATTGAAACAATACTAAAAATGAAATGAAAATGATTAATACTGACTTTATTGAAGTGCTCTATGATAAGCAGCGTTCTTCGTTTTCGAGTCTGTATTGTTCGTGAATACATAGAGAACAGATGGCTTTCCAATGCGTGAACATGTAACATAAAGTTGTCCATATGAAAATACTTGATATTTTAAATTCACACCGCAAACTGCAAACGACTGGCCTTGTGATTTATTGATAGTCATTGCAAACGCAAGACGCACTGGAAACTGCAATCGCCTGAACTCGAATGGCATATCAGATGGTTTCATTGGTATTCGTGGTATCAATACATCTTCCCCTTTGAATTTTCCAGTTAAAATGGTAACTTCAATCACATTTGCCATTAAATTTTTCACTGCGAGTCTCGTACCATTCCATAAACGCGGCTGGTTGATATTACGCAACATAATAATGGTCACACTAACTTTCAATTGTAGATTATGTGGTGGTAATCCAGGCAATTCCAAAGAAATTAAGAATTCAGTTGGATAGTAAACCATATTTTCTTCCTCATCAACCGTATCCAATGACTTGTACGAAACCAATTCGCCAGGAATGTTAGACTGTAAACATGTCCAATTCACTGATGTCTTTGTTTTTCCGAGCTAAAATTGCCCTTTCACGTAACCAAATATGATATTTATACTGTTGTCTTATGTTTGGAAAAACACTTTCAATCAATTTTTCCTTGCTTTGATCAAAACGGTAAAAATCATTAGGGAAAGTTATCAATCCATAAATATGGTGATTTTAAGCAAGCATTAATTTCACAAGCAGGTGTTGACTTTGGAATGATAGGTAATGTGTGACGAAAATCACCAGCCAATAGAATCAATGCGCCGCCGAATAACTCTGAGTTACCTCGAAGATCTTCCAAAGTTCTATCCAAAGCTTCGACTGATTTCTTATGTGCCATTGTACATTCATCCCAAATAATAATGAAGCATTGCTGCAACACTTTAGCTGTACCAGATCCCTTTGATATATTACCGGTTGGAGTTTCGTTCACTTTGTAATTCAATTGCAGTTTCAAAGCCGAATGAGCCGTTCGACCACCATCTAACAAAGTTACAGCAATACCGGAAGAAGCTAATGCCAATCCAATTTTACTTTGGGTACGTATTGTTGCCAGTAACAATGGAACTAACAACGGTTTTCCAGTTCCACCGGGACCTTCCAGAAAAAAAAATCCACCAACCCCATTGCAAACAAATTGCATGATTTTATCATAAGCCGATTTCTGCTCAGCATTCAATTTCGTTAGATTTGCTTGAACAAATACATGCAAATTCGTTCCGTCGAAAATTCAAACTCGCGTACATCGTGCATTGACTTAACAACAACTTAATTTCATTTTTGGTTTGCTATTGTGCGTTAAAAACGTTTCAACAAAATAAAAATTTTTTTTTAAACACAGAACATTCAACTGTTTTTAACTATAGAAAACGAAATATGAAATGAAAACCAATGTCAAATACACAATTTAATCATGAAAACTGTAACTCTATAAAACAAAGAACTTTGAAAGAACACCACAGTGTGTACCACAACAATATACGCAAATAAGCAGGTACGCATATTCAAACGCACATAACTAACAAACCAAAAGAGGTACAAATGTCACATATACATAAGAACCACCGCATTGATGCAACCTATCAAACAAAAAAAAAATTTGACAGACATCGGTTTCATATACTTTTTACAATTTTATTTTATACATATAGAAGACGCTTAAGAGGTGCATAAATTCTGTTGATATATTAATAATTAATGTACAACAACCGTGTTTGTACGATATGAGAAACGCAGACTATGTGGATAGGTTAAAGAAAGCCCAGGCATTTAACATAATTTTGGAAGACATGAAGAAACTTGACCCAGCTTTTACCATAAATGAAATAAAGCGTAAGTGGAGAAATATAAGAACCCAATTTATGAAGGAACAAAGGCTAATACACCAATCCAAAAAAAGTGGATCAGGTGTGACTGATGTTTATGCACTCAAGTTGTGGTATTTTAAGCAATTGCAATTTTTGCAGCCACATATTGAAATGAGGTCCACAATTGACAATGCTGAGGAAGGCGCTTGTAAAGAATTATATTTGTATTTATGTAAATGTAATATATGTAATAATATTTATCCTTACATCGAAGAAAACAAGGCCAATGAATTTAATGAAGAAGAAAATCCCAAATAAAAAAAATACAATAAAATATTTTCTATTAGTTATGTATGAAACTGTTTAACTTAATAAACATATATCTAAACCACAAATTTTTTTATTGGTAATTAGTGCTTACTATTTTTTGGGTCAAATATTTTGCAAGTTTAAACGTACCTTTAGACACAAATCGAAGTTTCAAAAAGTTTTCCATTACGAAATGTGAATTAATTCAGTTTGATAGAATTATTTATTATAATTTTTTTTTTGTGTAGACCTCAACTATAAATGTGAAATGTGATTGAATAATATATTTTTATTTAAAGATCTCAACTGTTTTTATATAACATTTAAGTTTTTATTATTAATTTTTTGCAATGAAATCTAATAAGTTCAAAATAAAATACTATAAGCAAGATAAATGTACAAATGTAATATCTAAAAACTAAATAAAACATGTAAGACTGCATTTAGAATTTATTAATTGAATAAATGAAATGAATTTTATAAAATTACATATTGATTTTCAATAATAGTAATTATTATAATAATCTAAGTTTTCAACCTGTCTATATTTTATTTTTTAAACTTTGTTTAATGAACTTTAACTCATCCAATCAAGTTTACCTTCATTGCTGAAATACGCCGCAAATTCCTTTCTATCGCCTTACGCTGCCCCCTTCGTGGGTTGTAAACTATACCTGAGTTGCTAATTGTAGGCGGAAAATTTTGTTCAATGTTTTGAGTGTAGGTAGAATAATTATGTAGCAAATAATTTTGTCATGCGCAGACAGCCAACGTAATAATTTCTACCTTTTCCACTTTTAAATTGATAGGTGACAAAAGAACTCTAAATCTATTAGCAACCATGCCAAAAGCATGTTCTACAACACGTCTGGCACGAGACAGTCTAAAATTAAAAATTTGTTTGTACCTTGCTGCCAATATCAATTAAAATAAATTTGCAGTTGGCATCCACTGAAGCCAACAAAATGATGCTTTTTATAATAGTTAAAAAAAGCACCACCTTTACTCAATGGACGAAAGTTGATGTGTTTTGCGTCGAATGCACCCAAACAGTTTGGAATTGCCATTTTAGAGCAAAATCCTTAGCAATTGCCTCTCATTCTAAAGTACTACTTGGGAACTAAAATGAAAAACAATAACTAATATAAATAGAAAAATCTTTATGTGTAAACATAAAACTTTTAAATATACTTCTTTCAATCATCTAAAGGAACTTCTGGAACTATACACTCGAGTTTAGAAGTCAATACTTCGGAAAGACTTCTGTATAAAAGACACAATAAGTTAGGATACTCATTCGCTCTTGTAACTTACCTGATGCGAGGAATCGTAAACAAATGGATAGGTTTTCTTCCACCGAAATTGCATCCCTTAATTTCGTATTTGTTCGGCTTATGTCCCTAGAAAATCGCAAATAATTCCTATAGGATGCTTCGCCCGTCATTTTACATTTTTAGTAGGTAAATACGTGGCGTTTTTGCACAAATCGATTAACCTTAAACAATATCTGTATATTTTTTTAATGTGCCAATTGCACATGTATTTAGCTTGTAAGGCCTAACTTCCTTTATGCCAATAAAACTAAATTTTATTGCACCATGTAAAGGTGATAATAATACCGGTTGTGATATGGTGTATATAGGTACGACGAAAACGAATTTAAATATTATGCTACCCATACACGATACGACCGTCGGCAAAACACGTTTAGTAATCAAGTCGTGTGTTGTACCCACATACAATAAGACCTCTTCTTACGACTTCATTTTGCAAAAAATTTACAGCTGGAAACAACAAATAATAAACACGCATCCCATGAAGCAAAACAAATTAGGCTTAAATTTTGTGAAGCAATAAAACAATTGAAAGGTCTTTAAATAAATTAAATATTTATTGACATTCAAATTTTTAATCTAAAAGATTTTTCAAAAATAAAAAAAAAAAATATATAAAAAATAAAATAAAACTTATATAATTTACTAATATTGGCTATCATTAAACATCATTAAATATCATTAAAATTGGCTATCATTCAATTCAGAACTGTGCTCTAGTTTCATTTGAGCTGTGTCTTCGATTTTGAATTACTTTTTTTATTATTTTCTTTTACACTTCTTTTATTTTCTTCGCTCAAAAACCAAATTAACCGACGACACGCCTCTCTCCCTCAAAATTTAAAATGAGAATGAGGTACGAATTCGCACGACAGACCCACAAACTATACGACGCGTTGGCACGACCTGCCAAAAAATCAAAAAATGTTGATTTTTCATACGACCGAGACACAACTTCATACGACAGGCCCACTAACGTTACGACCTTGCTTACGACCTGCCGAAGTTTTGCCGACAGTCGTATCATGTATGGGTTGCTTTAGAATAAATGAACACAAAGCAGACATAAATAAAAACAAAGAGAGCACTGCATTATTGCAGCATGCTATAATGCATAAACATTTACCAGACTTTGAGAATACTAAAATACTTGACAAAGAAGATAACTGGAAAAAGAGATATATAATGGAAAGTTTAAGGATACAAGAAAAAATTGACAAAACAATGAACAAAAAAGAAGATACTGACAACTTAAGCGCCATTTATAGTACAGTTATCAGACGATCACACTAGTTTGTAAGTTAAATATTATAATAATAAATATTATAAACCTGTTCTCAATTTTTGTTTTTAATAAATTAGACAATTCCCTGTTGAAGTGGACAAAAATCCACGAAACGTTGGGAGAAATGTGCAATAAAATTTAGTTTTATGGGCATAAAAGAAGTTAGGCCTTACAAGCTAAATACATGTGCAAGTGGCACATTAAAAAATATACAAATATTTAAAATAATTGGCCAATAAGTAAAGGAATTTAATTAAACAATATCATAATTTTTACTATGTAAAAATGCAATTTTAGGTATCCATAAATGTATAGTATAAATACTAATTAATACGTCCTCATCTGAACTATCATCGGATTTCAAGTCAGCGGCTATCTCAATGCATTCAAGCAAATCATTTATCAAGTTTTTTTCTCTTTGCATTTTTACATAATCACTAACAATAACAATAATACGTGCTTGTGCTTTGAAAAAAAGGAATTGTTATTCAATTATTTCAATATATAACAAATCTGATGGTGAAATGCAAATCTTCATAGAGAAAAATTATACTCATAGAATGCAATTTTCCAACGTTTAAAAATAAGGATAATAATATTACAAATACAAAAAAATGTACATATGTATATGGTTTTGGAACTTTAGTAATCAGTTCATCGTGATTGGCACGGTTGCAGACATTTGGCTTCATAGAAGAAACCATCAAAACATCCTAAATCGGAAGCAAAAAAGTAATTGTATAGTTATACAGTAATGAATGAACTTAATACTTTTGGCCCATCAATGCACATACCAAAATCAGGCGTACCAACTTGGCAGACCATATTCGGAATATTACAGAAAATGCCTACGAAAAATTTTAACCATTTCATTATTTTGTATAATAGGCTTTACTCCTTCCTCCATAACTTTTAAATAAAAAATAAATAAATAAAATTAGGATTAAATAGGATTATAAAAATTATGTATTTTGGTATGCACATTAAAAATAAAAAAAAAGAATAAACAGAAAGACACAGATTTTTTTGTCGAGAGTGGTTGGTGTGGCGGGACAACGGGAAGGACTTCACCGAGTTGGTCGATAATGAGCTTCGATTGGAGGATATAAAATGATTTAGGAATTTGACAAGGATGTCTAGAGAACTTTTTGATAAGTCCTATTCATGGTTGAACCCTAACTGCAAAGCAAAACACAGTTTTTAGGTAAGCTTTTCCATCCAGTAAACGGTAAGTACTTTGCTGCTTTAATTGAAAAAAATATTTATCAATTTCTTTCCAGACTTCTAATAATTTTACAGTACCGAGCGGGAGAAAATTCTTTTATAGATTTGTCCTACGGATTTAGAGTTTCACGATGCGCTGTGTCGTCAATCATTTCTGAACCTTTGGAAGCAATATATCGAAAGTTGCAAATAAGATATGTGAAGGTAATATTATGAGGAAATTTAGCGGCATATTCATGTGGTTATTTTAGTGCTGCGAATCTGCAAGTGAATGGGCATCAATTGCTAATGATTTGTGTTGACTTTGGAACTTTCCTATGTGCCTCGTAGCAATTGGTAAATATAATGTATTTTTATATTACCCCAATAACTTTAAGTTTACCTTTTATGTCAGATGGTAAGCATATTTCCAAAAAAAACCCTCTCTTCAGACGGGTCTTACTGTAACTATAAGGTTTTTAATAGGATAATACTGCTGGCTGTTGTAGTCGCAAAATATACATTTATACTGGACAATGTGAGGCTTTTCACTTAATTTCGCGATTGTTAAAGCCATTTAGTGACAGAAGTTCAGATAAAAACGAAATATTTAATTATAGATTGTCTAGAGCACACCGTTTGGTGGAAAATACTTTTGGAACAATGTCGAACTGATTCCAGGTCTCCCAGAAGCAAATTAATCTTTCCAAAGGAGAAGTGCCAAATTTAGCCCTACCTTCCTGCGCTCTACACAATTTTTTGATTAGTGAAAGGGATGATATTACTCCTTATATAGAATTGCCATCCATTATAGACGCATTGGTAAAAAGTTCAGCCAATTAATGTACAAGGGAATCAAAAAATATAAGACCGAAATTTTCTTTTTATTGTAACAACATTGAAATGTGTTGAAAGTGTTACAAATAAACCTAAATTTGAATAAGAAAAACGACAATAGAAATTGGTGTTTTATTATATTTTTTTTTTTAAAGCCAAATCAAGCCAAAAATTATGTACTGTTATGAGAAAAATATATATGTATAATTCATATCAAAGGTAAACAAAAATAAATAGTCCTGCTGCTATAAACTTATTGCTTAGTAATATAAAAAAAAGCCTCCTACTATAATACTATAAGTCTTTTGAGATTCATATTACAAAAGAGGTAAATATAAAAAAAATTGAGGCTTTATTTTGCAGTATCTAGCGGTCGTTCCTTTCTTTTGTACTCCATTATGATTGAGATGATTTTTTCGCTTAGTTCGACATTTAAAATTAGATTTTTCATTTGGCGAATGCTTCCGCCATGGAAACGCAACAGGCCGTCGTTGTACATATGTGAAGAGGGGTGCACTACTTTTCCTCTTTTACGTGTGAAAGAATGCCGTAGTCAAAGGCAATGTTATCTGTCTTTATTCTCCTTTTTTTTCTTGCAGATACGCTGCGTGTGACGTATCAGATGTGATATCGGTTACGTCTACATCATTAACCTGAAAATTAGACATAAATATCAATCAAAATATCCATTTACAGACTCGCTGTTACATACCATAGGAACGGGAGAAATTCCTTTTTTAACAACGACATTTCCCTTTGTTCCCAATTGTTGAAGCAATAGGCAGTTGGAGTATAAATATCCTTAAAGCCAATACCGCTATTATTTTTTAATGAATTAAATTATAAACAAAACTTTGTAAACATTAAATTTTCTGAAAGTTTTTTTTTCATTATTTTGCGTAATTCTTTTTTTTTGTCTTCTTTATTCTGCAGCTTGATGTAAAATCAATCCTAATCAGAGAAAATCTATCCTTTTATAAAAATTTTCAAAAACTTTGCTAAAAAAATTCTACTGCTAAAAAATAACACAGTTTTAGTTGACATCATAATAATAGTTCTTCACAATACCAGCTAAATTTGACATAAAATTCTGCGTGGGATAGTGAAACAAGCCCTAAACATGTTCGTGCAGCAGCACATTAAATTTGCCCTAGGAATAGGAGCAAGTTATAATCTTCTTTAAGGCCTCGTTTCACTATCCTACAAAGTAGTAAGGTCCATTTACACGAAAATCTGATATTGATACCCTCCTGTTTTAAGAAATCGCATCAAAATTGTGTTACTGGTGTCACATTATCATTTAAATGGGACACCAATGTCTTCTGGTTGTAAGATAGAAACAAATATAAAAAAGGACTGAGTGCCATATTAAATTAAACTATAAACAAAACTTTAATAATAATATAACTTTTTAACAAAGTAAGGTGACTTTGAAGATGTTCCTGAAGTAACCATTCTGTGGCTCTGCAGATTTGAGTCATCACCCTTATTGTCTTTGGCGTAGTCGTAAAACGACAGCTGTCGTTTTTGCTGTAGTATTTTCAATTTTATGTTACCGTCTAAAATTTTCGACAAGCAAAATTTTGTAAAAGATTAGCAATGTAAAAGAATACGATATTTTAATTTTCTTTGAAACATCCTGTGTAAAGATCTGTCAAAAAAATATTTTTTACAAGTTGCTGATCTTTAATTAAAATATTGAAAAAGAGTTAATAAAGAAAATTGTCTTGTACGTATGCACGCTTGTTAGATAGTCAAAAGTCTGTGGAGATTGTTTTTCATAGTTTCAAAACCGAGAAATTCAATAACAAAAACACTATTAATCGCCTTAGCAGCTTCAAACCAAAAAAAAATTCAAAAACATTAGTAATGGCGCCGCATATGTAAGTAGTCGTATAAAATGTTTTTTTGAATAAAAAAGTGAACTTACCTTATTATTTTGCCTTCATTACTTTGCAAAAATAGTCGTACACTAGACTCACACACAACCCCACTGAAGAACGCGCAATGTAAACAATTTAAGTATAGTTGCTGCGGTCTAGACGTGCTCCCAACACTTGAACAAATTGATGCTAACTTCCCGTGACGAAATGGATAAATTACTTTTAAACTTCATAACAAACAAATAAATCTAACTGATGTAATTTAATATTTGTATAAAAATTTAACACTTAATATTATTTAATCAAAACTGAATTTTTAATTTAACTCAGATCAAAACTTATAAGGAGAGGAAAATAAACGGAAATAAAAAAAATAGATAGTAATCTGTAATTCAATTTTATTAAGTACATACGTATTCATGAATACACACACACACAAACATATATATATCAACATTGAATTGGTTAATTATTAACACATTTGCACTTTAAATTTGTACTCTCATATCCACATATAAGTATTATGCTTTTCTGGATTGCTGGCGCTGAAATTATCTTTATTTCTTTCCTTTTTTCTACACACACACTAAACAATGAATATACGTAATATTGCAAATTTTGCGGCAGTTGTAATCTTTATTCTATGTAAAAGAAATTTACATGTCAATAATGTTTAATTTTTTGCATACTTACATTTTGTTTGGCGTTTTTTTAAAATGCTACCGTGTTTGGCGAAAAACGCCAATAGATACGACAATGTTCAAATCTATTACAAAAACCATACCGTGTTTGGCTTGGCGTATTCGCCTGTCAAATGTACAAAATTTTGTCGTTAAGAAAATTGATCACGATGTTATTAAATTTAATTTAAATGGAGTCAAGCAAAATGCAAGTATGGAAAAAATTAAAATTATTGACATGTAAATTTCTTTTTACATACATATGTTGCTAATGCTGGTGTATATTTTAGAATAAAGATTACCACTGCCACACAATTTGCCAAATTAGTAGAAATAATGGAGCAAAAACCCTACTTGGCAAAGGGGTTCCATAAAGGTTTAGGGAAAGTCAATGTTAAAGAAGAGTGGAACGCTATTTCGGAGGATTTGAATTGTATGGGTCCTCCATCGCGTTCGGGAGAAGGTTGGATGAAAGTGTGGGCTGACTTCAAATTTGAACTGAAAAAAAACTGGTTCATAATAAAGCAGAAAGTCGCGCCATTGGTGGCGGGCCATTCAAAAAATTCAGTTTTTCTGCTGTCGAAGAAGCAGCTATTAGCTTATTAGACATGCGTGCTGTTGTGCAGCATAGAGATTCCTTTGGAATTAACAGAACGATAACTGCATCACCAGACCCTCAGCCAAATGCAGATATTAACATCGACATTATTGAAATGGAAGAACCCGGTATATCTTCTACGCCACCACCGCATAGGACTAAGGTAAAAAAAATAGAAACCAAGAAAAATTTGGACTGTTGGAACAACAGGTAAAATTGCAGAAAGAGTTGTTCTTGGATTTGAAAAACAAATTATCGGAAATGGAAAAATACACCCGGAGAATATGTAAGGCCAAAGAAGAGAAACTTCGTTTATATAAGGAGGAACTAAAAAACAAAGAAAAAAATAGAAAAGTTCTATTAGAAATACGGAAGGCTGAACTAGAAATTAAAAGAAAAAAAATTGAACTGGAAGAAATAAAAAGTAATATGATGTAATATTTTTATTTTATTTATCTACTTATGTAGTTTCTAAAAAATATCTTTCTACAGAAAAAAATGTGGATAATATTAGCTTCATTCAAGAACTTTAACAAAAAAAATTTGCATACTGTTATATTTTTGTACAAACCATACAGCGGTACCTGTTTACCTTACCTTATTTTTTGAACAGCCATACACATTACAACAACCTTTTAAAAAAAACTGTAAAAAATCGAAATGGTTATCTAGCGGATAACCAGCATCACCTAAAAATTAACAAAAATTCAATTCATATTGTAAATGTATTCTATTTAAGAAAATGTGTTTAAAATATTTTCTCCAAACACGGCTTTAAACCAATCAATGATTTTAAACTTACTTTTTGTTTGGAAGTGCAAAAATGTTGGTTTGCTGCCTTAACTGCTTCCTTACAGCATTTATTTCATTAATGCTGGCTGCTTCTTCATCTTCAGATGATGACGATAAGTAAAAAGCTTAACATTTTCCACAAATAAAATTACACTAAAATATCACCAAATAGAAAAATAGTTCACTATTGCATGTTTTACACGATGATTTTTATGAAGTCTATTTTTCTCTATTCCTTTTTGAAATTGCTTCCGAAAAATTCTTGATTTCATACCATGATTTTTTAGACAACTTTTTTTTCTTGTTCTCTTCTATTCTTACATTCGCATTTTTAATTCTTGTGTGCAGCCACGGGATAGATTGATGTTGTTTGACTGAGTTTTGTTTATGCTGTAGCTTTTGTTTATTTTTTGTCAAGTAAAATATTTCAATAAAAATTAAAATATTATAATAATAAAAATGGAGCGTATTTCTATTATATTATATTGTATTTAATATTATATTACAATAAATTATTTATTATTAAAAAAAATAGTTAATTTTTAAAATTCCTAATTTTTAATACATTGCATTCAATTTTTCATAACAAATTTTTATTTTACTCCGTCGTGCTGTTAAATTTACCACGTACGAATAAGAATAAAGTGTAACAAGAAAAAACGAAATAAGCATAAAGAGAAATGTATGAAAAAAACATGAAAAACAGAAATCGTGTCTTTTTTTCTACCCCTCTTGCTTCTCATACCCGCTAACCTACAAACTAAAAAAGTCTTGCAATTTTCTACGTCAAAAAAGACATCGTGTGAAAGCACTATATATGTACTCTTTTTATTTAAAAATATACACTTGTTTGACAGATCTTTACACAGGATGTTTCAAAGAAAATTAAAATATCGTATTCTTTTACATTGCTAATCTTTTACAAAATTTTGCTTGTCGAAAATCTTAGACGGTAACATAAAATTGAAAATACGACAGCAAAAACGACAGCTGGCGTTTTTCGACTACGCCAAAGACAATAAGGTCGATTATTTTTTTTTAATTTATATATATAATGATGTTTAAAGTAATAACTGCTAACATAATCACCCTTATTGTCTTTGGCGTAGTCGAAAAACGCCAGCTGGCGTTTTTGCTGTCGTATTTTCAATTTTATGTTACCGTCTAAAATTTTCGACAAGCAAAATTTTGTAAAAGATTAGCAATGTAAAAGAATACGAAATTTTAATTTTCTTTGAAACACCCTGTGTAAAGATCTGTCAAAGAAGTGTTTATTTTTAAAAAATAAACAGATAAATAAAATTAGTTAAATTTAAAATTAAAAACTAAAGTGTAATTTTGTGGAAAATGTTAAATGTAGGTTTTTACTTATCGTCATCATCTGAAGATGAAGAAGCAGCCAGCATTAAGGAAATAAATGCTGTAAGGAAGCAGTTAAGGCAGCAAACAAACATTTTTGCACTTCCAAACAAAAAGTAAGTTTAAAATCATTCTTTGGTTTAAAGCCGTGTTTGGAGAAAATATTTTAAACACATTTTCTTAAATCGAATACAATTTACTATATGAATTGAATTTTTGTGTTGGAAATTACTCCTCCACATTTTCTTATATCGAAGAAAATTTATAATATGAGTTGAATAATGAAATCAATATTAGTGCGCATACATTAAACATGTCCTGTTTCAATATCTGCATTTGGCTGAGGGTCTGGTGATGCAGTTATCGTTCTTTTAATTCCAAAGGAATCTTTATGTTGCACAACATCACGCATATCTAATAAACTAATAACTGCTTCTTCGACAGCAGAAAAACTGAATTTTTTGAATGGCCCGCCACCAGTGGCGTGACTTTCTGCTTTATTATGAACCATTTTTTTTTTAGTTTAAATTTAAAGTCAGCCCACACCTTCATCCAACCTTCTCCCGAACGCGATGGAGGACCCATACAATTTAAATCCTCCGAAATAGTGTTCCACTCTTCCTTAACATTGACTTTCCCTACACCTTTATGGAACCCCTTTGCCAAGTAGGGTTTTTGCTCCATTATTTCTACTAATTTGGCAAATTGTGCGGCAGTTGTAATCTTTATTCTAAAATACACACCAGCATTAGCCACATATGTATGTAAAAAGAAATTTACATGTCAATAATTTTAATTTTTTGCATACTTACATTTTGCTTGACTCCATTTAAATTAAATTTGATAACGTCGTGATCAATTTTCTTAACGACAAAATTTTGTGTATTTGACAGGCGAATACGCCAAACACGGTATGGTTTTTGTAATAGATTTTAAAATTGTCGTATTTATTGGCGTTTTTCGCCAACCACGGTAGCATTTTAAAAAAACCCCAAACTTTCGCCGCGAAAGCGCCAAAGACAATAAGGGTGAATGTATATGCATATACGGTTATATGCATTATTGGTGAATTATATACATATTTTGTACGTCTATCGAACTGTTTGGTTATTCAAATGAATGAATAAAAAAATTTTACACAACATTGAATTTGGTGTATGTTTATATAACTGCTTTGAACAATTTTATTTTTTTTAATTTTACAAAAATTAAATATTTGTAAGCTTTCAAAAGATATACGCGGTAATCTTTTGAAAGCATTCTCCTTGTGCACAAATTAATGAAAAGTTTTCATTACTTTCATACATTGGTTTCTTCTATAATTTATTTAAACGTACCAAATTTTAAAATATTTTGATATAACATTGTCAGCAAAAAAAATCTCCGCATACTTTTTAATGTATACAAATATGCAGGCTTTTCTTTATTTAAAGTCTGTTATAACATAGATATGTTTTTCTTATTCTTAATATACGAGGATATAAGGAGATTAAGATGTTCAAAACTAAAGCAAATCACTGTAAAATATTAGTTTACCACAAAAACGTAGCTTTTTCTCTTAAGATACGTAGACCATATTTTTCCCACTCACTAGCAATTAACCAAAGTTCAGTAGCACTTTCTAAGCAAGACATTATAGCAGCTCCTTTCCATGCTATCATAGATGCATCCATTTCCTTGACGCAAACGTTTACTTCATAAGGCAATTGTTCTACTGAACGATTATGTATTGGCATTTTTGACAACTGAGATATCATTTTCTGCTCAAGACATTTTGACAAGCCTGGTATTTTACTACTACTGCCTACCAATAATAGGCAACTGTACATTTTTCGTTTCATGTCATCAGATGGGCAGCGTTCAACACTTCGGACAACAGCAAGATCAAGCGGCACAATTTGGCCATTTGGAAATACATAAGACAATTCTTCATCCTTTTCAGAACTTCGCAAATTGCCCGTACGGTCATCCATTTCATAGTTGTCGAGTAGCACAATTTCATCATCCGCAGTTTCCCCAGTAACTGGCAAAGAATCCAAAAGTTGATCACCACGACCAATTCGTACTCTACTTGTTTCTCTTATATATTCTGCGTCAAAACAATCTTCTGGATCTGATTGCAAACTATTACGAAATTGCAATCGCAATAAACGTTGTTTACCTGTTATATTAAACAATTCCGTGTAAAAAAGTGATAGCGGAGATACAACACATTCATCTCCTAATTGAAATGTGTAACGTAAACGCTTACCAGAATTCGAAATCTGCAATGAAAATTATCTTCAAAGTACATAATACGATATACATATATATAAAGAAATTTACTTCAAAAGTATTCTCATGAGCTCTGCATACGTCTAAATTTAAATGACAAAGTTTCTCCTTTAAATTCATTAATAAAGCTGCATCACCATAATTGTCATCTACATTGCACTCTTTGTAAGGAAAACAACATTTACGTAAAAGAGTGTGAAATACCTGAGTTACATCGCCACCTCCATATCCTAATCGTACGCGAGTATCAGGATGTGAGATACCGTCCTCTACGCAAGATATTGAACACTTTTGATCACCCACATCAATAACACAGGCGTAACCTAACCCTGCTCCAAATGTTGCGGCAACATGATCTTGCACTAAAAAGCAAGCTCGAAATTTTAAACGCATTAATAGCAATGTCACCATTTCCCTAAGCATATTACGATTATAGACATCAGGAACAACTAAAACGGCTCCATATTGAATTAAGTTAATTTTCTGAATTGCCATTCTTTCGTGTATAGCATAAGACCATATCGCTTCCAAGTCTGATAAAACAGACGTTAAAGATCCACCTAAATTGGAATGCAAATTCAACTCCCCTCTTCTAATCGGAAAATGAATATTATAATTTGCTGCTTCAATTAAATTTATATTAAGCAAGTCTTTATCAAAGATATTATCTGGCAATCCATTTGTTTTCTTTTTAGTGTCAACATTCAACGGGAGTTCCTCAGGCACAGTACGTCTATTAAACATTGATATTTGTTGGGGTGGAGTCGCCACGCGAATCCTTTTAAGTTCGCCAACATGTTCTTCATGTTGACTAAAGTTAGAGTGTATAGCATGAGAAACTTGCAGTCTACTATCCTCAAACTCTTGTATTACCTCAGCGTGTTTATTCTTTGCAATCATAGGCAACAGTGGATCATGGTATTGTAAGTTAACATTATTTGGTTTACGTTTCCGACCAATGGCGTGTAATATTGTTAAGGGGTTAAGATCACTTGCCCGACCTATACGTAGGTTGAGCGATCCTGGATGTATTATAATAATTTTCGGAGCATGCATTGTGCATTTGAAAATATTGATTTATGAGCAAATGTATACAGCCGAAGCGAACTATGTAAGTGATTTTCATAAATCGTTGTTCAGTCAGTTTTGTTTACATGTACTATATTTATCTTTCTTTTTTAATCATAGTATGCATAAGCTGAAAAAGTACTACAATTTACAACCGTGTATTTCAAATATGATAGTAATTATAAATCACAAAGTATACAGAGATGTCAAAAGTGACAGTTCCGATTGTAAACAATTTTGAAGGACAGGCCGTTTTAGAAAGAGACAACATAGTACAACGAATGAGATGATGTAAATAAACTAAAATAAAATTACATTTGCTTGAATTTGAAATTAAGATTATATTTTTTTCGTGAATTTGTGTAAATAATTGAAAAAACTAAAAATATTTTTAAAATAAAAGTAATATATTTGTTTTCTAAATAAAAATATGTGTTATCATTAGAAGTGATTGCGGTATGGATGCTGTATTGCAAACCGTCAGCTCCTTTAGTATATTGGTTTGCAATTCTATTAGCAGACGTTTTCTAAGAAAACTTTCATGCGAATTTCATCTAACTAAACGTTTTGGTTCCATTCTGGAGTTGGTAATTAATGGACTATAATTAGCAGTTAACACCTAAAACGGGACAGTTATATTGATATTATTTCCAAGAGGAAGTATTTGTAGGTTATATATAAAGTTTATCAGTGTTAATAAAAGATTGCTTTAAATAAGTACATTTCTGTTCCGAAAACGATTTTAGGTGTTTAGATTCACCAACTCGGGTGGATTGCACTGTGATACGGACATTCTTGATGTTGACGAAATGCATTATGATCCGCCACCACATCATATAAAGATGCATGTATGTACACGTGTGTCGCATTGGAAGATCAAGAATTGCCGTAATAAATTTAAGTGAAAAATAAAAAGTATGCGGTGTAAGTAGAAAAATAATAAAGCTTACTTTGATAAAAAAAAAAATAAAATATGTTTATATTTTAGAAAAACCAGTTGACAGCTTCCGCTACTATTTCATGTTGTGCTAACTATGGGTGTAAACCACGAGTGATAAGTGTCGTAAGATGTTCCAAAAAGATAGTACAACGGAGAGCCAAACAAATGTACCTATATATACAAATGTAATAAATTTTAACTATATATTAGACTTGCAAAACTAACTAACTTTCTTATAAACGAAGGACATATTTTTAATATTTTTGTGCCAATGGCGCATTTATTATTGATATCATAATTTGAGAAGAACCATTTTTTTAGCGTAATCTACAGTTTTTATCGACATTTTCTCGTCGGAACAGCTTTAGCCATTGTGCACGTCTAAAAAGAGGTATATTTAGTAAATTGTGGGTTTTATAACAACTGCGCTTTCCCCCTTAATTTAGGAAGAACCAATTTTAAAAAAAATTATTAAATATTTAAACTACTAAATTTTAAAATTTGTGGTTTGGGATGGACGTTTTTTCAATTATTTAATTAGTTACTGATAAATTTAGTTTAGGCGCCAGGCAAATTGCAGAAACACCCAATATATAAAACAATTACTAAGCTTCCTAATTCCATTCTCAATTCCTTTTTTATAAACTACCTTTCTAGCTTACTTGGAAATAAGTCGAACTTATCTCCTGATAAGCATTCTTTAACACACTTTCGCCCTCTACAATATAACGAAAAAATATAAAAAACCACCACCATTTAACAGTGGTATATTTAAAATTACACTTACATGCTATTTAAAACTAAATTTACTCCTTAACTCTTCTAAAATTAAACTTTGAATAAAATAAATATTCAATAAAACTTAAAATTTAAAAAAATAAAAATTTCAATAATATACTTACTTAAAATCTACATATTATGCTTAAAATTACAAATAGCAGGCATAAAATAAAATACGTAACCGAAAGAAAAACAGAGCAAAACAAAATAAAAAATTATCTTCAATTCTCTTTTGCGGTACTGCACATTTTAGAAGAGTATTCCGATTATTCATAGCATATCCGATTATTCATATCCGATTAAGGCAGAACTAGCCCACCGTAAATGTAGAACCGTGGTTGTAGTTGCAACAGCTGTTCGTTTCTGGTATACGAAGAGCAATGCAAATGCCTAGCTGAACGGCCGTGTATGTAATTGCAAGGTTTGAAGCTCCAGAAAGCAAAGTTGTCATACAACGGCAGATGTAGTTACAGGCAACTCAACCTGTTTAAAATAGAATTTCACTTTAAACACGCAGTTGGAGATAACACATTTCGAAGTAAACAAAAGAGGGGCACAAAATTACTTTTTAGTATTTTTGGCTCTTGTGTTATTTTAACCTTTTATTTGATAAATTTACTTGTCTGTGTTAATTGTTTTCTTAATGAAATATAAAAGAGACTTTGATAATCGTTTTAGCGTATTTAATGCAATAATTTTGTGATGATATTCAATTTATTGGTAGTCGAAGAGTAGCAATTATTTTAGTCTACATATTACTAACGTTCGTATGAACATATTCTGAAATAATTTCAAAATAATGATATAAGTGTATCCGTACAATGTTTGTAATCATGTTCGTAATGAAAAACAATAATAAATTGTAACAAAGATTATAATAAAGTAATGAAAATGGCACTTTATAAATAAAAGAGTAAAAATGTTTTAAACCAATAAAATTAATTATTTTAGGCATTAGATACCTAAATGAGTGAAAAAAAATTGTTTTCAGCTTTGTTCACAAAAATATCAAGTTGTAACACAATTTTAAAACTTTTATAATAGTGAATGGTACTTTTGGTACTTTTTTCATAAACCCACATTTAAAAATTAACACCCTGAACTGCCATCAATGCTTCGAATAGCTGTTTACTTATTGTTTGCATTTTTTAAATACAAGAGCAATGGATGATGAAAAACTTGTAATTTTAGTGCAGGGAAACGAATTCCAGTACAATAACGCTTGTCCGGGTTACAAAAATCCGAACAAAACAAAAATGATCAAACTGAGTTTAATGATATTTTTTTACAATTTTTTTGGTTACGTTTTACCTTGAATTTCAT